>OX103971.1:25026487-25201006 GCA_944470395.2 Schistosoma turkestanicum
ATCTTATGCATGACTGCGCCATGGTCATTACTCCTCATTAGTAAATGAACGAGGATTCCGTCGATCAGGAGCCGATCATCTGTTACCACACAATAAACGTTTGGGGGGTTTCTGTATTTCTTGTGTCTCTGTTCCTCATTTGTAGCTTTTTCGATCCTATGATGCCGTTGTCGTCTACGAACTTGAGAGGTTTGTTATTAAGAGTCCTTTAATTTCTGTTATGACCGTTTAAGATCGAATAATTAAATCTCAACGAAGAGTTATCACGCATCATCATCAGGTCACAATAGACTATTCTGTGCTAATCACCCCTCACAAAACCTAGATATGTTCGCAACAAACCAACAGTATTGTGAATATATCCTCGAACCTCTTAGTGGGTCGCAAAGCCAGTGAACATAAGAAGCAGAATCTTTGCGTTCGAAAAGAGGACTTACCACATATTTAACTAGAGTTTACCTCTACTTAACAGATATTTGAAAGCCTGGAATGCGGTTGTAGTGTGCTTATGACGGATTTTAGGTTCCATTTTTGAAGGTATTGTTTTTGAAAATCCTTCCTTATATACATTTGTTGTTTTTTCGTATTGATTCTTTCACTTGTACATTTTGTTAGTCTATTCGATTCCATTTAAGGTGATAATATTCGCACTTTATCATGGTTTCCATTTTTCGGGCCTTCACTGAGTTTCAGCGTTTCTTCCTGAACTGCATTTATGTTGTTTTAGCTGATACTCAGTCTTGACGGCAGCTATATTTTCTTGTTCCTCCTTTGATTGTGTTGCTTGCACTGACTGTAATGGTACATTTTAACTGTGAAATTAAGTACTTTTCCAGAATAGGAAACACTGTGTCATAAAGCAACTAAATATTATCTTTCGAACGAATCTGATCTACGCAGAATGGAGAGAATAACGTTATTCGTTGCTATTGATTTTATTAACCTAACAGTTGTTCGTGGAATAACTGAGTGGTAATATTAGTTTAGGCAATGATGTACATTTATATATATGATGAACATTTGAAACATCATTTACCTCGTCACTCTGTTTTGATTTCAACTGGGAAATAGAGCGTATATAAACTAGCTAGTCAGTCATTCTTCTGTACAAACATTAGTTTGGATTCTGCACGATTGCCTATAACATCGAAGATATGCCATTTAGGAACACGCAATGATGACCAATAGTAGCATGAGATTTGAATTTCATGTCTGCCACAGCAAAGTAATGAGAAAATTTCGTCAACTTTAAGTCCGTGACTCGTAATATTATCCCGTAAAATTCCTATACCCTTATAACTGCGAATGCTGTGTACAATAAGGAAAATTGGATTCGCAACTAAAGCCATTTGGATACTTTTTTCAAAAGAACACTACAGCATCTTTAAGGGGAAGAAAACAGCCACCTCCAGATTACCGTGAAGCTTCATGAAGACTATCACAGACAGATGGACCGGCAATTCATAATCATTAGAAGTAACTAAATTCCGTATACTATCTAGTAATGCAGTCACGAATGATTCATTACTGAACTCAAGAAGTACTGTTTAGACACAGTCAAACCTGCCTTTGGAATTCAAAATGTACAAGGGAATCATGGTATGGTACATACGTCTCGGAAATCACAGCGTAGACTATAGTCCGGGTTACTACAGTCCATTACACGCAACTCCCAAAGGTTCATCGTATGTTTATTCAGATATATACGTATTACAGATTCACTATTAACTGGAATGTATTGTTGGCATAGGGATTACTGTTACAGGAGAAATGAAGACATTTAGCTGATTAAAACCTTTATATAAATATCATTAATTTCACTGTTTTTTTTGGTATATTTGTTTTACTTAACTTATGAACTTGTTTGATTTATTATTTTCGGATATTTCGATTTCTGTTTGTCTATGTTTGGTAATTTGGAGTTTTTGCTCCAGGAACCCATAAAATTGAAGGTTTTGTAGTTACTATAATTATTGTTGTTAGAACGACATTTTGGTCGACTATTTGTGAATTGCCAATAAACTTTGGTACATAACTTTGGAGTTTGGTTCTGTTGTTAATTTGGGTTCGTGAATTGCAAATAGATCGACATACTGTACTTCAATAACGGGAAGGAGCAAAACTTGGAGGTAACAATTACCAAAGGAAGAGACTCGTCCGACTGCTGTAACTGCATTTCGTCGGTTCTTGACACTGAGATCACCGATATCTATAATTCAAACCGTAAATTTTTCATTATTCTCCACCAACGTCTATGCAGATGATTAGGATGCTTGAAACTATTACGAGTTCACCTTAATCGGTAAACGGAACGAAGTTCAACGATGTACTGAAACGATAGGCTATTCTAATCCAATTGTCCTAGGCACCGCTATTGAAAATGTGGATGTAGCAGACTGTTTCTTTCAGTGACATGTTGTAAATGTGCTATCAGAAACTGACGCTTATAATTAATTTAACTGCGATAACTTTTACAGTAAATGTGAAAACATTTGTGACAATTTGTTCTAGACTGTAGACTGGCATGCCTCTTGTAATGCAGTTGTTTGAGTATAAGTACTATTATTATTATTATTATTAGAATTCATGATAAGGCGTGGAGAAAGTATTCTAAAGCACCCAGAAAATACAAGATCATCAAGCACACAACTCAAGTTTATTCAAACAATGGATAAAACGCCTTAGGCTGAAGGTCAACTAACAGTCTTTAGTGCGGAAATAATGAAATTCAAAATTTCAAAATCAAATTACAAAATAAGGACCTGTTGAAAGCGAGTTCTGGGGAACTAAGCTCTTCAACACTAATTAACAGCATTTCAGAAGAAATGTGAAAGTTTACAAGCTAGATCAAATTGCTTAAAATTCCACCACATTTACTGTATAAGCTATCATAGTTAGATTAGAAATTAGAATTCGGTTCTGATAGCACCTTTACACATTTCCACTGACAGGAACAGTTCGAAAGATACGCATTTTCACTAGGTGAGTACAAATAGAGAATGTTCCGAGTTCTGGCTATGCATAATCGACGAGTAGAGCATCTTTGGACTAGTATAATCAAACGTCATGAGGATTATTATCCTCGTTATCAGCTGCTGGTGTCTTAAAAATAGCGTTTAGTAATGTAATTAGTTTGCACTAACTAATTTAAATTAATATTCATCAGTAATAGATTGTTATCCAAAATTTTTACGCATTACAATCACAGTGTTATACCCAAGAATGTTTGCATCCCATTCAGTTAGTCACATACGAACCAGCACCACATGCAAGTTGGCGAAAGCCATTCGAGCCTTCTGTATCCGAGCTGAGATTTCGTCAGTCACCAGGCCATCGGCACTGATCAGACTCTCACTATCATGCATAAGACCGACTTAACTGTCTCGGACATGTACTACGGATGTTGTCCTCAATCAATCAATAGCAACGTAGAACTTCGTACGTGAGTACATCAGTTAATGTTGCCATACTACGTTAGCACAGAGATGAAATTGTCGATTCAAATCCAATAGTAGTAGAGGTAGTAAAGGTATTAGAAGTAATCGGAGACGTTAGGATTAGAAGATACTATTCAGTCAATCAGTCACTTGCAACGTAGAACTTCGTACGTATGTAAATAAGTTCATGTTGCCATACCACATTAGCACAGAGACGCAAATGTCAAATCAAATCCCATAGTGATAGTAGAGGTATTAATGGTAATGAATAAGACTAGGGTTTGAAGTATTATTCAAGAAGTATAATTTAGCGAGATAAGGTTATAAAGACAAACATAGAGGTGCTGACGAATCCAGAAGATTAGGATTTGAGAGAGCACAACGAATAAATGCACTACTTCATCTGTTGATCTGTAGTTCCTACCTGGTACCCGTCTTCTAACGAAAGCATTGCTCACTCGGTAGTCCCAAGGTATACGATCAATGCTTCGAAGACACCTATGATCGAAAACCAGTAACCTACGAATATCTTCTACTCTCACTGGCCATGTTTCACAGACATATAGTAGGACGGAGCAAACTACTACGCAGTACACTCGTCCTTTAGTCAGCGAACGGATATCACGTCTACGCCATAAGTGACGCAGGTTGGCAAAAGCCAATCGAGCCTTCTGTATCCGAGCTGAGATTTCGTCAGTCACCAGGCCATCGGCACTGATCAGACTCCCAAAATAAGTGAAGCGGTCTACACGTTCGACTACTTCACTCCCTATCACTAGTTCAGGTGCCGATGAAACCCAATCTTGAAGCAACATTTTGCATTTAGAAGAGAAGGATCGCAACCCGAACATGCTTGCATTGTTGCTTAGGGTAGTCAGAAGACTCTGCATTTTGTCAGCGTCTTCACCAAGTAGGACAATGTCATCGGCATATTCTAAGTCAATAAGCGAGCCACCTGGTAAAAGGTCTACTCCAGAAAATTCAGACGAGGATAAGGTTATTTCTAGGAGCATGTCTATGATAAAATTAAACAAGAATGGAGAGAGTAGACATCCCTGACGGACATCACTTGAAGTAAAGAATTCCGGTGACAGTTCGCCATAAGCTCTCACTCAACCTGTAGGGTTCGAGTAGAGAGCTTGTATAAGGTTAATGTACTTCTTTGGTACACCTTTCAATGACAGACACTGCCACAGAACCTCACGAACAACTGAGTCAAATGCCGCTTTTAGCTCCAGGAAGACAACTATTGTAGGACGCCTAAATGTGTGTCTATGTTCCAGGACCTGTCGTAGTGTGAAGATGTGGTCTATACAACCACGTCCAGGTCTGAAACCAGCCTGGTTTTCTCTAGTCTGCTCTTCACGAGCTCTAGTTAGCCGTCTAAGTATAATCGAGGCTAACAATTAAGAAACTATGTTAGTTGGGCTTATTCCCCTGTGATCGTCACAAGAGGACATTTGTCCTTCCTTGTAGACTGGAACAATCAGCGATTGAGGTCAGTTGGGTGAGATTTCGCCCAGGTCCCGAATTCTACCTAAGATCTCAGTCAACTTAGCTGCCAAAACTGGACCGCCATCCTTAAAAATATCAGGGGTCGATCTACCAGCACCTGCTGCTGTTCCTTGCTTCAGATTTGCTAACGCTTTCTCAACTTCATAAAGAATAGGGGGACTTACGTCGACTGGCCATTCAGGATGACTGGAGATCGTGGATAACCGGAGGCCAGTTGAAATGATCCCTGAAATGTTCTGCCCATCGGTCCAGACTCCTGGATTGAGAATGTATAATAAGACCATCCTTTTCTGAGATAGTCTCACTCACACTTGGGTTCCTAAAACAGTTTCCTTGATGAGCATGAATAGATGTCTACTGTTCCCCATTGCCGTCGCCTTTTCCATCTCTCTCGCTTTCGCTACCCACCACTGTTCGCGATAATTGCGTAGGCTTTTCATCAGCCTGCGCCTAAGCTGACTTCGCTCGTCATCATGTTCAGAGCCTGGGTGGGATGAGTTTTCGTGCACCCATCAGTTCGGTGGATGCTTCAGAGATCCACCGCTTCATTCTGGCCTTATGGTTAACCTTACTAGCAGATATCACTACTGCTTACAAAGCTACTTTGACATCATTTCAAGCTGCCTCAGGGTGAGATTACTTACTAAACGGCTGTCTAACTGTTTTTCTGGTTGTTCCTGAAATATATTCTTAGATTTATTATCGTGAAGTAGAGCCCTAAGATGTTTCCTCACGTCCAGTAAGTCGCAAACATTTACGCGCTCACGCAAATGCACAATCTGAATCTAAACGTGAGCTCCAGCTTTCTAGCCGATGCTCATTTGCAAGTGGAAGTAGATAAGGCATCAAGAGAGCTGCTTACTATCAATGCTTATCTTGGTGTTCCCGTATAACCGTCTGTCATTTGGAGTCGAAACCATCCCATTTATCTTCCAGCGACTAATGGATACTATCCTATCAGATATCTCAGGGATCGCAGCTTATCTCGATATTTTGTTGCGACGACATTAGGACAGGTACAGGGATGCATGACATTGGTACTGCGACGCATCAGTTACAACGGGTTCCGGTCACGCCCAGAAAAATGAGTTTTTACTGCAGTCGGTAAAATATTTGGGGTTCATCTTCGAAGCTGAAAGTGAAGTTGGATTAGCGTCGGTCTCACAGACCTGGGAGCGGGACCACTGAGCCCAAGGGACAACTGCTTCAGGCCGGTCACGCAGGGCATTTTTATGATAATTTTAAAAGTTTTAGCTCCGCTCTTGTTTAAAAGATCTTACCACCGGGAACGAAAATCCGTGTAGTAAAATGTGTGACATTTCTACGGTCGGGCTTTTCTGATGCCTCCCTACCTTGTCAGAAGGCAGCATCGCTGCAGATGCTGGTTGTCAGTGGGAAACACCTTATTGTTGTCACACCCCTCTACAGTCAGCAGTACGACTTCGCCCTCAGACCTTGAGTAGTTGCTTTTAGTCTCATCGTTCTCCAATCGACCTACCTGTCATGGCAGAACCTTCAGGAACATATGTTCCAGCCAATATAGATCGGTTGGGTCATTACGATAAGCAAACCCAACCAACACGTCAAGGTAGCAACTATGGTCAGGTCAAAAACAAACCGTCTTTATTTAAGAATTTTCAAAATCTATTATCATTTTGATTGTACTAAAAAATATTCCTTTTTATTAATCAAACTCGTGTTATTTGATTTCAGTCATTTAATTATTTGCTCCGAAGTATTGATGTGCACCAAATCATAGAACGTCAGAAATGCAAATTTCTACTCATTGGGACATCACCAAAAAATATCACCATTTTATTATTAGAAACTATTTTCAGTCTTATCCTGCTACGTGCTTTCATTCTAACACAAATAATCTAAGAAATATTTCAGCAATGAGTTATAACTTGTTTGATTATGTTTTAGTTTTATGATACAAAAAAGATACAACTCAAACAGGGATATTCCGTTAACAGTATTATAAATCAGAGAATTCAATTGAAACCTCTTTAAATAACAGTATAAATTGGATTGACCGATAAAAAAATTATACGTCATTTTGAGGAAACACCCATTTAAGTTGACGAGAATTAATACCAATATGTGGGAGTTTGTTTGAGACAATCATCTTTTAAATTAAAATGCTTGGACAAACTCTTTTCGAAACTGACATCTGATGTCGAATCAAAAGACTTAAGGGATACTTCACAAACAAACGGTTCACAAGTATCTTTTGAATTGACAACGGCTGTTTTTGGATCAGTTAAGTCATCTAAATATCTGGCCGCGGCTGGTAGAGGAATTACGTGACCTGTCTGTAAGGAAACACGAACGCGATTACCCTCATTAGTGTACCGCCAGGAGCATTTGCAAGGTTCATTATTTGATGGATCCACAAGAGCAACCTACAGTTAATGAAAAGGTTAATAATGAATACAGGCCAGATAAAAAGTGCAAAGACAATATAATTTAATAAAATAAACCCGAATATATCAAACCATCAAAATATTAGCCATTTAAAATTATTGAAAATATAATGTCTTTTAAGATTAGTTAACTTTATACAGTGGACTTGGTGATATTACTAACTGATCCGTGAATACAATACTAGACTTCTTCAAAAAACAACTGAGTTTTAATCATAAGTACGATAATCAGGTGTAAAGTATTGAATTCAGCCAGTTAATACTACAAGATTTATATATATATATATATATATATATATATATATATATATATATATATATATATATATATATAAGGCACTTACACAATTTGAGGCACAGTAAATTGCTCAGAAAAAGTACTAAATTAGCAACTACAATATGAATATTTACTTTAAGGGGTAGATAAACCAAACACAATGAGTTACCTCCGAATCCATTTCTAAAGGATCCTCGGTTCTTTTTAAGGAATCATTATCTCTAGAAGTCGTTACACGATAATTAAGACCATCCACATAGACTAAACGTCTCATTTTTAAGACTGAAGAAACAATACCGATCTGAAAAAAAGGAGATATAACGTAAACACATGATGACCTGAAACAACAATTAAAAAGGATTTCAATTTGTTAAAAAAGGGAATAGAACAAAATACTCACAAGTGTTTCTTTCAAAACATTTAACTTGATTGAGTCTATGATAGAAGTGAGTACTACACAACTGAGTATAATCTAAAAAGTTAAAACTCAATGAATCATGACAACACTGCTCTACTGTATCGTTCTCTAGTTTGTTCTTTTACTGTTGTATTTTATGTAAAATACGGTTTTAATATAAACAAAGACTCAGTTTCAATAAACTCCACTTTTTCCACTGCATCACTTTAACTTGATAATGATGAAAATACCACAATCTATTGAAAAGAAACAAAGACATAGTGAAACTAGATAGCTTACACCAGCGCTTAACTGTTTCAGAATTACCATCTGTTGATTTCTAACATTTATTACCTACAAATTTCCGCGTGTAAACGATAGTATGGTTTAAAATGTGATCGAATAAAAGTTGAGTAAGGTTAAAGCAAAACGTGAAGAAAGGTGGGTAAGAATTAATTATATAACAAACACTGCAACCTCTTCACGTTGAATCCAATCAGGCGAATCAATGATATGAGTGGTGATTTTTCGGTGGTTTGCATAAAATTTTTAACGTTTTTACTTATTGTACAGAAAAATTCGTCACACAAATAAATGTTAGAAATAGGATTAAAGAATCAAAAATTAAATAGCGAGGAATTACAATAATCGAAAATAAGAAACGAATTCAACAAAATGATACACATGATACAGAATCATTGAGTTACGTTAATCACAACACAAATCACACAACTGAGATTTTGAAGGGTAGGATATCAGTTATAGTAGCTAAATACTGGTAATTTTTTGCGCTACACAACTGTTTGTAATGGCGCGTTTAATGTGAACATTATGTATAGGGAGTAAAGTTAATATCACATGAATGGTAACTTAAACGTTTTAAAATATACTACTTGACTTAACATTAGTCAGGTATTCTTTTACACATAAGCCAATCAATAAATGCTGATTAGTAATTAACGCAAAACACATTTGGCCCATCAAATAATTTTGATGTGATTTTTATCATTAACTTCGGTACTTGGAGTACTTCCACAAATCTGATTTCTTTCATCGGGAGGAAAATCAAGAAATTATCCTTCAAATAAAAAAACTATTGCATTGTAAACAACACATATTGAGGAAAGATCAACACTGAAAAAGTAATGAATGTCAAAATGAATTTAAGTGTAGTAAACAACGTTGAATGGGGATAACATATTTTTGCAAGTCTTTGACAATTTTTAACATCAAGAAAATAAGATGACTGTGGTTTATCATCAAAAGATTTTGTATGAGTTTACCAAGTCAGATCATGAATAGTAATCTAAACCATATCTAATGCTTTAGGAGTAAAATTAACAGTGAGAGAAAAGCTTACTCTTCCTTTATCCGGGCCAGCTAGTATGTGAACACGATCACCTTTAAAAATTAATTGGTCTTCAGGCAGCAAAGGTTGTAATTTTCGTGCTTCTTTGTGACCATCTGGATGAACAACGCACCAAGTTACGTTTGGGTATGGAAATTCGGACAGCCGGTTAGCAATGTCCCAAGGAAATTTCTCAGAAAAATGCCAAACTGGCAGAAATTTCTCTTCTCTTTGCTGAAAGTAATTAGAATACACCTCTAGAGTGAGAAGTCATGAGAAACTTATCCAGACAGAAAAGATAAAAATTGGCAACAACTGAGGTGGGGTATTCCACCAATTAGTTGAAACTTTAAGTGTTCTAAACTCCAATAAGCATACAACGGTAGTGTATAGGAATTAAATTAGATTAGAAAATATCCGATGTTTAGTTACTGATCGCTTTTTGTAGTACGACTGTAAATTCTGTCATCACAGAGCATCAAAGAATTAGTACAAATAAAATAATCTATTGAAATAGAAGGTACGATCATACAATATATATATAAATAAATGAACAAAGTAGGTACTTACGAGGAGATACAGTTCATTTAAAAATATACACAAGAAATATTTCTTTCAGTAAAGTACGTTAACGTAATTTTTAGAGTGTAATGGAGAATTACAAGATGTTCTCCCCTGCTACAGCATTGCATGAACTAGGGCTCCAGTCAGTGTTTATGAAAGACTGACAGATATCAACTACATACAGTTGTTTTCGTTGCCATAAAACCATACTACACACTTGCTTGTCAGCGTTTCCAATCCAGAATCGCCGAATAATGCGTGAGGTGAAAGCCGCCAATGTAACATTGTTAAAGGATATCCTAGTCACCAAAATCAGTGACAAACTGAATTAGCGTCGCTGCCCTCAAGTACATGCTATTTAACTTTATCATTACTAACATGGTGCTACCATTGGATATCAGCAATCCTTTGAAGATAACGATAGTCAAACACAGAAAGTTATGGAATATCCTTAGTTCAGAAAAGCTAGATTTCCCAAAAATAGAATACAACTCTTACCAACGTATTGCTCAACCTATCTATTAACATGAAGACTTGCATTGCGATATAACCATAAACTGACCACATTGTCATGAACAGTTCAGTTTTTCACTGTACTTGTATCTACATCATTTATCATACTTTCATCGATACTTAGTAAGCTACTCAGGAACATCGACTTTTTGACTACTTATGGAAGGTTACTACCAAAAATATTATGTACAAGATAAAACGCTTTGAAGCTCTTTTAATATCTTCTTCTGATAATTGTACCACACAGATTCATCATGAATAAAATAGCCCATCAGTACCATTGACGAATTCTGGAGTAAATAAGGGCGCTTTGAATTTCGAAGGGGTGATTGTTTTGCATACGACTACTGTTATCTCTCGAAATCTTCGAACAACATTTGCACGCAATATGAAGCAGTTGGGGATACTAGTTATCATCATTTAATAGATATAATCTCTAACTACTAACTTAGGTGAGCCTAATGCTTTTTTATACTATGCTATGGTACTGCGAGATGAAAGACAGTCATAACAGGTCACTTTTCTCAGCATAACATGACACTATGAAATGGACCTGAGGGATCGCGTAAATGGGTAGTTTCAGATATTAAGAGGAGTAGCTCAGGAGCTAGACTAGTAACAATAATATAGTCTATTCTTATTTTGTCGTCCAAAAGCAGCAAAAAAGGTCTATGGAGTGAAAAAAAACTAGGTCTTTTTTCGGCTATCGTCAGAATTTTCTGACTTAATAGGTTTAAATAACATAAGCGATTTGTTTCCGATGAGTAAGATATATTTTTGATTCTATGATGAGTATGTGACATATTATTATTTGCATATTTATACACATAATTACAATGTATACAACTTTATGACGTGGCTTTAAAGAATTGACAACTTTCAAGAAAAAAAACACTGATTAGTGATAGGTAAAAACAGGACTAAACTCTCATCGAATATATGCAAATAAATATGAGAAAGTTACTGTTACGCCAAATGTGAAATAACTTTTCACGTATTAACGACTGTATATGGGTGGGTATATATCAATGTAAGGTTCAGAGTATAAAAGCAATTTATTCGTACATGTGCCTGGAGCTGTTTTGATGGAGTTTCATATAAATTTCTCGATATACAATCCCTTTAGTGAACACACTGGAAATCAAAGTAAGAAAAAATGCCTTGGCTATTACCATTAGTTGTAGTTGAGAAGAAAGTTTATGTTAATTCCATATTTTCAAAAAATAATATGATGGAATTTTGTGTGTTATGTAAACCAAAGTACTTCAAAGTGTCCCTCGCTCTCGATAAACAACTGACAGTGTATTTTGACTAAGCTCCTACTTGAATCAGATTCTCACCTTGTGATTATTTTGGTCTTAGTGTTCTACTGCATAAAATAGTTTTGTGTTATAAACAGTAAGGGATTTTAAATTAGTTTTTCAGATAGAGCAAGATGATGAGCGCTAAGTGTAAATCGTAATCTTTTTACTTATCAGATACAACTACGCTACACTTAATACGATGGAGTATGAAGTTGAAACATTAAACTAGATAATGTAACTACGAAAATTAACAAAAAATGATTCCAGCATATAGGGTCAGATAATATGATGGAAATGAGCAACACTGGTTCGAAAGAAAGACCTGATAAGTTTTTTTTCAGTAATAAACGCATACATACCTCATTTGGTAATGGATTAGGTCGCTGGAACAAATGGTCCGTTTCAAAACGCCAACCTAAAAATTCTTTTCGATAAACGGGACGGAACCTGATTAGGCGGGCAACATATCGCGGCCAGTAATTGAATTTCTGAATGTGACTCTATGGATGTAAAATAAAGAATAAAATTAGAATTTTCGTATTATTTATTTTATTTATTTATTTTTATTTACAAGATTAAATCAAGTAATACAAAACTAATAAGGTTACGCAAATACGAAACTACGTAACCCCTAGTCTGGAAGTAAAACACAGTGGCACTCTAAACCAGAAGGCTATGATTTGCGTATCTCCTACAAAATGGTAAGTCAGTAAAAGAGCAATGAAAAGAGCTCATTGTGGTAACTGAATTCGAAAACAACTCAAAACAAAACAAAAGTATTTGTTTGTCAATTCCATAAACAATTGAAATACGAACTAATATTGGTTAGACAACCATTGGAAACTTGAAAGCATTGGATTCTTAGTGATTAGGAAAAAGCTAGTGGAGTTCGATCAGCGTCGGATGAGAAATGACTATTCACTACAGGCAACGGATGATGGTTGTGCACGATCATGGATTGACTGAAGTTAGGAATTAACACTGTTGATCCCAGCTCAGCAGTCTAAAAGTTAAGCGTTTGTGCACAAGGCTGCAAGCTCTGGTTCGATTACTGCTCTCAAGTAAGCGGATGTACACTGCTGAGAAATCCCATAATAGGTCGAAACGGCTGTCCAGTGCTATTAAGTTTCCAATATTGGTCTAGCCAATATCAGTTCGTGTTTACAACTGTTAAAACAAACCTATCTCCACAAAAACCCCTACACTAACTTTATAAGCTGCCAATAATCCTGAACAGATGGCGTGACAGATAGGGAAACCACAATATTAAATGACTATATAATAAATCTATAGCTGCAGTATACTGATATTTGCATGAACGTTTGTGGAAACTGATAGACGGCTTTGATGTTGAGCAATCATCAGTGCTTATTTAAGCATGTTTACATAATTCATCAACGTGGCACAACAGTCCAACTCATCAGTTGAATTACATTATTCCACTTCAGCAATAAGCACAAAAATAATTACCCTGTGCGCCTAATAGATGTTTATCATGTATATCAGCACTGATGCCTGTCTTTAAAATGAGATTTCTGGGACTAGTCTCCAAATGTTTATTCGTTGGCTCCTTCAAAAGTGTTATACTGACCGAAATAAATATTCCCTGAAATTACATCATACCACGGTAGAACTGAATTGCTGATGCATATAGCCCGTACTCAAATGGGATTAGAGAGAGTTCTTATATTGGTTAAGGATAGAATAATATTTGCTCCCACAGTCATCATTGCCGTTAAGGGTGATCTTTACCTTCAAAACAAGTCAATGATTGTAGTGACGGCTGTAATACGGAAATTTGAGGTAGTACTTGACAGGAACTTCCATTATTTACCATTTTTGTTAACAAGAACATGTCTTTTTGTAGTAGGCACGAAAGAACCAGATCGACTGATGCCACGTATAAAAACTCTACAGTCCTTAAGTGCACAGAACTCGGGAACATTAAACTCTAGACTAAGACAGACATTACTAATTACATATTTGATTTCTCGAGCGCTTCAGCTTACCATGGTTAACTTCAAAATAGTGTTCAAAAGCAAAGTTATATGAACGTTTGACTCTGAAGAGTATCCTGAGTCTACCTTAAGAGATCACGACAATGAGCAATATCAGCAAACGATGTTTGCTATCACCATAAATGTACTGATGATGAGTCCTTTTAGTCCAAAATTCTGCACATTCATTTATTATCAAAGAGTAGTCTAATAGACCCAACATACCTACTCAGTTAAATGATGACAGGATTTAATGTCTTTGAGGCCAATAATAGAACACTAAACAAATAGTTTAATGTTGCAAATACACTGGTCCTGAAACTATGACCACGTTCCTAGCTTTTTTGTAAAAATGTCATCAATTACTAAACGCACTAGAGTATACAGACGACCAATAAAAAGCTAACAAACGCGACCACTTCTGTCTATGCTCATAAGCCTTGCTTAGGTGTACAAAAATTTATGATTTTAAGGTTGAAACCCATGACAAATATGCTCAGTATTGCATAAAACGAATTGAAAAAGTTTTGATTACCGCACGCGACTGGACTGTTTACTGAGAAATTAAACCTAACACCGAAGAAATAAACGTCGAAACTATGGGTATACCTAATAAACACCACTCACTGTGATGACACTCAGTGGCAAGACCTCAAAATACCCTACTTATCCCAAGACGAAATTTTCACATAATTACAAGGGTTAATATTTGTTATTACCAGTCAGCAAATAACTATAAATGCAATGGAATGATCTTTGAGGGTTAATCAAACCGTCTGCTCGTCGTACTACTTACTTACTAAGAGTTAGTTTCAGACCTTGGTTTCTGCATCTCTCGTGTATCTCAAACTAATTTTCTAAAAGGTCTATAAAGTTAACAATAAGTACTGATAATCAATCATTTTATTCTGGTTTTCACTATACACTAGTGTTCTCGGCCACTTTAGACGTCCAGTTCATAAGTTTTACTATCTTTTTTTGGTCATGCTCACCATCTGGTGAACAGTGTCGGTTTCCAAGTTTCTAAATCTGTTCAGAAGTTAAGCAATATATGTCCTTCAGTAAAAGGTAGATGAATATCAATTTTATGCTTAGATAATTCTTGGACAGAACTTACTACAACAATTTGGCCAGAATGAGATATCACTGACAATTTAAGATGTTATTCATAATCGAATACTCGTCAGTACAATCTTTCACACCACATTAGACAAAATCAAAAAATATTAGTAATGGCCCCTAGTTCTATTTAAAACTACTTATAGTTTGAACGACACTTCCACCATATGAGCCAATTGTTTTAAAGATATGTATGAGCATATATTTTCAATCAGCATATTTCTTTTACGTCTTAACCACAATATATAATTGACGTCACCTGTGGTACAGGTTATTAGATAGGAGAGCTTTGTTAGATAATAACATACCAGGCCGATGCGTTTAACGAATTTACTCTCTATCATCAGTTTGGATGCCAAAGTGTAGCAGTGTGAAGTCAAACACTTGAATTTTGAGGTGAATAGTTGCATTCCAAATATTTTTGTGCTGTTGCGTAGAGTGATAAGAAATTGGCATATTTTATCAGGGTTTTTAGCTTATAGGACGATGTCATACAAGTACCTGACAAGCGAATTTTATGAAGGAAGGTTGACCTGGAAAGTTAAAAGTATTCTTTCTAGAAGGACCTTCATGGCAAAGCCAAATACAAATGGAAAACGTTATCAACTTCGGTAGCCGTTTACCATACACAATGACGGGATTTTAGTCCTAGTTGGTTTGAAATCCCTGAAACAACCAAACCTACATTTGAATAGGACATACCGATATCGGAACTGCCGCAATGATTTTAATACTATTGACTTGCAAGATATATGTTGTGGTGAAACTATACTATACATGCTACTAATATGATAACCAACAAATAACAGCGGAGAAGCCAACGAGGGCAAACACAAGCAAATAAAAAGGCAGTAGAAATAAGCAAATGTATGACTAGAAAATCCAACACTAATATATTCAACTTAAGAGTTGGAATACTGAGTATTCACCTACATTTAATGTCCCGAATACCCTGAGTGCATCGTGATTTACATGACTGAATAGTAGCACATGGTATCACAGCAAAAAAACACAAGCAGAAATTACTGTTAAAACCGAAGTTTTCGAAAGCATTATATTTCATTTACAGTATACAAACAATTTCAGATTCGGTAGCTACTTGGAATTAACGAAAAGACATAAACAATAAACTGGTAAAACGGATTTTTAGAAATGAATGAAGTACAACATTGCAACGAATTGTAGAAATACTTTTTTCATGCAGAGTTTGGTGGTCGAGTTCATTTACGAAAACTAACGTCGAAACTTAATGACACAAGAATTTAAAAAAGAATACAGATATATAACGCAACAATACAACCTAAAAAAATGACAGGAAAAAAGAAAGGTAGAGAAGATCTCATTGCCTACAGCTCCATCTCTACTTTTCGCATTTGACTAAAGGGAAAAAAGAATGTGCGAAAAATAACTTCCCAGAAGACCTGACTTCCCGATGTAAATCCAGGGTTCCATTAGCCTGATCTAATTCGCATCATGTTTATATGGACATAAAATTCTCAGTGTTAATTGTTCCTTGAATATTAAGGTATTATTACAATGATAAAAACACGATTGATAGATAGAAAACACAAGGGAAAATGGAAGGACTCATTCGGATCGGTCAAACAACTGGATAAAAAAGGATGACTAATATGTTTGAACCGGCGTATTCAGCGTTAGGACGCTCAATTAGTGATCACAATCCTAAACAAGCAAACAGTTGTGTCCACTTGACACACATGTAGGAGAAACACCTTTGCTTTGTTTGAAGGTTGCACAGGATTTAAAGTAGCTGGTTTTTCATTATCCGATATCCAATATCAGCTATTAAAAATCAATTGATTCCTTTTATCTCGATTCTTGTTCGTCCCATACGGTTCCAGGCATATATATTGATATGGTATACTGATATGATTGATACACTGATACACAACAAATAACCGCTCATTTTCCACTAGAATCATCACTAAGAAATAAAAAAAGGAAAATGAGGTGAAACTCTGGAAGAATAAGTGGAATAAAAACGAAAATTTTCACAGACGTCGGATATTAGGGAAAGTCTGTGTTCCCTCTTTATGCTGAATACTTTGAGTAATTTGTGCACATTTGTGTAAAAGTGTGACTTCAGCCAGTTGTAAGTTTGCGTTTTGCCTGAATGTACCTTGTGTGGTGAAGGAGTAGGAATGGCAGTATTAGAACCTGGAAAAAAGTACACAGAATGCACTTTCAACACAGAAAGCAATAGACTGCAATTAATTCGCGTGCTCTCTGAGTTTTGATCTTCTTTCAATTAGTATCAACTTAATTACGCCTGTTACCTCCGATTGGACATAGACCGAAAACCAGCATGCTCAAACCTACTCTGTCCTGGACATCCCTTTCCAGTTCCGTCTAATTTTCGATCATTTTTCTCACATTTTTATCGATATTTTGGCGTACTGTGTTTCTTGAACTTCCTCTTTTCATTTGGCCTCGATGGTTCCAAGTGAAGGCTTGTCTTATGACGCAGTTCGGTGCTTTCCTCAGTGTGTTTCCTATCCACCTCCTGTGCTTCTTGCTGATTTCCTCCTCCGCTGAAATCAGGTTCCTTCTTTCCCACAGTAGATTGTTGTTGGTGTCTGGTCAACGGATCCGAAGTATTTTGCGTGGACAACTGCTCATAAACACTTGTATCTTGTGGATGATGACTTTCGTAGTTCTCTAGGTTTCCACCCATAAAGTAAATTGTACTGACATTTGCAATGGAAATTCTGACTTTGGTATTGATTGACATTTGTTTGGAGTTCCCGATGTTGCTCAATTTTAGAAATGCAGTTCTTGTTTTACCGATCGTCGCCTTCACATCTGCATCGTATCGACCTTGATTGTCGATGATGCTGCCCACATATGTAAAGGTGTTAATGTCCTCCAAGGCATCTCCATCAGAAGTGATTCGGTTGGTGCACGTATTTTTGTATCGGAGAATCTTGCTTTTCCCTTTATGTATGTTGAAACCTACTGCTGCTGAGGCTGCTGCCTCACATGTCGTCTTCTCTTGCATTTGTTGTTGTGTGTGCGACAGAAGAGTCAGATCATCTGTGAAGTCCAGATCGTCCAGTTGCATCCCTGCTGTCCACTGAATATCGTGCTTCCCTACAGATACCGACATCTTCATAATCCAGTCGATCACCAGTAGAAAGAGAAAGGGTGAGAGTGTGCAACCTTGCCTGACACTGGTCTTCACCTCGGACGAGTCTGCCAATTCCAATCTCGATTGTTGAACTATAGATACTGTAATCACGAGAGTTGCTACAGTGTGGACGTCGGAGCCAGAAAACGAAATTGTATTACAACTGAAAAAGATAAATTTCGTCGATGCTCCATTCCTTTAGGACTTTATCTGCACTATTTCTATACCGTCAGTTGTTCATTAAATTACTTGGATTTTATGTACGCAAATTTATCTATCAAGTATTATGTATTTTACTGTTACCTGAAAACAACATATTATTATTTTTTTCAGAAACGATCCAGGATCCTTTCAAGAGACATGGGGGCTAATAGAGTAGATAAATATGCATGAAGTGTGAACAAATCAATCATAGTGAACAACGCTAAAGCAGTCTAGTTACCAATGGAGATGTGTTTTCTGGTAGATTGTGATGCGACGCAGTATCGATGCTTGATCGAATGTCTTCAACTGATAATTTTTTTCACCGAAGCCAAGATCACCAATCATAACATCTGACAAGACAAGCTGTAAGAAGGATGACTTACCATTCAGAGGGTGTATTATAAATCAGAGAGAAAATTCAATCTAATTAAAAGACAGAACACATCACTATACGTGGCAGTTCATCAGAGCAATGATGCTCTGACCTGGGTCGTATTTTATCCGGTCGAGCTCATTTCTATGTATATAGGGATCTCAGTATATACGCTTGATCCGTTTATTCAAAATTCACGACTAGTAACTTATCGGTGACACTGCTGATTTAGCTGTTCATGCGTCCATAAGTTCATTGGTAAGATCAGTTACGGAATACTTTACCATAACTTCTACCATGGCTGATGGCAACATAAATACATACTGTCGTTTGTGTCAAAATACGTCGAATATTGTAGCGGTTTACTTTTACGAAGAAAACACAACTGCTGGAATATAAACATTTATTATTGTACCTAATTTTGACAATAGTTGTTATATTGTACACCTCTAGTTTATCTTTACTTAAGAGTATCTCTCACGCACCAAGCGTGTTATTCCCTTTTCTCATCGCCTGGACGTTAGCCGTTTGTACGCCCCCCTGTCTCGATATTATTTCGATATCACGAGGCCAATATCGAATATACTTCTACCTCTAGAATCTATTTCTTATTCGATTCTCAGAGTTCGTGGAGTAAGATTTGTACTCCCGCGAAGAAGTATAACGTACGAATTGCTATAATATCATAACCCATATGTTGTACAGTCTATAAAATAGATGATTGAGCTACATGGGGGAACAACTATTAGTGTGACACCGTGTCTCTACCGATGACACGTCATGTTCAATCTCCCAGTCTTCAGTGGCTGTTTTATTGTCGATCACATTCATACTTGCATTATGTTCATAGGAAATTCCCAGGTAGTCATGTTGATTCATAACAACAATCCGTTTGAAAATAGGGATCATATGATCATTTATTTCCATAGATCTGTGGTACAACATTTAGCGGAGAGGAGAAAGTTCAAGTTCTAGTTGATTTAGTATAGTTCATGTGTAGGTAGCTTGGTTTTTTATATTTATCCTCCTGGAAGAAATCCAACGTAGGTCGTCAATTTTTGGACCTTATACCCAGGAATAGTTTTGTATCAACAGGTAATATATGAGTAAAGCAGTCGAAAATAAAGGAGTCAGGAGGTGCATTCTAAAAAGTGTTTGTATTTCGAGATCGTTCTCAACTAAACTGCTTGGTTGTAGACAGGGATGCATTGCATTGTCTACTGAAGGGAGATCAGACGCGGATACCTGACTGAGCGCCTTAAGGTAAGGTGTTTTCAATGCTAAAAATGAAATTAAAATCAGTACTGAAAGCATATCGAACAGATTATCTTCAGTTTTTGTTTATGCAACATCTACCGCATAGCAACTTTAATAATTTCGTCTAGTTTGTTGTTTTGAGAGATATTTATCGACCTAAAAGTTTACCAATGAATTTTACAGCACTGAGGCAGTGTGCCGTGAAACATCTAGCTAACTTGATACTAACCGGTATAATCGACAATGAAAATGCACGTTTAAAACTCATTGTACAATTTTGGGACAGAAAATTACGTAAAAAATGAGCGAAAGTGTAACGTGTGCAGACAAGGGTGCTAGAAACGACAAGTCTTTTCATCAGGGTGCGATTCTGAATTGTCTTCATCCCTTCCAGTGTCAAGTTTGAAATTTCCGGGTGGATAGCTTAAATGGCGGGTTAATTGATCAACCTATTTAGGTTAGGTTTCAGACGTAAGTTGTTCTTAGTGTTCCTACTGGACTTTTTCAACCAATTTCTGAAAGTTGTCCAAAATCTCTCGGAAAATTATCCTCTCTCTGAAAATGCACTTATTTTAATGCTTGTATATGTTTTTGAATGCAAATAACCTGAAAAATAATTATTTGCGCTCTCATTATGTATGTGTGCAAATCAAAAGGTGACATTATCTAACAATTGTTTGTAAATAGGTTTTTTTACCAATTTTAGCAATTTTTACAACGCAGATTTCTATTATTCACCCAGTCTTTTAGGTTAAGAGTTAACTTCGCATGAAATGTGCAAATTCTTATTCAGCAGGAAGTCTATACAAGCTGTATCAGTAGGGTAGTTTTAATTTCCAAACGAATTATACTTGCTTCTTGAGCTGGTTTTCTTTTAAGAATTTGGAGTGATCTAATCCCTAAACATAGGTGTCATCTACAATCCTGTTTAACAGACGAACGGTGATTGATATTACCCTGTGAGCTTCCTGTAGTTGCTCTCTGGACCCTGATTGTTTTGAAGTATGGTAGTTAAATCTATAATTGGTCTTAGGAAATAACTCATTCTACCTAGGTTCGTACGAAAATTTGGAAACTCCCTGGATCAGTTTAGTTGTGATATCTTGAAAGTTCCCAACCGCTCACGAACTTCTATAAGAAAAATTTGATTTAAGTTAGTGATAAGATTTGGTCGCTATGCCACTCAGAATAAGAGGGAAAATTAACTTAGTGATAAGTGAACTAAGGACAACGTTATTTGTGACCGAAATATAGCACTAGAAATGTAGGTGAATAGAAGCAGGCGCAGTCGAAGAACATAAAGTTAAAAAAAATATGGGAATTAGAGGCAACTGCACTTCCGCTAAAGATTTTGCGCCATTTCACTCGATATCTTCATTCATCGACTACGGCTATTGTGCTGGCCCCGACCGGTAGGTCTGCTGTTCCGAATGTGGCTTGAACCAGCAGTTCGAGACTTCATATTTTGGCGCCATTTCGAAGCTCACCTAGTACTTTCAAATGACCTCAATGACTGACCAATGTGAGATACCCACCCTTGCTGGCACAAAAAAGCTATAATTAGCTTAAGTTAGGGACGAACGGCTGACCTTGGTGAACTAAATATTGCTTTAGTTGCGTATGTAGATGTAGGTCTCGAAACAAGCATACTTGACAACGCTAACACACTCATTAAAAGCTGAATAGTTACTGAAGACAAATACTTTTCTTTTTAAGAAGGTTATTGCATTTCCCTGGAGCGTTTTCTTTTTACAAAATGTCCTTGAGCAACAGATTTTAAAAACAAAACATACTAACTCACGCGTTTAGAATTCTGCCAGTTTCGTTTCATCACTATCTTTCACAGCTATTTTACAAATTGATCTCACCGCCAAGTATGAGTGCACCAAGTATATTCACATTTTCCCTTCTATCGGATTTTTTTGCAGACATTAAACTACCACCGGTAAACAAACACTTTCATACATGCTTCTGTAACAATAACGTTCCTAAAGACCAAGCTTAACGTTACCAATTACTGAAATTTTCAGCCACTTCAGCCAAATAAAAGCACGATCTATGAGACAGGTTGGTGGAAGGTGAGTTAAGTAAACTCTATACTATGCTTGAGATTTTTAAGATGCAATTTACGAAGTCACAGTGCGTTTGCTCGATATGTTTTAAATTCAGATCAGTAGTTAAACAGGTTTATACTGAGGGAAAAAGCTATAAGTTGTTTCAAAAAACTATAAGCATGAATAAATGTATCACGTAGAACCTGGCAGTTGTGCACATCAATTCAAGTTGCCACATGTCCTTAATACAGTATAATAAAAATTTTCAGGCGAACTCCATATTAGTAGAAGTAGTAACAGTATTATTGGTCATAGAAAAGATTAGTCACAGAAGAAAATACTGAATAAATAAATGTAAATTAGTTAAGTAAAAAATATACACGAAATTCGGAAACTTAGGATCTAAAGGAAGGGGAAGGGTAATTGCACTAGCATCATTGTGATCTATTCTCAGGCATGTCATCCAAAGTCTAGTTGTTGGTTGCAACGATCACATGAACTATAAACAGGGAGTTTGCACTCACTTACGTGACTGTCCAATAGTCAGTGTCTTTATTGATTGATACCATATATTGGTTTTTTTCTGCCCTAGCTTTCTTCCAACCTACAACAACCTCATCGCACATAGAGATAGTTGGTGGATTTGCACACGTAGTATGTATCCCAACCATCTCACTTGATAAAGTTTAAGTACATTGTCAATCAATTTACGATTTTTACTCAGTACTCAGCGCATAACTTTAGAATGCCTAACTCAAGGGTCCCAAACTATGTGAGCAATAGTTCCAAAACACAAATTGTCGAATACTAACAACCTAAGAATATCTTCTACTTGTCCTATAGTAGTTAGTAAAAGCCAACTGAGATTCCGTCGCATTAATCTCCCGGAGCTGAGTAGGCTCGTAAGATAAGGGAAAGGGTCAACACACTCATCTACTTCACTCTATATCACTAGTTTAGTCGTCGATGCAGCCTAGTCCTACAACAACATTTTACATTTAGAGTGAAAGAAATGTATTCCAATCATATTAGCATTGCTGCTCAATGTGGTAAGAAGACTGCATTTTGTAAGCGTTTTTCAGCAAACGGGACTATATTGCCTATGCATTCCAAGTCAACAAGAGAACTTCCTGGTAGATCAATTCCTGATGAGTCAGACAAGTGTTTTCACTAAAATAATATCTGTGAAAAAGTTAAAGAAAAGTGGGAAGAGCTGATAACCCTGGTAAACACCACTTGAAGTTGTCATTTTTGGTAACAGTTTCCAATAGACTCTGACTCAGCCAGAAATATCTGAATAGAATTTCAGGTTTCATGTACTTTTTGGCGGTTGATATTGGATATATTCCTAAATTTCGTATACTTCTTGTCCTGATGACCGTTACTAGATAACCTCAATGGTGTAAATATCAGAAAGTGATTACGAAGTGTTGTTGACGTTAATTATCACACCACATTGATCATAAAACCACAGGAATATGAAGCAAAAGCGAAAATGATTATTGCTAACACTTCTACTACCTCTACTACTATGGGATTTAAAGTGACAGTTGTATCTCTGTGCTAATGTGATGTGGCAACTTGAACTGATGTACGTACATACGAAGTTCTATGTTGTTGTTGACTGACTGAGAATGATATACGAGTACAGAAGAGCAAGCGAATAGGATTTAATTTTGCATATACATTATTGGGAAAATGAATGTGTCATCGAATTATTTAGGCAGCTAACATTAAAGCGAGTAGAGTGAATGTGCGTATAGGCGGTAAGCAATGCTCATTCACATGTTCATACAAACGCAGCAATAATAAAGGTTCAGTGGTAAAAACCAGTTATTGCTGTTCGAATAACAAGTTAATAAAAGGGCTTGGCGGAACCAAATGTAAACAGATTCAAAAGAGCGTGAATTGCATAAACTTCTTGGTATACCTTCCAATGTACAGGTCACAACCACAAGAAATACAACTACGGTCGGGAATCGGTAGTTCTGATTGTATTTCAGAAACTGGTTAAGAGGGAATATCTGGTTGACGCACCCACTTCCAGGTCTAAAATTAGCCTAGTTTTCCCTAGTTTAATCTTCTTGAATATTGGTTAAGGTTTTAAGTATAGCGAAGGACAATATTTGGGATAATATATTACTCAAGCTGATTCGTATGTGAGTATCCTTTTTCACAGACTAGAGCCACTGACGATTGGAACCAGTTACATGAGATTCAGTCCAGTCCCGCTGAAAGTGGGCCACCATTCTTAAAGAGATGTGCCCTCCAATACTCATAATCAATCTGTAAATTTTTAGTCAGTCAACCTTTGAGTTTGTTAATAGTATCATATGGTGTTTGGAAATTTCTTTGGGGAATACGCCAACGTGGCTTAGCGGTTAAGGCACTCAAGTTCAAACCACTGAGTTGCAATTTAGGGTATTCGGACAGTATCCATAATTCCTGAGAAAATAGTTTAGCTCAGAGTTACAAGATCTCTTACTTGGTTACTATTTTATACCATCCCGAGATCCTCATAAGGCTACACTTGTCTTAAATATATATACTAATTACTGCTTTGCTCATAATTCTACATTTGAGAAAAAAGTTAATATGATTTCAAAATATAGCAAGGTGATTGATAGCTACTGAAATACCTTAACAAAAAGAACATTCAATAATCATCTACCCCACCAGTCTCTAATGTGTCAAAGTAAGCTAGTAATTTAACTTAATTTTAAGATACAAAAGGACGACAAATAAGATGACTTTCTGAGTTTATTTGTATTGATTATCTGAGTCTCCCTACTGGTGTTTAGGACTGCAATTGGCCAGTCTCATATGTGCATCCCGTGCGAATCGCCTTGATATAGCCATTACGTCACAAGCATCATAGCCAGATATGGATAATGGGTAGTAGTGGAATCCAGGACGCCAGTTTCGTTCTTTTTGGGACTCGTCAGCTGGGTGTACATGCGTCTCAGAGTTGATGTTCACCCTGTTACTCGGACTTAGTACAGTTTTTTTTCAAAAACCATCGTTTTATGCACTTAGTCACTAAGTTCAGATGATCACGGGATTGTGCAGTGGAGTGAAGTTTGACTCCTTTTGTATTGGTTAGTAGTTTGAATCTTCCCATTAGTGTTTACGACTGTAGTTGATAACACAATAGTGTGTGAGGCGAACGGCACTGGATTCGAGTTCTGGAGTGAACGTCAACTGAAATGCTAGTTCATCCGGTTGATAAGTCTCAATTAGGACAAAACGCGCTTTGTGGATTCCACTACTAGCCACCATCCAGATCTGCCTATTACTTCTGAGTTTAATTTAAAGTATTTTGTGAGTTATCAGTAGCTGAAAAAAGATTGCGAATGGAAGTTCTACCTAACTGTTGAATTCGTTCCCTTCTGACTGTATTTTTTCAGGTGGTAACGGTTAATCGTTGATGCAGAATAGATGAGTCTTGACTGGAGAGTACAAAGCAAGTGGTGTATATCCTAATAAAATGGTTGCATATTAGCTAACTTAGCAGTAGTAAAATAAAAGCTTGAAGTTCATCACCTTAATTTATAACACTAATACATGAATTCACTTTAAGTAAGCAAATTAATCTTCTTGTGTGGGTGAGTCACTCAGCTATAACGTAGAACTTGGTGCGTACGTACATCAGTTCAAGTGTTTATACCACATTAGCACACAAAAATGGAACTGTCAGTTCAAATTTTATAGTAATAGAGGTAGTAGAAGTATTAGCAGTAATCGGAGAGATTAGGGTTCGAAGATATGATTCGAGAAGTACAATCCAGTGAGGTAATAAAAAGAGAAAAAACGGTCATGAGGAATTCATAAGTTTAGAATTTGAGAGAATAGATGCATCTGCGCCCTTGCTAACGATTTTGAGCCATGTCATTCAAGGTATCTAACCACCGGTTACAATCGTCTCGTAGAACCCAACCAGTCAGTCTACACCTACTAGTATGACTTAGTCCAGTTTTTGTCGACTTCATGGATTTGTTCCTGGCTGAGTACAATGTAATAAAGCACTTTGGTATATATACATCTACGTACTTAACAAACTAATGTCTTAATTATTTTATGTTACTCGTTTTAGTAAATTTATTTTGAATTACGTCCTACATTTATACAAAATTGAGTAGTTTCACCCATAATACATTTATAGTGTATGGTTATTTCATCCGTATTTTGTAATAATATAATAATAAGTTTTCTTATTTAATTTATTCGCTAAATTTTAGATGGTTTCACCATAACTTGACTGGTTTAGAAGCTGAGAAATTGTTAACTTTGAAAGGTGTCAGTGGTAGCTTTCTTGCACGTCCTAGTCACAGTACTCCGGGAAGCTTCACACTGTCAGTTCGTCGTGGTGATGAAGTTACACATATTCGCATACAAAACACCGAAGAATTTTTAGATCTGTATGGTGGAGAAAAGTTTGCCACTTTATCAGAATTGGTTACATACTACATGGAGAATGAGGGTCAACTTAGAGAAAAGAATGGTGACCTTATTGAGCTAAAATATCCTCTCATTTCGGAAGATCCAACAACTGAGCGGTACGTGACACAAAACCTCAATGTAGTTTATCGCCTAAAAGTTTAAGTATTGAAAAAGAAACTCAATAACTAATTTTATGGTGAAATAATCCTTATTAGTTTTTAATTTCCATTAAGCGAGTAAAGCGTAAAGGCCAAAAACTCCTAATAAATGAGATGCTATACATAATACTGTGGTGTGCATGTTGTTATTGAAAAGGTACAGTCCGCGTAAATGTAGGTAAATGTTTAACACATAAGTCTTCGATAGCTTATGAAATTTTTAGTGCTTGAAAAAATTTCTTATCATGTAATTCAATTTCAGCACCTAGGTTTATCTATTTGCCTTAAATAATCATAATGAATTGACTTAAATAAATCCACTTTTCGTTGCATCAATATAATAGGGAGCTTTTATTCAGTTGTTTGAGGTAGCCCCTTCAACCTGTCTATATTAGGGCAGTTACATTAACGCTACTCTGAAATTACGATAGTTTCATAAATTATTAGATAATCTCTGAGTTATGTATGTTGTCTGTGTCCCATTCAATGATCACTTGTTTCCTGTCTGTCTGTTTCATCCTTTTAGTTAATTAGGATTTCCTCCCATATTACTTTTCACTTTGGACTGTTGGGAAGTATAACAAACTAAACCGGTGTGACATTGTACTAGGTTATTTGTTGGTATTTCATTCTATTTTTAAATTATTTACAACAAAGTTTCCTAATTCATGAACCACTCACCTAAGTAATAAAATTGCCTGTGATATAGCCTTAAAATCATTGCAGAGTTTCTCGAAAACTACTACATCATAAAACCTATAGTTTCGATAGGATGTTGGTTTTGGTACATTGTGAACCAATGTAAAATAAGAATAAGGTTTGTTGTGAAACATTAAGGATAACGAATGCTAATATTTATTTCTAACTAACAAACTTTGATCCCCCAGCGTTTAAGCCCTCTGATCCATTATTTACTTAAATCCAATAACAGCTCAAACTCCACATGAGGTAAAACAGTAACACACATCCAATGAGTAATACTCATTAAACGTCCCATTCATTACGTAAAGCTGAATTTGCAATTTGAAAAACTTCCATGTTATTCATCTCTCTCAACGAAAACTTGATATCCAACGAGTCCCAAAGTTGTGTTTGGAAACTCCATCATCATAAGTTTTACAACGAGCGTTGCAAATAATAATTAATCGTGTCTGCATACGTTTCATGATTCTCTTTCTTACCAGTGACCGCAATAACATTAGTTATCTCTGGAATTATCACTGAAGGTGATGTTGAAGTGCATCTGACGGATGTTGGTTGCGAATAGTCGTCTAAATATTGAACGTGAAATGAGTTATGTTTTCTTCGAATTTTAGTAAACGAGTCCCAACCGTAGCTGCCACTTTGACGTGATGGTCGTGCTTGCCTATCGTGAAGACCCAACCGAGCTATATTGGCTGGAACATATGTTCTTGTAGGTGGAATGGAGAACGATAAGACTAAAAGCAGCTACTTAAGGTCTGAGGGCGATGTCGTACTGCCTACTGTAAGATGTTTCTTCGGACAACCAGCATCTGCAGCAATGCCGCACTTTCACAAGGAAGGAAGGGGTAAGAAAAGGTCGACCCCAAAAATGTCATACCTCACCTTACCTCATGGATTTCCATTTCCGGCGCTAAGGCGTTTTAAACAAGAGCGGCGCTAACACTTTAAAAACTTCTCATGAAAAGTCCATGCGTGACCGGCCTGAAGCAGTTGTCCCTTGGGCTCTGCGGTCACCGTCTCAGGTCTCCGAGACCAACACTAGTCTAACTTCCCTTTTAGGTTGCTCGAGAAAGACCGCTCCACAGTGCTGGCATCCGGGAAGTGACATCCACCATCGTACCTGTAACAAAACACGAGATCGAATCAGTCACAATCAAATTCTTCCTACACCCCACAACTAACTCTTCTCACATTCCTTTATGACCCTGCACCGCTAATGCAAACGATTCGAGTTCACGAAACGTTATTCCTGGTCTCCTGAAACCTCGTTCCAAATTAAATGTTGGAGCATATAATGTCCGGAAATTGTGTCAATTAGAGCAACAGGTTTCATCAGCTTGGAATTTATAATCTCGCACCATCGATGTATGCTGCGTCTCGGAAACGCGCGTACATGATCCGAGAAAAATCACTAATTCGATTTCACCTTGTCAAAATAAAGAACCAACTCGATTTACTCTACGTGTATCTGTAAGTTCTGATGCTACTTCCCAGGGTCTCGCTAGCATAGGTATAGCATTAAGTCGTAGGGCAGAACTAGCTCTCCTAGACTGGATCCCAGTAGATAGTCACTTGTGCGCTGTCTGACTGAACGGGAGAGTAAGGACTCGTAAATATAGGGACACACCGTTGCTCCATCGTCGTATCTGCCTACGTTCCCACTGACTGCATTTCAGACGATGTGAAAGATGAGTTCTACAGAAAGCTTTCGGACTTCCTCCAAAAGGTTAAGCGTTCTGATATCGTAATCGCTACTGATTTCAATGCTAGTGGAAAGGAAAGACGCCTGGGTTGATCCTATGTTGTCGCGGCTGATCGAACTGATAATGGCGACCGATTGTTGCAACTGCGCTCAGATAACCGCCTATTTCTAGCAAACACTAACTTTAGGCATAAGGAAAATCATCTTTTGAGCTGGCGACCCCCAAAGTCGTCCTAACGCTGGACCCAACTAGATCACATTGCCATCAGCCACCGATGGAGGACTGTCGCTCGTCCTGGGGCACATGTTTAGATTGAGATCATGCTCTAGTGAGAGCGCATATTTGTTTGCGACTTACCGGACGTAGGAAAGACGCCGCATAAAAACCTTTTAGGTTTCTACTTACTGATAGCAGAGTTATGAATATATTTCAGGAACAACTAGAAAAACAGGCAGCCATTTATTAAGTGATGGCCACCCTGAGGCAGCTTGGAATGATACTAAAGGAGCTATGTAAACAGCAGCGATATCTGCTAGTAAGGTAAACCATAAGGCTAGAAAGAGGCCATGGATCTCACCAGCATTCACTGAACTCATATCACCTGGCTCTGAACATAATGAAGAGCGAAGTCAGCTTAGGTGCAGACTGATAAAAAGCCTACACAATGATCGCAAACAGTGGTGGGTAGAGAAAGCGAGAGAGATAGAAAAGGCAGCGGCGATAGGCAACAGTGGAGAGTTATTCAGACTTATCAGGGAAACCGGTATTAGGATCCCGAATGTGAGTGAAACTATCTCGGAAAAGGATGGGACAACTATTCATTCTCAATCCGGGAGATCGGATCGATGGGTAGAACGTGTAGATCGAATCCTAATCTTCTCCATTACTGCTAATACTTCGACTATCTCTACCACTATGTGATTTGAACTGACAGCTGAGTCTCTGTGCTAATGTGTTACGGTAACCTGAACTGATATACGTACGTACGAAGTTCTACGTTGTAACTTACTGACTGAACTGAAAGGATTAATTTCTAGGTAATGAAAAATTACAGCTTACTTTCTCACAAGCCTTCCGACCGAAAATCGAAATTTCGTAGCATGTTGACTTCTAGTAATTCAGTCTGTCTCAAATACCGAGTATCCACTTTCGCTATCCCATTTTCGGGAAATTATCCCTACTATTTGAAGGTAGTGAATAAGATTTTCTGACTGGAGTTTATAAATATGTAGTTTTTAACAGTTCATTTCAAGATAGAAAACACCTATTACACTCCACGCATAAGTGTTTTGAGTCCTTAATAGAGGTTGTCTTACATCTCATCTTAAATTAGAATTCGTTTTCTATGTTTTAAAGTGAGCTAATCGTTTACAAATCGTTATAATACATTCGCTTTTGAAACCGTTTTTCGATGCATTTATGAATGATACTCTATTCCAATAAAAACGAAAAATGAATATAGCTGCAAATGTAGGGCTAGTTTTAACCACTTAGTTACTTCTCTATCTATAACAGCCTACAGTGGGCGAATGTTTATGAAATCTGTGTTATCGGTTGGTCAGTTTTTTAGCATGTAATAGGCTACTCTGTATACGTTTCAGTCCAAAGAATGTATAAATGTGATGTTTAGTTTGCCGTATTGGTGTTTCTAGGATTCGCTCATCATGATCTCACATAAATTTAAGGTAGTTTAAGGTTTCCAATTTGTCATGGATCGTTTAATCCGATAGTATATCTTATTACCAGATACATGCAATGTACAATTGGGATTATAAATCTTAAAATTGCTACTTGTTAACAGGTTTGAAATCATTCAATGTTATTTTAATATTTTCATATCAGTGATTATTGAATAGTCTACATTTTCGTTTATATTGATTTGATTACATGACTAGTCATTTTTAGGTTTAATATAAAAATATTTTAATACAGTCTTATTTTTTACAGTTGGTTTCATGGAAAAATTACGGGAAAAGAAGCTGAAAAGATGCTCCTAGAACGGGGCAAACCTGATTGTTTTCTAGTTCGTGAATCTGTTCACAGGCCAGGTTCTTATGTTCTGTCAGTTCTGACAGGTGAACAAGTTGCACATATTATGATTCATGGGAAGCCGAATGGAATGTATGATGTCGGTGGAGGGCATCAGTTTTCTTCATTAAAGGAATTAATAGACTTCTACACAAACACTCCCATGGTCGAAAAGAACGGAGGTTTGGTGTCACTAAAACAGGTAAATCAAAGTTGATAAATATTCAAGAAAATAATATGGTTAGTCAGTCATAGTCAACGTGGAGTCTGGTACAAATTTATATCAACTTGAGCTACCATACAACAAAAATGGATGAAACCAATAAGACTGTTGTTAGTAGAGTTGATATATTAATCACAATTATAATAAAAAAGACTAGACATTCGAGAACATGGCTTAAAAATAACGGATAATTTCCGGTAATAAAGGTGCAAATTTATGTTAACACTTAAAATCTAGGGGAAAGTAAAGATTGAATACATCTACACCACTATAACCAGTTCGTAGTCATTTCGTCTAACATTTCCAAAAGTTGATCTCGGTAGATAAAGCTGGCAGGTAGTCTGTGCTCACCATTTAAGTCAGCATGAATGCGTGTTTGTTTCATCATTCAATGTTTTTCCACTACGTTCGCTGGTTTATAAGCATTTATGTATTGTAAACCACTACAGTGCCTGTTCATAATTGAAACGGAATTCATATCCTATCAGGTTCGTGCCTTATTTCATCCTATCCTATCCCGGTTCTGAGCTTTTGTAAAGTGTGGTCAACTGAATATCAGGCTGTTTTAGCTTATGGTTGGGTTACGTGTGTCAAAGACAGACGACCTAAATTTCTTAATCTTCTGTCATAGTATTTTTCAAATCTTTTCCATATTTGTACTATTAAACCTGAGACATTGAAACTGAAAATGGGATTTTCAGTAACGAGTAGAGTAGTTTTATCATGGCATTATAGATTGGTTGTCACATAAAGTTACAGAGCCAGTTCTATCTCTTACTACTAGCTGTCTAATACATTTACATAAATCAGCTATTTTAAAATAATTCTAAAATCTTGCAGTCCATTGTCACCATTATTATTCGTTATACTTTTTTGAATGTATCAATTGTTTTACTAAAGAAATATTTGGTGATACCATCCATATTCCTCATTCCCCACCGATCCTAAAAACTACTAATTGTTTCTCTATTGTAAGAGAAATATCAGTTAATATAAACAAGCTATAGAAAACTTTCGTTTCAGTTACTTATCACTAACCACCGTTCTAATTGGCTAGTTTCAGTCTGATATTAAAAATTACATATCATTCTTTGTTCTTGTCATGGAAACTTCAGTCAGATTTGTAGCATCCCGATTTCCTAGTTGTTGTATGACTTATGATCACAATGACTTACTAAGTTTAAAATTCAATTGAAAACATTTGAATCTGTCAAATGACGTCAAACATAATGTAACTTTCGTAACTTCCTTCTCCAATAAAGACTGGTTATTTTCGTTTGGCTTTTCCTTCATCTTAGTAATTGCTAAAATAAGCAAGCCTCAAGTTGCGTGGGTATTTTCTAAAGTTAAATAAGCTAACAAATACAACCATTTCTGATTTTTATTACTTAAATCTTTCCATAACACTTCAACTTAGTTACTAATCTGACATAATTATTTCTACATTCAAATATAAGCTTGAAGGTGGATATATTATTTTAGATCACATAATTTTACAGTAGCATTTATACAACATAACTGGATCTGTAATTGTCAATGGATCCTCGTATACTGTGATGTATATATTTAAGGCACCAAAATGTTACTCTACTTTTTTTCAGAACAAATAATAACAAAGTGAATACTGTCTCACAAACAAGGTTTTTATGTAACTATGTGTTTTATTTACTAATGTACTTTTTTGATGTAAGCACGTATGTTTCATTTCTTAAAACCTAGCGGTCCATTCAAGTATTCGTGATAATCCGTTTTTTTTCTCACTTAGCCTTTCAATGCTACTCGATTTAACGTTTCTACCATCGATCAGCGTATGCACCAGTTGGAACAAGAAAGTGGCCATGGTTCTGGATTAGCTGGGTTTTTAGAGGAATTTGAAGAGTTGCATCAAGAAGCCCATGTAATTCTATTTTTTGTTGGTTATAATTTTACACCGATTGATTCTTGATGTGCTTGTTTTCAGTTATCACGGTGAAACATCGAATATATCTAAATTTCACAAAAAGCGATCTATATAACTCTGCTTATTTCAAAAATTCATTTCTAAACAATCTCACAAGATTTCATTTTCTGCACGAATACCCTACCATCAATTTAGATTACATACTGTGATCTTTTCCGATAATCTTATCCAACATCTTATGATAATGATTTCCAAGAATTTTCCTTTAAATCTCAGTCAGTCAGTTACAACGTAAAACTTTGCATGTAAGTACAGCAGTTCAAGTTGCCGTATCACACTGTCAGTTCAAATCACATAGTGGTAACGATAGTCGAAGTATTGGCAGTAATGGAAATGATTAGGGTTGGAGATGTTATTCAAGAAGTACATTTCAGTGAGATAAATTTAGAAAAAGGTAGGGGTGATAAGGAATTCAGAAGATTAGAATTGCAAACGATTTTGAGCCATGTCATTCAAAGTCTCTAACCATCGGTTACAATCGTCTCGTGGACCCTAACCAGCTAGTTTACGTTTACCAACATGACTCAGTCCACTTGTCACTTACTTCATGTTTTGGTTTGACCACCCTAGCTTTCGTCCAACTACTACTACACCACAGAGCATCGCTCGTTGAGGCAGTCGGTGGTTGGGCATATGTAACACATGTCCCAACCACTTCATCTGATGAAGTTTCACTACTTTATCTATTGATCTGCCATCCCTTCCCAGCGACAGCACTACTTACTCGGTTGTCCCAGGATACACGAGCTATGCTCCGAAGACGTCTATAATCGTATACTTACGATCTACGAATATCCTCAACTCGTAATGGCAATGTTTCACAGCCATACAGTAGAAAAAAGCGAACTGCTGCGCAGTACACTTGTCGTTTGGTTAGCAAATGGATATCTCGCCCGCGCCATAGGTGATGCAGGTTGGCAAGAGCCAATCGAGCCTTCTGTATCTCTGCTGAGATAGACAGAGTCGAACGCCGCTCTAAGGTCGAGAAACACTGCTGTTTTGGGAAGTATGAACGTGTGTCTATGTTCTGGGACCTGATGTTGGTTGAATATCTGGTCTATACATCCACGTCCAGATCGTAAACTAGCCTGATTTTCTCGGGTCTACACTTCACGAGCTCTAGTTAGGCGTCGGTGTACTATTTCAGATACTATATTAGTTAAACCGATTCATCCGTGATTGTCACAAGATGACTTATGTCCTATTTCGTAGACTGGCATAATCAGTGATTGAGACCAGTCAGACGGGATTATGTCTGGTTCCCTTATCGTACCTAAGGTCTCAGTCAATCTAACTGTAAAAACTGGATCACCATCTTTGAAAATCTCAACCAAAGATAATCGATGTTATTGCGGTCATTAATAAGAAAGAGATTCATGAAATGTACGAAGACACACGATTAGTAGAAGTTGATACTACTCGTCGTACAACTTATGATGATACAGTTTCAAAACAGAACCTTGGGACATGTTAAATATCACGTTTTCGTTGAAAGGGATGAATAACTTCGTGTTTCTATTTAAAGCCAATAATTTATCGATATTACGATATTAACTGTAGCTTCAGGTTCGTGGGTTTCAATTTTTTTATCTTTCCCGAAGTATGACGGGTTTGATGAATTGCGATATCTCATGTGTAATATCAGTCTTTTTGGTTTTAGTTATAATTCATAATATTATGCTATCTGTATTTATAGACAAGGTTAGTAGACTTCGTTATTTGAAAAGGTTTTACAGTTACTGATTGTGATTTTAATGCTCTTCTGTATTTTAGGTGAAGAATAATCCACGTGTGGAAGGATATCAGTCTTACAATCGAGACAAAAACCGTTACAAGCATATCCTTCCTTTTGATTGGTCTCAAGTTAAACTTCTTGATGGTGATCCTGAAGAACCGGGTTCTGACTATATCAATGCTAATTACATATCTTGGCCTGTAAGTTATTTAACAGGTATTTGTCTGTTGGTCTTTTTTAGTTGTATTAGATCTAATTACGTACGTTTTGCTACTTCTTGGCCGATACCTGTTTCAATCAAAACTTTTAACTACGTATAACTCTTGGTCAATAAATATTATATTTTCTGTTTTACGTTAATTTTCTTTTGGGAAAAATATTCAGTTTTGATCTCTTCTCATAAGGTCAAATAATTAACTCAGGTGAGATCAAAGACGGGAATTGAAGCGTAGCTTTTTATCTATTGAGGCAGCATTCTTACGCTCAAATTATAAACAGAAAAATAAACATGATCCGGTTTCGAAATTCATTAGTGGATTACAGTATCGTTTTCAACACCAGTGTATTAGTCGTAATCCCTTTGGCCTTACCGACTTACATTTCTTTACGTAAAAGCTGTTTTACGAATCCCCGTATTTTCTTCTCTTATTCGTCTCTCACTGTCATCGTCGTCAATCTGCCTAGTCGAACTCGGTTCGCACCCTCAATAAACTTACCTCCTATTCGTCCCTGTTCCAAACCAAATCAAATTACACACATTAAAACATTAGACACATGCCATCAAGTCTAACGTTAGTTATGTAAGAACAAATGAGATCACACTATAGACGACTTTGGTTACTTAAAAACAGAAATTGTTTGAGTTAGCAAATGACTTTTGTATTCAAGAAAAACTAACAAACAGACTTATAAAATCGTAACTTTGTAAGACATAAAAAGTGTCTTGCAAATCCTCGTATTTTCTCTTCCTATTCGTCTCTCTTAGGTTGCTTGACGACTATCAGTTTGTTTGTTTCATTTTGAAATGAGATATGCTTGCTTCAAATGCAGCACTCTTTGAAACCAACCATGGCTGGCGGCTAAGTTTTCATATGTGACTGGAAAAAAGTGTAGTCATTGAGTTAGTGGTTTGTTGTTTTTATAGAAAACAGTGATTCGGTATCCGTTTTGTGACGATGTCCGTGTGTTTTTGTCCTGATAATCTTCTGATTCAAATTTCGAACAGATTATTTAAACCATTACTTCAACATTTCGAGATATTCGTTTTTATTGTACCAAACTTATTGTAGGTTCATCTGACCGAATCTCTTTCTAATGGTAGTTCTTTCTGTTGTGTCAAATATCAGCCAATTTCTTCAGTTCCTGATCTGAATAATAATAATAATAATCACTTTAATACTTCGATCACTACCTCCAATTCTCCACCCACTCCAAATAGTTCTGCTGCATTTTTCTTTAATGGAAAACCACGCTATATAGCCACCCAAGGGGCTGTTGCTAATTCACAAGATGCATTTTGGCGCATGATATGGCAAGAAAAATGTGCCGTTATCGTTATGATCACAAAAATAACGGAGCGTGGTAGAGTAGGTCTTTTTTTCAAATATCTGTCTTTTTCGCGTCAAGTTCTGTAAATTTAAACAAGCACATAACTAATGTTTTATCATGACGTTTTCTGGTCATTACGCCTCTCTATTTTTCCTGAATTAATAATTGTATGAGAATTTATATATATATATATATATATATATATATATATATATATATATATATATATATATCGTATTATATATAGGGATCTGTTGAGTGAGTGGTGCTTCAGTGATTCAAGTAGTCGGAAACTTGCATACATCAATTCAGAAATTAGTCGCTAATCAAAGAATAAGTGTAGTAAAAACTTGATATTCATCAAGAATAATTCTAAATAGTACAACTTAGCTGCTTTAGTTATGACAGATAGTGACCTTGAAGGCACACATCAAACTGGCTTACCAGAAATAACATTTAATTACGATAGGGCAAAGGTCATGCAAGAAATCTAATTGAAGAAAAAGCACTCGCCGTACCTGTTGCTAGTTAGGCTTTACCAATATTAATGAAGATAAAGTAATCCCATAACTGCTTAACTGACTTTTATAAATACATATACTTTGAAACTGTGTCGATCTTTGTAATAAGTACTAAAGTAACTAAAAAATCAGAAATATTTCATGATCACTCAGTATGTGGTCTTATGTAGAATGCAGTAATACATAGGCTTGCTGTGAGGCACTCAAGTCTAACCGATCTGTCAAACCACTTTTAGGTCGACCTTTTATTCTGATACCTACTAAATAACAATAATTAGTTTTTCAAAATAAACTAAAAGAACCCTAGTCTGAATTGGTGACAGCTATCTAGTATTACGAGCAAGTAGTTTCTACAGTTTCAAGTGAATAAGATTGTGAATAATTGACGAGATGAATGGCAGCTGATCGTTAGTTTGTCGATCGATTATTGAACTCATATGTATTACTTTTAGTTTTAGTTTCGTATGATTTTTTTATTTTGACTTTATGATCACTTCCCTTACTGGTTCTGCTTTCTCGTCTAATAGCACAAAGATGTTGTCGACGGAATTTAGCACTTCGACTGTTGATTTGGACAAGAGAATCGTTTCCAAACATATGGTCCCCTTTATCGAGTCTCTGGCGTGAAAATGTACACAGAAACAAAGGAAAAAGTCCACAATATCAGATGTAAAAGGATATACAAATCAATTTTCTGTAAAACACTGACTAATAATCAGGAATAAAAATAAAACCAGAACAGATAACAGACACTCATAAAAACTTAAGGTTCATCAGACGAATAAATGATAGTCTTTGTTGTGTTCTAATTCGAAAATTTAAAAGAATGGAGATAGGACTTGAAAATGTTTCGAGATAAATATCCAGACAGATAAGAACCAAACTCCAGCTTTCGTGTTATGATAATTTGTCTGGTGCACTCTGCGCCAAAAACGTGATATATTAATTCCTTTCACACTTTTGTCATATAATGTTAAACAGAAAGGTAATGAGAGATTTGGGCACCTTCTTGCATTATAGGTAATTACTTTTTTGAAACAAATGGATTGCTTTATGATAATTATTAGACAAATACAAGTTTATTTTCAATTACAGAATAAGTGCATTCGCTATTGGCCAACTGCAGAAGAAGGCAAACGAGAGTTTCCGAATTATGGTGGTACGATTCGCGTCCAACATTTATCGGAAAGGAACTCCGTTAATTACACTCTACGTGAACTTTATATGACTAGAGATACCTCCATATCCACAAAAAACCAAGAAATTCAGTCTTCTAATTTATCAGAAGCTGTTACTCCTTCTACTTGTTCGAGTCCTACCATCTCCGATGTACATCTTAATCAGAAGGACTGTATGTTAAGTAAGACGAAATCTCATCAACCCGATAACACTCCTGCTACCTCCAAGAGTCCTGAAAGTATATCTGGAGAAGCAAATACAGGAAATGGACATACTGTTTATCATTATCATTTTACTGTTTGGCCCGATCATGGAACACCTAGTGATCCTTCATGTGTACTGGATTTTATGCATGATATATCTGCTCGGCAGGTAAATGGAATACTTGTTCTATTCATTTTATGATTTTTCTTAAAAGTATACTTCTAAATTTCTCAACGAGTAGACATATCGAGGCCTTATCGTATCTCAAATACCTACTGGGTATTTCTCTGTAGCCTGAGTGGTTGAGTCAGTTTTATCAAATTGCTGATACGTCTTTTTGACTTTTATTAAATGGAGAAAAATGGATACATTGAATAAATCAATTTTCGACCGAGTGATAGGTGCATGTGTGAGTAGAACATGCCACTGCTGACCTAATTTTCTAGGCATATATGTGTATAAATAAGTGCGCATACATTCTCTATCCGGCTTAGTCAATAAAATCCCTTCCTCAATCTCACTCTTTTCACTGGAGTGATTATTCAAGCTAGTGCGTAGGAAGATCGTGTATCGAAATCGGACTCCGAAAAACTACTATAACATGTTTTACAGATGTATTTGTGTGGAAAAATGTTTACTTTTGATAACCGATCTACTACCAGCGGTTATAATTCTGCAAACTGTTAGTTTATACGTATTTGTAACACCTGAGGTTTTCAGTTTCGATTATTAACTTTTTCATATTAATATAGTGTAATCATTCACCTTCATAAATTTGTTTTAGTTTTAATTGGGAAAAAGTTTAAATTCTTCTTTTTCACAGTATACCCAGCTCTGTCTATTAAATATTCAGTTTTCACACCATTTCTTATCACATCTTTTTGTTTTTTTGTCACTACTTAAACTCGTAAACAATACCAATCAAAACTTAAGTTGACTTCTGAGTTCCCAGATCGCAATTCGAAATAGGAAACGGGTTTGAATTGTTTAGCGTGGAAGGAACTATAAACACTGATTACGAACTAATAACGTGTTATTACTTTTTGCTAGATAAGGTTTGTAAAACTTTTTTCTTACCTGAGTGTAGGACAATTACTTCTTCCTATGTCTTTGCAACCACTGAAGCGAGTATGCAGCCAACCAAAAATTAGCATTTCTAATGGATTAATTTGATACCTAATTTTTCGAGCATTACTATTTTATGAAGTATATCTGTTTTTATTGGAATGTACAGTAGCTTAAACAAGACCATAGAACTAAAAATTCTTCACTACTTATTACTCATGAATCCGGCATACATTGAACTGAGTCATCTGCTACTAACTTTATTTCTGTAATTACTTGTGATCTTATTGAGTTTTGTGAACTATTTAATACACAAGAATTTATGCAGTGAGTAAAAATGACTAGTCATAAGGTTTAATATAACCTGCTTTCTCTCTAATCATTTTACGATAGTGTCTAATGAGTATGGGTCATCCACTGAGTGTTTCTAATCATATAATCAGTCAACAGTAAATTATAATCTAGTATTCATCTTGGACTATAGCAATAAGCTGTTGAAATTAAATTTATGCTCTAGTAGCTAAAGAAATAGAAATACTTTGACATTGTAGTAAAAATATGGTGATTTATTTTTTTTCAACTCATTTTAAAAACGGACTGACATCTAACTGTAATTTATTTGATACCTTTCCACTTTTTAAGAACTTTGTGTTTAGCCTATGCATTTTTAATTGAAATTTGAAACTGGTCAGTTAGGCGGCTGTTAGAGAAGTAGCTTGAGAATCCTCGTCATTAATGCCGACTTGGGCGCTTAATAAGTCACATACACTTGTCTGATATATACGGATATTTGTCAGTATTTGAATTAACAACTTGACAGAAATCGTGCACCGAGTATGTAAAAGATATCATTTGTCAAAATTATATTTGAGATAGTCTCAGCGACTAAAATTTAGATGATTCCATCCGTTTGTCCAACACACTTATCTGGACTTGAGGGTAATAACCAAAAATACCGAGGAATATATGTATATAATACAGTGAAAAAGTTCAGACTTGTCTGATTCAGTCGCTCAGTCAGCCAGTTACAACGTAAAACTTCATACGTACGTACCTAATTTCAGGTTACCTTACCGTATTAACACAGAGACTCAACTGTCAGTTCAAATCCCATAGTGGTAACGATAATTGAAGTATTAGCAGTAATGGAGAATATTATGGTTCGAAGATAGTATTCAAAAAGTATAATTCAGTGGTTGGCTGATTTATATTATGCACAAATCGTATCTCTTTCTTTTCTCAGAGGCCAGTCACATTTCCGGTTATACATCAGTAATATTTGTGTTGGTTAAGTTTCAAATTAGGAGATAGCTGTTCTATACCTTTAGGTTTTCATAAATTATCTAGCAGGTGTCGATCTGTGAACTGACATTGTCTTCTAACGTAATTGTACTGTAAATGCTTCATGATTCGATGTGGCCTTTGCTCTTATTTTTGTTCAGGACAGTATTCCTGGCGCTGGACCTATCGTCGTACACTGCAGCGCAGGTATTGGACGTACTGGAGCATTTATTGTAATCGATATGCTCATAAATTATATCAAAACAATGGGTCTCAATTGCGACATAGATATTTCCCGCACAATTCAAGCAGTTCGTGAACAGCGTTCTGGAATGGTTCAAACAGAAACTCAATATAGATTTATTTATAAAGCTGTACAGCAATATGTAAATACAATGTCTAAGCGTATACAAATGGATAATGTGAGTTTTCTTCTCTTCCAGTTAAAAAGTTAAACATAATAATACCATAGTTTGCATACACTGATTTTCTGAATATTTTCGATAATAGTATATGCATCGATGCACTCACTGTCAATAACTGTTTTAAATGCTTTTGTACATTCTTTAATTTTATACTTCTAATTATCTATTTTACGAGATAAAACAAAAAAAAATACATGGTTCCACTATTTGATGAACACAGCAAAAATGTGCATTTTTTATTCCAACACTCTGATTTCTTAGTTAAATTACATAGTGAGAATCGGTGTTTATTGATAATAATCCACTATCGAAAATTAACTTCGTCGCTTTTCATAATCCTTGTCTTCAAAATTTTGTGATTACAAATATTTATTACCTTTATTTCAAAATTCTTATAGGATCTTCGGCGTACTGGTAGAGATTACACTAATATTAATCGTGCTGCCGATGACATTGGTGTAATTGGAACAACAGCTGTCAGTATTTTTCCAATGGTTTGTTCCCATGAACAACATAGTTTGACACCAAATTTTATTCCTGGAACAACTGCCCACATTTCCTCAGTTACTGGGTCTTCCGTATCTGCTCCCAACAGGCAATGTAGTTGTCCTATTCACTCCTGTTCACAGCGACAACCAACACCAAATCATAATATATCTCAATCTCCTGCTTATCCTACCAACTGTTCACAAACTGTTATTTCATGCACAACTGTATCATGTACAACTCCAGTTGTATCTGTGTCATCTCGAAATTCGGATTCTGTAACCAGTGGCTTTTTTCATCGACTGACTGCGCCTAGTCGTCCTCGTACAAAGTCATAATACCTTTTAAAAACATGTTTTCCATTGATTTGATGTGAGTTTTAATCAGAATTTCAGCGAAGTTTATAATTTTTAATCATTGTGTGTGCATTTAAAACGTACGAAATCGTAAACTTTCTGTGAATTATGATTTCAATCGCTACACCACATGTTGTCAGTTTGGGACAGCATATTTTTTTTAAAGTTATTAGTATGATTACAGTGGTTTAGTGGTCTGACTCCATATAATTGGACGTTATTGATGCTAAGGAAATATATCTCCTATTTACCCTGTATACATTCTGTTGAGGTACTCCCTTAATAACAACATAGATACGGGAAGCTGAATGCGAAAGTGTTTGAGGAACGTATGTATATGTTTCAGTCTCGATGATGCAGACAAACGAAAACAATCGAGAAGAAATGAACTTGAAGTGGAGTGGCAGAAATAACCAACTCCGTGCGTAATAGGTAACTGTGTTTATATGCATGAAGGAGATACACACACATGTATAAAGCATGACCAACGTTACTTGTGAGTATTCGATAAGGTCAACCATTTGAGTATAATGACTAGTAGAAAGACTGGATTAATTTATCTGTCTAAAGGTTAGGAGAAATCACGTATACAGTGTGATAAAACTGATTCGCTACAATCGAATTCTTGGTAAAATTCTTTTTATTCTAACCTATCAAGGATTGACCACCAATCAAAAGACTGTCACCAACCTAGAGCAAATGAATACATATTTATGATGAATAAAGGTACTCATGAAATGAAATTTTGATTATCTCGTGTTACAAGGCAAGAATGTTTTGGACGTGTTTCTTATCTATCCCTCATACCTCTACTTCGTCTCATTGTTGTAGCATTTACAAGCCTGTTCTGCTAGACAATTGGGAATGGATATTTGGATTTATTTTTATTGTTTGAAATGTTTTGATAAATGATGACCTTTATTTGTGGAAACTTTTAAAATTGAAGAAGCATTAGGCGTAATCGATTTTTATGTATGTTATTTTCCGAAGAACTTATCGAACTTTACTCCTCAATCATTTGTCTTCGTTCTCGATCATGTTTATCCTTTTCAGATCAATAAATATCACAGGAGCTTCTTCCCCATTTCATAATATAAAATTATGTGAGGATCTTGTATGAATTACTTCAACTATTCATTAAATCTATGTATATATTGATGCAAACAAATTTTACCACGGAATAGCTAACTTTTCGTTTGCACTATTTGCCTATAGTATTTTTCTCTCTCTGTTACTATGGGTACAGAAATGTTAGTGGTATATGAATAGTATGTAAATGTACTCATTCATTACACAAGCATGATTTCAAACATATTATATCTGTGTAGAAATAATAATCATGATTAAAAACTTGTTAAAAATTTTGTTCTTCATCACAGAATAATCAGTAGTCTTTTTTTAATTAATAAATATTTTGATGCGTATTTTGTTTAAATGTTGTATAGACAAATAGTATGACATGTATTATTTGCATTACCAGTACTGAGTTGTTTGATTTTTTTTCTATTGTTTACTACCTATCCACCCACTTTATAATTTTATTAGTTCACTAAATTTTGGTTCGAATTGAGCATTAAATTGTTTTCACTCCATTAATTAAATTTTCATTTTGGCTTATCTTCTTCTTTTGAATAACAATTATTGTGTAAAGCTTGGTATGAAAAACTCGTCATACCTTTAAAACTATTATACCTATACAAATGATATACAATTCAAGTAACAGTTTTCCACAGAAATGTATATTTTCATCCATTTTTTTTGGTGTAAGAGAAGTGTTGTTCCTAGATTTTATTCATTTTTTTTTCAACTTATTAAAGTGAAATTCTGCCGTTTTTACATTTTTCTTTCCTTGATTGGGTAGTGATTTTAAATCCATCACAAACAAGAAAAAGTCATTTGATATTGTTTGTATGTGATTGCTCAATTCTCGTACAAATGTTTTTTTTTTCTTGAATAACGTGTTAATTATGTTATTTTCATTCTAATTATTCTTACTGTATTAAATTATTGTTGATTTAATTAAAAAATTCAGTATTTAAATGCAAGCAGGTAGTTTCTCGCGTTTTAACGAAATACGTTTCTACTGAGTAAATGTTTGAGCGAAAAGTTTATATCTCATCATATATATATATATATATATATATAGAGAGAGAGAGTGACACCTCGCCCGGACTAGAAGAGGTGCAGGTTTAGCTGGCGTCAAAGAGGCTTTTTGTTCAAACGAATTTTTAGTCATTAATACACTGGGACTAATTAGAATGTCTAAATAAGTGTCGAAACAGGGTGGTCGGAAGTGAAAAATGTTCAATTCACTTCTTGAGTTACATCGTCAATCGGTAATATGTTGCTGGAAGTAGGCGATAAGGATACAAACACACGGACGTCGTCACAAAACGGATACTGAATCACTGTTTTCTATAAAAAAAACAAACCACTAACTCAATGACTACAATTTTCTCCAGTCACATATGAAAACTTAGCCGCCAGTCGTGGTTGGTTTCACAGAGTGCTGCATTTGAAGCAAGCATATCTCATTTCAAAATGAAACAAACAAACTGATAGTCGTCAAGCAACCTAAGAGAGACGAATAGGAAGAGAAAATACGAGGATTTGCAAGACACTTTTTATGTCTTACGAAGTTACGATTTTATAAGTCGTCTCTTTGTTAGTTTTTCTTGAATGCAAAAGTCATTTGATAACTCAACTAAAACTGTTACTGTTTTATATTGTACAAACTAATTAGTCTCCTAATCGAAGTTTGTAATCACATGCGCGCCTCCTGTGTCATTCTCATTAACTATGGAACATAACATTTAAAGTTTACCATTTTTGCGTTTTGTAATCTTCCGATGAAGGTATAGAAACCCATATTACACAGTAATATCGCAAACTATGTCAACTGACAATACATTCGATTATTAACGGTACTGTGGCATAGGATACATCTTGAATAAATATTCATACATTTTAATGTATTATTTTATTTCATGGTAAAAAAAATCTTTAAAAATTGACATAAGACATTAATCTTATCTTGCTGTCGATGACATCTGTTAACCATCTTTCGGAGAACTTGCTCTTTCCTGGACTGTATGTATATATATGTATAAAAAAATAAATTAAAACGGAAAATAACATGTGAAAATAACAGTTTTGTACAAATATGATAACAAACAAGTATCATGGTATACAACTAAAAATGGATATTTTCAAATCAATTAAAAGTATATATGTGCATATTTCTTCACTGAAAAATAAACATAACACGAAACATAACAAAACACTTTTCCTGAATTCAAAGATAATCGTTTGTTATAATCACGTTAGTAATAAATGAAGTTTATTTCAACGATTTACTTAGTATTTGTTAGGAATGAAATGCTACCTATAAAGAAATCAAATGTAAGGACATTGTTTTCGTAATGAATATCCACAAAGCGCTAAGCTGAACATTTCCAATGTAGTTGTAGTATTCGTGTGTTTTTTAAAGTCATTATTTGTCTGTTCATTTGCTTTGCGTCAGTTTAATAAATCATCAGTGTATAGCTAGTTATCAATTTATTTGGGATACTGTTTGTTATATATCAATACTTGACTTTTTTTCGTGTTAGATCTTATTGTAATAAGCAGACTTAGAAAGTGTTTTAATTATGGTCAAAATTTTTCGTCGCCAGTCAATGAAGTATAAATATTTCTACTTCAGACACTTTTTGATGCTTCTAAATGATTCGAATAACTCTACTAGACAATATATTCCTTTGTTGGATCAACTAGGATCAGTACTTCAATTCTTGTGATTTTTTAGATTGATTAAAATGACTGGTGAAATCCACTACCGACCAGTTTGAACAATCTATTCTGATTGTATATCATTTTAAACGGCAATATTAAGGAATTTACTGATCATTTAGCTAATCTAGTGAAATATTCTTGCAATTTACATCAGTAATCTGGATATTTTTGTACTAAGATTTTGATGGAAATTTTGTTGTGATATTATGAAAATAATATAAATCAGTTGAATAATATTCATCGCCAGTCTTCAGTTAATAATATACTAGTGGCATTTAATGTTAATAGAAAGCAAGTCATCCTTTCTTGTTCACTGATATTTCATTAAATATTACGCAAAATTATGATTTTCTTTTCAAACTTTATGTGTGATGTTTGATTTAGGTGAATTATTTATTAAATTGATATTGTTTTTAATTAAATATATATCGCAATCATAAACGACTATTTCCGTATGAATCATAACATTACAATAAATGTAGTCAGAATAAGTGTAGCTTCTTTGCTTGACACATGATTGTCTCTGTTACATGTGACAAGCGTATCATAGTAATTAAAAAAAAAATTATTTTATCCTTGGCATTCACAATATCAACTTACATATGTATTGAACGAAATGTTTCGACTTGATAATAGACAAGGATCATTGTATTCTGTAAAATTTTTTTTTAAACAAATGAATAACATGATGAAAAGAATGATATTGTTAATTATAAATGTATTAGATTATATTTATTGGGGATTTTCCTGTAAAATTTGGTTCAACTATGAATTAAAAAGTCCACATTCTCTTGAAGCTTATAATTCTACATCTTGTTCAGACAATTAAATATATCTTGAATGAAGTTATTCGAAAATTGCGGAAGTAATTTATGCTAAAAATTCTGCTGGCAAGGCGTTCAGGTTGTACGTTCGATCCCCAATTAAGGCCATAACTGTGAACCACAGTAGGACGAAGTATTTGTTCAGCACTAACTCTATTTCCTATGATTTTCCTTTATGGAAAAATCTTGTTGAATTTCATGTTTCTTTCAAAGCGTGCCTAACTTTATTTGTGGGAGTTTATCTTTTTATAGATAAGTCAGTAATTTTCAGCGTGGAATCCAGTACGTACGTGCTTCGGTACAAGTTGCTACTTCGCAGGATAGCAAGATACCTGTAACTGTAGAAGCGGTAGCATAAAAGATTGAGTGTAGAAAATTTAATTTCCCAATTTTTGTAAGATCTTAAGTTTTCCATGATAAAGACGATAGTCTGAAGTTTTCAGTATCTATTCAAACAGGTAGATAGAATAAGTGTTCAGTATATATATATATATATATATATATATATATATATATATATATATATATATATATATATATATATATATATATATATTCATCTGTTTACCTTAGGTTTAATGTGAGATATTCGTAGCGTGAAGTAAACGGATACTGTAGATTTTGGTATGGGTGAACGCCTACATGGTAGACTCCACTTCACTCGATATTTATGGAGTGTTTCATTCTTTAATTCTTCTGTTGGCAAAATGTCAACACAATAAAGCCAATTTTCATTGATTTCCCAACCCTGGAAGTAAAATTACGGATATTTTTTTCGTAAGCAATCTTCTTATAGTATTGAGGATTACTTAAAACTATTATAACCGAAAAATTTAGTTGTTTTCCTGTCTTCGAGGTACACTACGCCATAACGATAATAAGCTAATAAGAGCGGACTTGAAAGACTCACAAAATACATTGTAGATTCGGTTATGACAGACACCCGATTCACGACTAATATAGAGAACTCAGAATAACTCTCAACAATTCTTTGCTTCACATAGTTACCAGTAGTCAGCTTGAGTGAGTCTAGAGAAAAGCAACCATCTGATAATTATTAAGCTGCTTATCTTTTTGTCCTCACTCAGTGGACCAATGACGAAATGTACAGTAGTTTTAACGGTATTTGACCATTTAGGTCTGAAAATTTTTAAAACAGTGGTTCCCTTTGATAAATTTGAATAGAGAAATAAGAAGACATATTTTGTGAGATAGTACCATTTCGTGCTTTCTCGTATGACAAATGATGGATAATTGTTCAATAAGTGGTATGAAATGTGTGTAAGTTTCTTTGTATTGGTTTATTTTGTCAATGCAAGTTAACACGAATTCAGATTGATTCTTGCATTGACAAAATAAACCAATACAAAGAAACTTACACACATTTCATACCACTTATTGAACAATTATCCATCATTTGTCATACGAGAAAGCACGAAATGGTACTATCTCACAAAATATGTCTTCTTATTTCTCTATTCAAATTTATCAAAGGGAACCACTGTTTTGAATTTCTAAAAAGGAGACTCCCACATTCTACCATCAAAAAGCTGCACCAACTAGTCAACTTGAAGTGTAAATTAATGGTTGAGAAGGTCAGGTTGGAATTTCTAAATAAATGCATTATTGACAACCACTTCCCATGGATTTATAACAAAATGCTTCGACGAAATAAAGTTCGAATAACAAGTTCGAGTCTGAGGAAGTTAACACGAATTCAGATTGATTCTTGCATTGACAAAATAAACCAATACAAAGAAACTTACACACATTTCATACCACTTATTGAACAATTATCCATCATTTGTCATACGAGAAAGCACGAAATGGTACTATCTCACAAAATATGTCTTCTTATTTCTCTATTGAAAATTTTTAAGCAGGACTTCTCCTATAGGTATAGTACTAAGAGGATTCAAGGTTGTAATGTTATTGAAGTCATCAAGGTACTTCGCAGTTCGAGAAATGGGTCCGGACAATTGTAACAGAAATCCAGCTTCAGTCACAAGGCATCCCAATTTCGTATATTAGTGAGTAATTTGATTTAAAGTCAAAAGTATATAAGAATTTCAAACTACCTATTTCTGCTCTTTTTCAATACTGATTTCAAATAAGGAAATGTGGATCTATTATAGTATCTTTTTAAATCTTTGCTATAGTTTGGATACTTGGTCCTCATTAATTTTGTATACTCGCAAACAAAGATAACAAATCTCTGGAATGCAAAGTGATTTTTACATATAACTAAATCATGTACATGCATGTTTTACTAAAGTCCCCTGATAAAGACAATATATTTTCAGAGAGGATCTATCATTATAGAATATGGCTATATCATACTTTCTATTTCGTTCTTATAAGCCAAAAAAGCATGCAAGCTATTACAATATTAATAATGTGACTCATTTTTAGAGTAGTCAATACGTTTAAATTTTGTAATTAAATGCCAAATGAAATCTGTGAGAACCTAAAATAACGTAATCATCAAAAATCATGTTTGAAATTAGTGTACAAACGATTCGGACAAACAACGATATGATTTCAGGATTTGTTTGGGGACCGGTTGTTGGGGATCCAATAAATCTTCATCGTATTAGTCTTAATTGTTCTCTTTATTCGTTGTGGGAATCAGATTGGTTCCTGTTGGCAGTAAGATCAAGGAATTACAGTGGATGCGACTGTGCAGTATGACTACAGACAGGCACAACAAATTCGAAAAGTATATATCAGCAATGACACATCAGACGTATCAGAAAGATTCTGCAGCTGTATCAGTGATGACTCAGAATAACATTATCACCTTATCATTAATTTCTAACAAACAGATTATTCAATAATTATTACCTTTATATATTGTTCTATTTTTTCGAGTCCTAATATCGGAGTAAATTCTTCAATAGTAGGCCATTGAATATTAAGAGCTGGTAAAGTGTTATCCGATAAGATAACTTCATCAATAATATCATCTGAACTTTCATTTGGACACAATTTTTCCAAATCATAGTAATTATAATCAGCTGGTTCGATTTCATAAGAAATTCCAGAATCCCCAAATTTCATACTTTTACATTGTTAAAAAAGGGACAAAATAATTGCATTGAATAGCAAATAATTGTTATTCAAAAAAAACTATGATTTTTGATTTTTTTTTTCCGTTTATAAGATCAAAGCATAACTTTCCTCTTTTGAATCAATATAAATATTAAATAAAATGAACAGAAAAAATATCTAATAACAAATCTACACAATATATATACTAGTAATCTTATCCTGTGTGGAATGATTTAGCAGAAGTTTTTTTTCACACTAATCACAAATGTAAAGAAAGATTAAAATTGTTTAATACGGTGCAGACATATACTTTGTATGTTTGTTAATGCTCTGAATTAGAAGTGAACTACGGATCCAATACTCCTCTGGGTGATACTCGTATGATAACTTACTTTCGACCATTAATTGGCCGCTAGAACTTTCAATTTCCTTTTTTTGAATGACAAGTTTGGAGCAAATAGTCTCGTTTCTTATTTGGTTCCATTCCAACCCATGATAGATTTAAATCCTGTCAGAAACTACATACTTTCATTTGGTACTATTCAACGGAACTGGGTTCCAAGGAACAAAGCTAATTCAGCTTAGAAAATTATCTATGCAACAACATTACTGAATAAAGCTACCGAGTTGTATTTATTGTTATTTATTACTTTAAGAAACTGTTCAAAAAGTCAATAAATGAGTTCAAGTAGGAGTATGAATCATTGAATTGACTGAAGAGTCTTTAACAACTGAAGTGTTCAAGCGTTAACTCTTCGCTAAAGTAGAATATTCAATCTGTCTTTCTACTATGCTTTTAATTCGCTCTTTATTTCCAACGCCGAACATTCAGTCGTTATTTATCACATGTAAGTATTTTTTTTATCTCTTTTCCATTTTCCATATATGTAGTGGAACACTTCTACGAAGAAAACGCGATTGGTGAAAAATAAACATTAATTATTGTACTCCTTTTGTTTAACTGTACCAAAAACACTTTCTTGCTGCCATTTTTCATAACGTGCTGCTCTCTGTGTAATGCCTACTTTCTCCTTCAATAAATATTCAAACATGGATTTATTTCTGATTTACGTGACGGGATAGTATGGAATATTCAGTGGTGATCATAGTCAATCTCGACTCGGTCACCACTAAATGTCTATCACGTAGATAAAAATTATGCACCATTTTCATCTTTGAAATACTCACATCATACTGATTTCCATGAAACCCAAATACATTATGCTTATTTATTTTTCGATACTGGAAACTATTATTCTGTCATAAAAATGTTTAATGCATCTGCCTTTCATTTTGATGAGTTTTATTTGAACAGAAATGGATACTTTATTAAAAATCAGTCTATTGTCCAGTGTATAAAAAAATTTTATAGTGAAAAATTTATAAGTTATATCACTCTAATTGGGGGTAATTCTGATAAGTTTTTGATTTAACATTGATTTTAGCAAAAACACTTCATATACAGATTCATTCAATTTATTTTTAATCACACACTATTACATGGAATACAATTATGATTTATTTTAAGCAAAATATGCCATCAATTTATTCAATCAAGTATACTCATGTAACTTATTGAGTGATTTATGAAAAGCTGGGAAAATATTAATTCTTTAATGAATAAAACAATACTCTAATTAAATAAATATTAACTTATTTATAAATAACTGGATGATGCCGAATTTCGGTAGTTTTTCGTGTGTAAATGTCAATTTTTATGAAACTCTGATTAAAAAATTTGGTGATTTGTAATTTACAAAACTGATACATTTAAACGTTGTTGACTTTTTAGCTAAACAATTTTCTTTATGTTTAGTCATAGCTCATGATTTTAATTATAATGAGGTAATATTTTATAAAACAATACTTTTACAGTATCTGTAACTTCAACAGTTTAAAAGCAATCATATTATAGATTCTTTTATTCTGTTTCACTATTGGTCAAGAGGTGATTTTAATTTCATGTGTAGAGATGAAATTAATGTCTTCTTTTAATTTTCATTCTATCAGTTTAGGACAACTTAAAGGTTATATCAAGCGGCTTCAAACGCCAAGAATGAACAAAATACTCGTGGCATAGAAGTTTTGATAAAAAGCCATCAACTCTCAGGACTTTTTTTTCAAAGAAGTAGTTTCTGCAGAAGCCTACTAACGATGAACTGACATGAACTGTGTTGACTATCTATCGTTTATAAACAAATCTGAATATTTTAATTTTATTCGTTCAATATTCTATTAAATTATTCAAAATGAGAATATATGAAGAAAAACAAAAAAACAAAACTATGAATTAATCATTTAGAAAACTTACCCTAATTTATGAAGTAGATCTTTTTCGTATACATGATATAATGATGATTGTATTATTGATGAGATTAAATTACGTATTACCATTGGAGATTCATTTAATTTCCCTTGACTAAAATATTTGTAAGTACGATAATAAAAAAAAAGAAAGATTAATCAAAAAAAAATGATATTTACACTTCAGATTTTTATAGAGCTACACTTGGAAAAAATTAAAATATATTGCAGTACTGATTACGGAACTAAGCAAATTCATTGACAACACTTAAAGAAGAGTTTTTTTTTTAAAAAATTTTAAGAAGCTCTTATACAGTAGAAATTGAAATTATTAAAAATACTTTATTTTTATGTTACTTGTTATGTATTAACTTGAAAGATGTTTTATAATTTATGAACAGATATTTTCTTCAAGTGAGATTGAATTTCATCTGAAGAACATTTAAATTAGTAGTTAAAATAGACATTACATTTGTTTTTCTTAGTAGTATACGACATTGGTACATTTTTAAACTGATCCTCTCATGTTTATTGTAATAAGAGCTATAATTTAAAACTAATCTTATCTAATTATCTAAAAAAATTAATTGACAATATTTGGTAATTATTTCACATTATTATTATAAATGAACTTGTAAATGATTTGACTTTACACAATACAAATAAAAATAAATAAACTGACTTAATTTCAGTACAGTGTTGTTGATTATTTTCATCATAATTGCTATGATTCATCCCGTCCACGTTTGATGGATTAGTGTTTAAATTTTGTATATAATTAAGTGATAATTGTATAACTGAATCCACTATTGATTCTATCAATTCCCTGTATTCATTTGATTGTTGTTCATTTGAATTGGCCATTGTTGATTGAATGAATGTATTTATTCTAAGAAAAAAATGCAGAAAATTTTTTACTTTCTACAAAATATAGTGTGTTTTTCATAGAATCAATCATTAAAAAGAACACTGCGATTTTTTTTGTTAGAAAAAAAAATGTATAAATTTTATTTAATCAGTGGATAAAATATAAAAGGTTTTTGGAAAAAAACTGTTGTAAATTAAAGCATCTATTAACAACAAACGTCCAATTTTTTTTTAAAAAAAAGTGACTGTTGACAAAATCAGCGATAAGTAAAAATAAGCTATTTATTTATTTGTTTTAATCTATTGTTCTATAGTAATATTCATAGTACGAAAAAAGAATAGTTACACTTTTTTGTAACAAGTGAAGTTTCAACAAATTAAGTGTTTAATTAAGTAGTATTCGCGAATCTTTCATCTCATGATAATGAACGTTTTTCTTTTGAAATCTGAAAATAAAATAAATAAATAATAAAAATATTACGAAAAGTAGTGAATCAAACTAAATTATAAAACAAACTAAATCTATAAAACATAAAATACATTGTTCTCTACTGAATTTTACAATAACAGACCTCTTACAACAAATTTCGTTTGAATTTAAACGATTAAGTTCATAATGGTTTGACACCGAGTGTATGGATGGCAATGAGAAAGAAATCTGTACGAGTTACGTGTCCAGTCATTTGTAGCACACTCATTCTTCAGTGTTCAATATATGTGCATACTGTATTTACTTAGTGCGTGAATGCTGCATATAAGAGCATTATTTTTACTCATGATTCCGTTCCAAGCTCTCACATTCCTTATATTTGTTGCTTTCATTTAGCAAATTGGGTTGCGTCACACATTTGGAAACATGAAACATAGGACAAAAATTCTGGAGCTCATCAATGTTGTACTCATCATGAAATCTTGACATTTAAAGTTTGATCCCATGCGAATATTTCGATGGAGATTGGTGGGAAGTTGGAAACCACTAAACAGTGCTCGTTAAGCTAAATTTATAAATTTATTTTTATTTTTTAATGAATTTACAACATCGAAAATGATCAATTTTGATGTCTTTTAATTTTTGTTCAAACACTTTCACTAACCAAAGAAATTGTTTCTTACGAAACTGCTAAGAATTTTCTTTCAAATGTTGATATATCTAAAAATAGTGAGAGTTCAGAAGTGAACCAGTAGATATTGTTAGAACTTAAACTGGAATATTTTTAAATGAATATAGCCGATTTCTTCTAAATTTTTAACTATTCACTTTGTTTGTTTTTCAAGGTAACACCCATTCGTTTGTAAATCGTCTGTCAAAATGTTCTTATTTGAGGATATACGTGATTATTTTAGCATTTTTTTTAACGCTACCTGTAACACATGATTGTGTTTAATTAAACAATAGATATTGTTAGGTCAGTAATAAAAATTGAACTTAGCAACAGAGATGTTTGAAGTTAAGAGAATATCTTCTGCTCGTTGTGTAACCATTAGTAAACGATGCAATCACATGTAACTGTAAACAGCTAATCATTAAATATAAGTATCACAATAGATTGTGCAAAACGATTGTTGTAAATAGCTTTTAACAGGCAAATTTATATTTTTATGTTTATAGTACAAATCAATTGAATTCTTCATATACTATTCAGTTTTTCAAATAATACAATAAGCAAACTGTTGAGTCCTGTCAAAGAAATGTTGTATATAAATGTAAACGGTCAATTGATTTTTGTCGATACTTGTTAGGATATTCATCCAATATGCTAGGAGAATTGTTGGTCAGTTCTTATTGGTTAATTCCTTCTGGTCAATTTTATGGTCGTCCTAGATATCAGTGTCACGTCCTCTAATGTTGTTTGTTATATGTTGTCCTGATTATCAATGTCACTTCAAATGTTAGTTCCTATTGGTCGTCTTAACTGTCAATGTCACAGATTTTGATGCTGTTTCTTATTCGACCAAAATGTATAAATACGCCTTATCTGTAACGCTTTTGGACCAGGACCTGGTCTCGGATCCCTAATCCGGGATTCTGATTCTCTTCTGGCCTCGGACCTCGTACTTTCTGGATGCTTGTAGAATACGGGTTCTACTTCACATTCAAGTCTTCTTATTTTTTACTCAATATGGGGGTTGGGATAATCAGATTTGAGTAACATGTCGTGTCACCAGATCCTTGATCCTCGCTCTCGTTTTCCGACTTGGTAAACTCGTAATAGTTCAGTTAGATCAAGCTGATGTGTTTACGTGTAGGCGTAACAATACTATTAATACATACGAGTATAAATGCCCAAATATGAAGTATCTTAGAGTAGATAGATCCTAAAAATAATTGTATGTCAAAAACATACATGCACGTAATAAATACACAATCAAATAAACCTACTCATTTCTGATGATACACAGTATATTTTGAAATATTATTCATGTATGCGATGGCATTCATCCAATCATGTTCCCAATTAGCTTGATTATATGGATTTTTTAAATTCTTCAATCTTTTAACAATTTCTTTATTTTCTTGAGTGACACGTTTCACTTCTTTCAATCGTTGTTGTTCATTTAAACTGTATTATTATATCCCATTGAGAAAAAAAAAGAAGAAAAAGGCAACAAAAAAATAACATTAAAATGAAGAATTGTTTGCATTAATTTTTTGGACAAATTCACAGATTTAAACTGAAATGTTTTATGTAAAAAAATATTTGCTAACCTTTTTTTAATGTGCTGTTTTTCTTTATCCAGGATGATGTCATGTTTTCGAATTTCATGAATCCGTTTCAATAGACGATTATTTTCCTCGGTTATTCTATACAAATTTTCTTTTTCATTCTAATTGTTAGTTAATTAATATTCGATTGATTATTTGTTTAATTGTAAAAATAGATTATTAATTAGTTGAATTTATTGACTAATTTAATGAATTAATTATGCGTTAATAGTTTATTTATTTATTTATTTTTAACTATTTCAACAACAAACAAAAAATTTACTTACTCTGTCTTTTTTAGAATTTAAATGAATTATTTGAAATGTCTTAGGTGCAGTTGTATCCAATGTTGGTTTAATGTTTGCTAACTATAAACTCATACAATATTGATAAAATTAAGAATAATAAAAAATATCAATCATATCATAAAAAATATTATACAATAACAAAATTAATAAGATTAGATATAAGATAATGTAAATTGACTATTTATTGCATACTGGTAAGTCCTGTGTTCGAACGATGAGTCCAGGTTTTTTTTAACACTGACCTAATGTTCATAATTTCACAATTTCACCACAAACTTTATTTAAAAAACTAATATTTAAACATTGAAAGTTTAACACTTGATGATTGTTGATTAATTCCTCTGTAACTGAAGTTACAAATGAGATAAACTAACTATTACACTTAGTAACTGACTGTATAGATAGATATGCACAAAACTGTCAGTGAGTTTTTATAAGCAATTTGACTAATCATGATATTTTAGTGTTTAGTTCTTAATAAATGACTGTATGGAAATTTCTTTAATAGTCAAACAATAAAACTAGCTAGCTGTATTTAAAGTGACTAGTTAGTTCATATCAAAGATTAAGAATAGTTGCATTTTTAAATCGTTGTGAAATAATGAGAAAAGTAGCTTGCAGTTTTGCATGTATAAAGATTTGAGCCTGTGGGCTCGTAACAACCAGCTATTACCTATTAGTTTATTCCATATTAAAAAATCTCAACGCTTAAATGAAAACCACTTTATCATGTGATGAAAATGAACTAAGCGGTAGGAAGCTACAGAGCTGCAGAGCTTATTACACTCACTGAGGCATCTGTTAGTAAGATGTTCGGTTTCGTTGGGCAATCGTTGACGTTAACTGTATGTCCTGTGTAAATTTTCAACGATCACTCATACTCTAGATATATGTTTTTAGTAGAAAGGTGAACTAGTTCCTTTTTTGCACTTTCGAATATATTTTCTTTCCTCAAGACCAATTATTACCATAACAAAAGTAGAAATCAAAGGCTAGCAAATAGTTTTTGTTATTGAGAAGTTACAGGTCCCTGATTTTTGCATAAATTATCCATGACATTTAGAAAGATGAAAGTGATGTGTTGCGTCCCATAACCGGAAAATAATAAGAAGAACTTAATATCCTTATCTTTATAGAACGCTTATTCAATCCATTTAGCAGTTAGAGAGGTATATTTGTGTTCGCAGAGGTACTCACATAATCGTTATCCACTAAACTCCAAATATTTCATGAATGGCTATCGCCCTAGTTAGAGTCTGGTATGCATTGGCATCTTTTGCCCATGAATCATATCTTCCTTTCATATAAATTGCTAGAGCACTGTCAAAGTTATTCCAGTCTAACGTTCATTGTGTCTCTTGAACTAAATATCATTGCTTTGTTAAACGGCACTGTACTTTCGACTAACTTATCAAATGGAAATGCAGTTGAGAAATTTATCAACTTGTAATCTCCATAAAGATATCTTATTTGGTGAGTCAGAACACTTCTGACCCTTAACTATTATCCCAGACAATCATGTAGTTTAGAGAAGGTTATCAAATATTTCCGTTGATATCATATTCTAACGTCAGCGAAATTTCGGAAACATCTCTGAAAGACTTTCGTGGTATATCACATTACTTTAATTGAGGCAAACTGGTAGTTAAGCATAACTAACGTGTTTAAATAATATTTTGAGAGAAAAATGACGTGACTGTACACGTTCATATCTGTTGCTTTGTACAAAACCAATGAACATTAACTGTACCTGTTCTCTATTAAATATTCTATACAAAAGTATGCTCTTTAATATTATACATAAAAGGATCCATATTTTGTTGCTCATTCATTGTCACGCGATATTTATTCATCATGAAATGTTGAATAGATAAGTTATATTTTTTAGTACCTATTGAGCCAAGCAAAAGACTACATGTATATCTTAATTCATGTAAATCTTCCTCAATTATAATAGTGAAGCATTTATTCAATCAATTTACTGACTCAATGACTAGGAATAATAATAACAACAATAATAATAGTTCATGTTTACTAAAAAATACTTACTGCCTTTAAATGAGCATCTCGGAATCGTTGATTAAATTTATGTTGGAGGGATTCGTTTTGACAAGGTTTTACCGAACAATGCAGGTTATACATACTCATATATGTACAACAGCAATAAAAGGAAACAGAAAACAATGAGCAAAATGCCTAATAAATCACTTACGCGAAAGTTATAAAATGTAAGAAAGCAATAAAATTAGTAAACTACACACTATTTTTCACAATATATATGCTGATGAAGAGGAAAGAAATCAAATTCTGTTTTGTTCAATGCGTTCAGCATTTAACGAACAATATCTTAATCCAATTTAGTATCGGACGAAAAATTTTATCATATTTATATGAGATTATCGAATACTTAATTGTTATGAGTTTCTTGAAATATATGAGAACAAGTATTTTATCTGAATACAAAATTACTATCAATAAATTATAACAATGAAGCAAAACTACTGTATCAGTGGGGCCTGCATTTTACATAGATCTTATTGGCTGTAGAAAATTCAGTTACAGCTGAAGTCTTCATTAAATAAGTAAATTTTTATGTTTACGTTAAAAAGTATCTATTTCGTGACTACTTTTTCCAGTTTCCTTATCGAACCTAATGCACCAAAAATTTAGTCACCTTTAAACATAAAAATTACAGTTTAAAATATGTCGACTTCTATTAATTAAGTTTCATATACATCACGGTTGAATATGTCTGGCGAAAAACTAAAAGATCATCACATTCTTCCAATTATGTGTCAGTAAACATTACAGATAAAAAACGAAATAAGTCAAGTTAAACAGATAACTGTGAAACTAATTATATGTTGCTTTACAGTCAAATTTAAGACTCCATTGATCTATCAGTGTCAACAAGTTTTCTTCTTGAAGCGGAGTATTAATATGGTCTATGATTGAATCATGGTTATATCCCCAATCATTGCTGGCATCTAAAAAACTTCCATTACCTGTTAAAAGGGTGTTTATTATCATAATTCTAGACTGTTAAAGAACTTTCTGAACGCTGGTGGAATAGATTTGGGTTTGAATAACATCGTATAAAAGATGTTATCAATTGAGGAATTTCAAATACGACGAAACGCTTATTCTGAAATCAATTACCAGTGGCAATTAGCCATATATTATGTTTGTTAAGATAGATAACTTGTCACAAGAAAACCTCGGTAAAATCGTCACTGTCAGTATGCTCTATACCGCACTACTCACGTTCTGACAGTATAATTTACCAAATGTTAAAATGTAACTAGTAACATCCTCTGTTTTTCTGTACATCAATGATCAAAATATTCCTGTTTTAACTTTGGGCAAAGCTTCCTGGATTCAGCAAGATATCCCTTGAAGTTTACTTTCTAACGTACTGGAATACAAACCATCTGTTATTTTAGGCTAGAAATATGTGTAAAACAATATTTTTTAAACACTTTAAATGCTGTGGAGCTAGTATCGCCTGAATGATCAACCTGATGACTTCAAAATACAGTAACAGAGTTAGCTAGAGTACATAAGCAACTGAAGGTCACTCGTAAACTTCAAAAGACTAACCATTTTCAACACGTTTTACGTAAAAAATATAAACAGTTTTGCTATAAATTATACCGGTCTTCATAATACGGAGCAAGCAATAATAAATGACGAAGAAGCGCGAAAGAAATAAGGTAAACGTTCTCAAAATAGTGACAACTGTTTTTATGTGACACTTCTCACAAGCACTGAAAGAAAACATTTGTTGAAAACTTTTCAAATAATGACCATTCACTTCACTTTCAGAAAACTTGTCTATAACCAGTTAAAGAGAAGACAACTATAATAAAAACAAACAAATCACCCTACATTCTATGAAGAATATGGAGGAAATTGCGAGATTATTGAGTTCATCAGGAATAGTGGCAGCACGCAAACTATTGAAATCACTTCAGGTGATCATACTTAACCGGAATAATGAAACGACAATAGAGGAATGGGAAAACATTATTCACAAAGTATGCTGCCTTGACCATTAGAAACTCTGTGTTTAAAAGTCCGACTGACCTCTTCATTTCAGCATACGGGAACACTAACAAGATGTCAGACGCTGCGATGTAAACTCCAATAATTATGGTCACAAGTCAGACTCTCAAACAAAATACAAGGAAAACTGGAGAATATTGAGGAGCTCGGCTCCCAGGTAGATTATCAATCAATGAACACTGAAACCCACGTAGTTTCCAATCAAGCAGAAAAATTATGAGCTGCTGTGATGACTAAACCAGATCACTGCAAAAATACAATGATATGATAACAGTCAGTAACAGTTCATGGTAATCAAAGTCGACAAAAACCGTCTGTTATATGTGGATATATTTGAATAACTGAATTCTGTTCGAATGTTGTGACATTGATGCGTTCTTCAGAGTTTATCAAAGTTTCATTTTTAACTCACACAAGCGAAGGCTCTACCAAGACCATATACTTAGCCATAAAATTCTCTTCTATGGCAAGCGGTTGATATATGCTGTACGAACTGTAGATTACACGTAGACTAATATCCCTTTCAAATCTATTGTGTTAATAACAATATCTCAAGTGGATTCACATGAATTCACATGAACATAAATGTGAGAGGAGTAGTGCACCATTAGTGGAATGGACAATGATTTCGAAAAATTTGTGCCACATAAAATTTTCTCTACGCTTCATATTCCTAACATTTTAGTAAACACGGTGAAATACTTACAGTTCTTTGCAAAATTAATTTTATGTCAAGCAAATAACCCAACAAAACTTGCTATTGCCAGTGAAACCATGTACAGTATCAATACGTTGAGGGCATGATAATAAGCTCATTAGAACTCACATTCTGCTGACCAAACTCACACTTTAAAAAATTAAAAACCTCATTGTTACCACTGTTGTAAAAGAATTAGGAAAATAGTTCTAGACAGGTAGTCTCCAATAACCAAATTTGTTGCAGTCGTTACCATAATTCAAATGTGCATTATATTGACGGTCTGATTAGCTCGATAACTACACTAAAAGATATATATATATGAATATATGCACAGTAGCTGGTTGTATTGTAGAAAAGGATTTTTTCCCTGTTTCAATAATGGAGCGTTTACCTATGTCTTGACAAAGAGGTGAATATTCATTTTTCCAGGGAGTGTGTAGCTATGCTATGTTCAAGTCCATGAATGTTAATTCCTAAACCCAACTTCCTATCTTTAAGAACTTTATGGGTCAGTTTTGACGAGATCCCTGAAGCCATTAAAAATTTTTGGCCCGATTTTCAAAGTCGGGAAATTGTGACTAAACTCCCTTAGTGATGATAAGAAAACTGATCGCTGTACATGACAGAATGTTGGTCTTCTAGTAAAACTACACTATTTTAAATGTTATAAAATCAGTATGTTATTCACCGAGTCAACAGCAGTCAGTGAACTTTGTTGAAAATAACGATTTTCTCTTTGAAAACACATACCATCAGTTACCAATAGTAACTAGTTCTAACAAAGCTCAATATCCAAAATTTTTTATTTAGCTAGTATAAACCATTTGATATCTTTGAGCTTGACTATTGTTCTTTCGGTACGCTTCCAGGTGTTTTGTCGTGTCCAATGAATGGACATCTAGCCACTAGACTGTCTAATTCTAGTCTTTTGGCAGTTGGTTGTGATTTTGTTATGTCTCGTGATTTAAATGGAAACGTTTGTTTTAGGGTAGCAGGGTTTCTGGATACCGCAGCTATCACACTACCAGACCAGAGATCAGTTAGTTGCAATGTGTATAATAATAAGGATAAAATCCTAATACTGGAGCTGATCAAATGGATAATTTGGTTGAAAATAATTGATGGGAACGAAGTGTAAGCAAGGGAGAGAAAAAAGAGAGAACAGGAAAATTAGATTATTAGAATGACCTGAGGAGATGGTAATAATTATAACTAGCAGGTCTCAAGGTATGTATCATCGACAGGTTGTCTAAGAGGGAGATGATAATTCGCATGTGAGTAGGTGATTAAAATAATAATAATAATAATAATAATTTATTTTCAAATAACATGTTGCAAGAGGCATGATAAATTACAGGCAAGATCAAAATGTTGCGTCTGCTAACATATTTTTGTAAAATGTTGTTCAGTCACTGAAATATTTCACTAGATACATTGTCTTCATATATATGGCTAAAATTTTCCATATAAATTATAGATAATTTTCCAGACTCTATAATGTACACTGCGAATAATTCACGCGATTTACGACGGTTTTGTTACGGTGAACCTTCATTGGCAGCAAAACAATGTAATGTAGAGTCAGATGTGCAAATAGCACGAACTGATGATGTAAATCTGATAAGATCTTGTAGACGTTCGTCTGCTGATTAATTAAAAGGCTCCTCAGTAAAGTACCCAAGTCTTCGGCAAATATCCAGACTAATATTGAAGGATTGTATTAAGGTACAGGAAAATAGGAATAAATAGAACAGGGCGAAAAGTAGAACAGAAAATATTCTTGTTTAAAGTCGAACAATCACTCTGCAGATACTTTTTAAATTCGAACACTAACTGTACACCTGCACTTATGTTAGTTATTTTATAACTAATTTTAGTTATGCCATAAGTAACCAATCAGACTTTGGTTTAGGTGCCCATCACGGGATCTGACCTGAAGTGTCTGTAAAACTTCTTTGTTGTAAATGACCTACAAACTGATTGACATTATTATCTTATTATATTGATGTGACTCATAATTGTACTCATTTCCTTAAGACAAGCATTATTGCTCGGTACGTTCGCTCGTCTTACTTGATATTTGTATTTTCCTTATTTATTGTACTAATGTAATTGTTTTTTGTGTTTAGAAACAGATAAAGTTTAAAGCAAAGTTGATCGTGTTTTAACTGTTGCTTTCCCATAGACTCTGTGCTCGCCAATATTGCTTTTACCGTTCTAGAATTACATCTGTAGGACAAAGTAAATCCTAAAACTTATGTGGGTTAATGAAGACAAATAGCCAGTAAGATAACCAGTGGGCAATAAATCGTATGAATAAAAGGAAATCTGAAGAACCAAAATGTTAGCAATAATGTTGATTCACAGAATATATTGATGATAATAATAATAGTAATAATAATATATTTATTCTCAAATAACTACGTTACAAGAGTCACGCCAGTTTACAGCCTAGATCAAATTCTCACAAATGCTTTCACAATTACTGTAAAAGTTATGGCAGTTAAATCAAGTATAAGAGTCAGTTTCTGATAGCATATTTACACCATGTCACTGACAGAAACAGTATAATACAGCCACATGTCAATAGAAGAGTACAAATAAGGAAGGAAGATGCACAATAGGTTCTTTTGGCGATTCACCGAGATCAATAATGAATTTGTTGGGAAAGGTCAAATGGAACGTGCTTGATACGAGCTGTCATCCAGACAGTCATGTACATAGGGTGCATGTTCCCTAGAGTCTCCAAGGATTTCTCACCGTGAATGGGGTTCTGAAAAGGAGGAAACAGAGAGAGAGAAAGGCAACAGTGTGGCTAGTGTATATATATGACCAAAGCACTAATTACCTGTCATGTTGAAGTAGTCAATTCAGTAGTAAGTCAATATAAAATTCATACTGACCACTTAAATTAAAGTAAATTACGGGAATATAAGAATATAACCCACAGATAAAGCAGTACAGCAAAAAAGAAGGAAGAGTTGTGCAGTGTCAGGTGGATAGAAGAGAAGTCGAACAAAGAAGCCTGATTTATGTACTTTGAAATTGAAAGAGTAGAGTTTGTAAAAAGAACATATTGATGATTAAAAGTTCTTACTATCTAACTGTTTTTTTAGTATTATTATTGAATGTCAACCTACAGGTCATACAGTAAGCGCCTGAGTAAGAATGATGCGAGTGTCTACTATTGAAAATGTGGCTGTATTATACTGTTTCTGTCAGTGACATGGTGTAAATATGCTATCAGAAACTGACTCTTATACTTGATTTAACTGCCATAACTTTTACAGTAATTGTGAAAGCATTTGTGAGAATTTGATCTAGGCTGTAAACTGGCGTGACTCTTGTAACGTAGTTATTTGAGAATAAATATATTATTATTATTATTCAACAAACTGGTCATCGGTGGCACAACATTCCCACAGTCGCAAAGAAAGCTACATGAATTTCCCCGGATCACATTACTCAGAACCAAATTGACCATATCTTTATCAACAAAATGTTCAGAAGGAATCTAGAGGATATGAGAACCAAGAGAGGAGCTGATATAGCCTCAGATCATCACTTGCTGGTCGCTAAAATGAAACTGGAACTCAAAAACACTGGATAACGGGGCAGACAACATCACACAAGTTTAATACAGCCTTTCTTCGGGATACCGTAAATTTCAACGAATTCAAGATAGTCCTCACCAAAAGGTTCTAGGTCTTGCACTATATACTCAATGAAGAGGAAGCGACATTAGAGAACAATTGGAAATGGATCGAATAGGCAATCACTTCAGCATCTAGCAATGACAACGGGAAATGCTGCAAGAGAAGGAATCATTAGACAATTGTACGATACAACAAAGAAATTCTCCGGAAACTATCGTAAACCAGAACGACCAGAGAAAAGCAAATAAGGCAAAGTATTCAGCAACACTGAAGAACAGCGAAATAGGTGGGTAGAGCACTTTGAGGAACTCTTGAATCGACCAGCTCCACTGAACACACCCAACATCGAAGCAGCATCCACGGACCTCACAATCGATATTGGTGCACCTACAACTGAAGAGATCAGTATGGCCATCAGAAAAATCAAGAGTGGCAAAGAAGCAGGACCAGACAACATTCCAAAAGAGGCAATGAAAGCAGACGTTGAAGCTTCTGAAAAATTACTTCACATTCTCTTCAAGAAGATTTGGGATGAGGAACAAATACCATTAGATCGGAAAGAAGGATACCTGATCAAAATACCAAAGAAAGGCGATCCCAGCAGGTGTGAGAACTACAGAGGCATCACTCTTCTTTCAATACCAGGCAAAGTCTTCAACAGAGTATTGTTAAACTGAATGAAGGACTTCGTAGACGCCCAACTTCGAGACCAACAGGCCGGATTTCGTAAGGATCGACCGTGTACTGACCAAATTGCTACATTACGGATCATTGTGGAACAATCAATTGAATGGAACTCACCACTCTACATCAACTTCATCGACTACGAGAAAGCATACGATAGCATGGATAGGAAAACACTATGGAGGCTTCTTCGACACTACGGTGTGCCTGAGAAGATAATTAACGTCATACAGAATTCTTATGATGGATTCAACCGCAAAATCGTACACGAAGGTCAGCTGAAAGACTCTTTCGAGGTGAAGACCGGTGTCAGGAAAGGTTGCTAACACTCACCCTTTCTCTTTCTAATGGTGATCGACTGGATTATGAAAACGTCGACATCTGAAGGGAAGCATGGTATTCAGTCGACAGCTAGGACGCAGCTGGACTTCGCAGATGATCTGACTGTTCTATCGCACATCCAACAACACATACAAGAGAAGACGACCTGTGAAGCAGCAGCCTCTGCAGCAGCAGGTCTCAACATACATTAAGGAGAAAGCGGAATTCTCCGGTGTGACACAACATGCACCAAACAAATCACTCTTGATGGAGATGTCTTGGAGGACGTAAAGAGCTTCATATATCTGAGCAGCATCATCGAAGGCAAATGAAAAACCTACAACATTATCGTCTTATGGCATTATATGATGGTAAACAATGATGAATGCACTGAATTTCATTTAAATTATCACAAGCAGTAAGAAGATGGTAAAAAAGAAGAGAAAGTTTCGTATCAAGATAAATAAAGTGCATATGAGTCAGTAAGTCTCGACATCACGCGTTTCATAGTAGACCATCTTAGGTTCACTTGTCTTCCTGATATTCAATAATGACCTGTTAGCGTCGTTGATATACGAAGAAGATGCAGATATCTGGAGGTTCATTAGAAGAGAAGAGGATTTAATGGAGCTTCGGAAATACCTTACATCTATCGAGGAATGGGCAGTAAATAACGGTTTGAAACTAAATCGATCGCAATGTCACGTCATGTACATTCTGCCCACATAACATAAACGATTTACACCCCCGCCAGAAGTTCGCTCCCTGATATCTTCTCAGAGCGCGATCTCCATTTATTAACCACAGAAAGAATTCACACCAGCTCGAACGATGCTAATGCAACTCTTTACTTTATGCGTAGACTACTTTGTGCTATCACCCCACAATTATTCTTATTGTTGTTTAAGATATATGCAAGCCCGCTACTCGAAGTTCACGTCGTTGCAGCTCCTCTTCTTAAAACAGACGTTTTTCTTCGATCGAATGCTGAGACAGGCTTCGAAGTGTGTGACTAGTTTGAAGGACGAACCTTACGAAGATAAATTTCAGCACTTGTGAGTATTTTTCCTGAGTTGCAGACGAATCGGAGGTGATAAAATAATGGCATACAACATTTAAAGTGATCTAATTATGGCGTACACCATATTTAACACGCCAAACCATCCAAATGTGAGCATCTTACTGATGCATCGCCACCACTCCCCTCGAAACAATCCTCGAAAGATTGCACATCAAAGAGCTAATACTCAGATTTGCGAACAATTTATCTCACTGCGAGTCGTTGCAACTTGTGATGCTCTCCTAGCCGAGGTAACTACAGCTTCCTGAGTGGACTGTTTTAAGAAGAGACTTGATAATTGTTGTAACGCTGCCACGTCTAGTTATTCAATCCTAGCGGCGTCCAATTCAAATATCTCAATACGACCCAAATACTATTTCCGAATCTCCTAAATATCAGAACGCAACGGCGTGGGATGGAGTTGTTTATTGGGTCGAGTACGTGAGAGAGGTAGGCGGGAAGAAACGGAATCGGAATCATGAAGGCTTACAGATAGTGCGTATTTATACATTAAGGTCGAACAGGGAAGAGCATCAAAGTCTGTGACATTGACAGTATGATGATTAGAAGTATTTGAATCAAGAACTAAAGATATGCACAAACGAATGTATTGTATTTAAAATTCGAAATCAAGCATTCCACAACAACAAGAAGTTACTAGTTCAATCAAACACCACATCCACCACAGCTTAAATTGGAATGTAAGTGTCTGTAATCAATTGTACGTCTTCTTCTCAAATTCATCCTGTGTCTGTCCGACAGTGTATTGCATAAAGGCTCTGTATTATCTAGAATGCTATCATTAGTATTAGAATTAACAGCCGAAATTGGAACAGACTCACCTGGATCCTGGAATTGTATTTGATCAACATGTCGATTGTGTGTACTTAAGTCATTGATATCTAGAAGTCGCACCATAGATTTCACGACATTCTTCAGAACAATCATCGTGAATGGTCGAAGATCATTGCCACGATAATATGTAACTTCTGCAGACTCCGAACATCTCATATTCGACGAAGAATTCTTCCTTTTAATAGTTTTGATGGAGTCTGTTTCGACACTGAATGTCTGGCATTTCTAGATTGCAGTAGAAAGGTATCTACTCCCCTCTCCAGCTCATTAAATGTTGAGGCGGCAATAGAATCAATAGCAGTTTTCAACGTCATGACAAAATTTTCTGCCTGACCATTGGAACAAGGATGTCTGGGAGCAGTAAACAGATGTTTGCACCCTATACCATTTAACCAGGTAGTAACTGCATCTGCAGCAAAATGAGTGTCGTTATTAGTCACTAACACCATTGGAACCCCTTCTCGACTAAACACCTTTCTTAATGCTTGAATTGTGAAGTCAGAATTTGGTGAAGTTGTGAAAAAAACTTCAGGCCACTTTGACAATCAAGTGCATAGTATTTGCCAAGAAACGGGCCACAGTAGTCTGCATGAAATCTCTGCCAGGCCTCCGACGATACTGGCCATGGAGTCCACTTCGAATGCTGATTTTCCAGCTTATGACACTATACAACTTTTTGCTGTACAACAAATATCTGCATTTATCTCTGGCGACCAACACGTCAGCCTCGTCAAGGACTTCATTTTCTCAACACCTAAATGTCCACTATGAAGATCTTCCAGGACAGCTTTACGCAATGAAGGAGGAATAACAACACGATCATTTAAACATAAAATACCATCAGGAGTAGTGGATAGCTCATCCCGCTTTGAAAAATAGATAGGGAATCTGTGTTTCAGATTAGCATTCCGACCTTTCCGTATAGCATTAATTATACATCCAAAGTTTCTACGAGTTTCTCTAATGAGATCTGGACGTTTCACTGATAAAGGTTGCACCAACAAACAGTCTGAAGTATTAACAGTTTTATCTTGTAATGACTGTCGAGAAATGTAGTCAACATGTTGAATTTGTTTGACACTCCAGTGCCGAACCGTATAGTCGTAAGCACCCAAAGTAATACTCCGTCGTTGAACCATAGCAGCTGAGGCACGTGCTAAGGATTTTTCAGGATGATAAATAAACTGCAAAGCCTCATGATCAGTAACAATAGTGAATTTCTTTCCGAATAAATATTTATGAAGTCTTTTAACAGCACAAAACACAGCTAATGCCTCTCGCTGAGTCTGTGAATAACCTTGTTCAGTAACAGTAAGTTTGCTTGAAACACAAATAACTGGTCTACCTTCCTGTTCCAAAACTGCGCCAATAGCCACAGGTGATGCATCAGTGATAAGCACAGACTGTACACTAGGGGAGTAAGTTCGAATAACAGCATCACTTTGAAGAAACTTTAGTAGACTACGTAAACATAACTCTTGTTCCTCACCCCATTTGAATGAATTGGATGTCAAAATATTCAATAAACAATTTGCACGACAAGAAAAATTAGGAATAAAACGGGAATAGTATTGAAGAGCACCCATTAGTGAACGTAGCTCCGTAAGATTTTTTGGAGGCGGTGCATTTGTCAGTGGAGCTAGTCGTTTTATATCTGGTCTAAAACCATTACCATCAACTAGGTATCCAAGACATTCAAAACTAGATACACTAAATGAACACTTATTTGGATTTGCTGTGATATTCTTCCCAATTAAGTCTCTGGTCATGAGCTCCCTTATCAGCACCATGAATAATCAGATCATCTTGATAAACTTCAACACCTTCAAGATCACTAACCACCTTATTCATAACTACCTGGAATATGGCTGGAGAACAACTTAGCCCAAATGGAATGAAACTGTATTTAAATAGACCGAAAGGAGTATTAATTGTCGTCAAAATAGATGAGGATTGATCTAAAGGGATTTGAAGATAAGCATCTTTTAGGTCAACTTTCGAGAACACTATAGAACCATGAAGTCGATTTAGAATATCTTCAGCCTCTACCGTCGTGCATGTTTGCTGCAACAAACGGGAGTTCAATGTTAGTCTATAGTCACCACATATTCTAGGAGTCTTGCCATCCAATTTCAATGGCGTAACAATCGGAGTACCCCATGCAGGAGACTGAACCGGTTCAATTATGCCTTTTGCACACAAATCATTCAAAGTCTTATGCACTGCATCTCGAAGACCATAAGGAATTATTCGTCTTTTGAGAAAGACTGGATCACCTTGTTCTTGAAGTTTCATAGGCTGGATTTTCATACCTCTACTGAACTTAGCACACGTGGCTATCAAATCTTTAAGTAAAGCATAAGAATTTTTTTTAGAAGCTAGGGAAGACAACTCCACTTTAAGCCTTTTCAAATTCTTTAAACCCAGTATTGATAGGTCTGTTTCACCAACTTTAAATTCACAAGGTATGTATGAGGAATTATCAACTCTTATTAGCAATTCACAACATCCTCGTGTAGGCAGTCTGTGACCAGTAATCCCCAATATTGATACTTCAGTGGGTCGAACCACAACGTTAGGATCTAGCGATTTCAAGTTCTTGAATGAAATAATGGACTCTATACTGCCTGTGTCCAAAATAAAGTCATGACATGAACCAAGTGATGTATATAATCGCTTTTGAATATGAGCATTACCTTTCAAAATGGCAGACGAGGATAAATGATCATTAGGATCAGCTGAATTATTGGGATCTAAATTACAAGATTTAATACTACTTGAGGCAAAATGAACAGTAGCTTTGCATACTGCTTGAATGTATCCTATCTTACCACATCTAAAACATTTAGCATTACGAAATGCACATGAATTACGAGAATGAAGTTTTCCACATGATAAACATTTGCCAAACTTGGTCTCACCTTTGTGATTTCATTTGCAATTCTTTATTGAAACACCGTTCATATTTACACGCAAATAGGAACCTCTGTTAAACGAACACAATTTTGATTGACCCTGAGATTGTTTTTCATCATGACAACTAATCAAAGTATTGGAAATCTTCATCGACGGAATATCAAGTTCATTCAACGCCTCGTAATTATTGCACGCAGTTCTAATATCTTGAAAGGAACAGTTTGACATTCTTAACAGCTCTCTTTCCAAACTAGGTATGTTAATTCCTGCAATTAATCCGTCTCTCAGCTGCACATGAAGTTGATCACCGAAATTACATTTGATGGCTTGTTTCTGAAATTCAAGAATGAATTCCTTAACATTTTGGTCATTTTGACGAATCATCTTATGAAATTTCGACCTTTCACGGCATTCAAAACCAGGGCACTTTACATTATTTCAATAATAACTCCTTAAGCATTGCATAGGGAAGTGAGATAGGTTTTTCTGGATATGCCAAAGTTTTTAATAAGCTGTACTCTTCTTTTCCGAAGAATGTCAGGAAATGAGCCACAATTTTATCATCTTTGACATCTTTCCTGGTCATACTCCAGATTTCGAACCTTTCCAAATAATCTTCAAAAGCTTCAGAAGTAGAATGAATATCTAACTGTTCCATGACAAGCTCCATCTCGACGCCAATATGACGATTAGAAGTATGTGAATCAAGAACTACGGGATAAGCACGAACGAATGTACTGTATTTAGAATTCGAAATCAAGCATTCAACAACAACAAGAAGTCACTAGTTAATTCAAACTAATGACTGTCGAGAAATGTAGTCAACATGTTGAATTTGCTTGGCACTCCTGTGCTGAACCGTTTTCATACCTCCATTGCACTTAGCACACGTGGCTATCAAATCTTCAAGTAAAGCATAAGAATTTTCTTTAGAAACTAGGAAAGACAACTCCACTTTAAGCCTTTTCAAATTCTTTAAACCCAGTATTGATAGGTCTGTTTCACCAACTTTAAATTCACAAGGTATGTATGAGAAATTATCATCTCTTATTAACAATTCACAACATCCTCGTATAGGCCGTCTGTGTCCAGTAATCCCCAAAATTGATACTTCAGTGGGTCGTATCACAACGTTAGGATCTAGCGATTTCAAGTTCTTGAATGAAATAATGGACTCTATACTGCCTGTGTCCAAAATAAAGTCATGAAATGAATCAAGTGATGTATATAATCGCTTTTGAATATGAGCATTACCTTTCAAAATGGCAGACGAGGATAAATGATCATTAGGATCAGCTGAATTATTGGGATCTAAATTACAAGATTTAATACTACTTGAGGCAAAATGAACAGTAGCTTTGCATACTGCTTGAATGTATCCTATCTTACCACATCTAAAACATTTAGCATTACGAAATGCACATGAATTACGAGAATGAAGTTTTCCACATGATAAACATTTGCCAAACTTGGTCTCACCTTTGTGATTTCATTTGCAATTCTTTATTGAAACACCGTTCATATTTACACGCAAATAGGAACCTCTGTTAAACGAACACAATTTTGATTGACCCTGAGATTGTTTTTCATCATGACAACTAATCAAAGTATTGGAAATCTTCATCGACGGAATATCAAGTTCATTCAACGCCTCGTAGTTAATGCACGCAGTTCTAACATCTTGAAAGGAACAGTTTGACATTTTTAACAGCTATCTTTCCTGCAGTTAATCGGTCTCTCAGCTGCACATGAAGTTGACCACCGAAATTACATTTGACAGCCTGTTTCTGCAATTCAAGAATGAATTCCTTAACATTTTGGTCATTTTGACGAATCATCTTATGAAATTTCGCCCTTTCACGGCATTCAAAACCAGGGCACTTTACATGATTCAATAATAACTCCTTAAGCATTGCATAGGGAAGTGAAATAGTTTTTTCTGGATATGCCAAAGTTTTTAATAAGCTGTACGCTTCTTTTCCGATGAATGTTAGGAAATGAGCCACAATTTTATCATCTTTGACATCTTTCCTGGTCACACACCAGATTTCAAACCTTTCCAAATAATCTTCAAAAGCTTCAGAAGTAGAATGAATATCTAACTGTTCCATGACAAGCTCAATCGCGACGCCAGTATGATGATTAGAAATATGTGAATCAAGAACTGAAGATATGCACAAACGAATGTATTGTATTTAAAATTCGAAATCAAGCATTCCACAACAACAAGAAGTTACTAGTTCATTCAAACACCACAGACAGTTTAAGACGGCCAATAGGTAAGAACATTTGAAATGACATTGACAGTCCGGAAGACCAATCAGAGACAACATTGAAGTATTTGTCTTTGACAGTTAAAACGACCATAATTTCAACCAATAGGATTATACTTCCTAAAGTAGTATTCTTAGGATATTTGGTGAATATCCCATCAATGATCACGTACTCACATACGGACTATCATCTCCCTCTTGGACAAGCTTTTCATGATGCATATCTTGAGACCTGCTAGTTGTTATCTCTATTTCCTCTCCCTTGCATACACTTCGGTCCTCTCTCACAATCTTCACTATCAATTAACAAACTAAATTCACCTATGTATTACTCACTTCTGAAATTTTATTCATATTATCATTAGAATTATATCCTTATTACTCTCCACATTGCAACTAACTGATCTTCGTTCTGGTAATGTGACGGCTGCTGGTATCCAGAAACCCTACTTCCCTGAAACAAACGTATTCATTTAAACCTCGAGACATAACAAACTCTCAGCCAACTGCCAGCTATCTAGAATTAGACAGTCGAGTGACTAATCCTCCATCCATTGGACATCACCGAACACTTGGAACCGTACCGAAAGAACAAAAATCGAGCGCGAAGAAATCAAATTGTTTTACAATAGCTCGTGAAAAAAATATTGGATGTTGGAAGGAGGCAAATCCGAAACATGGATACCGGCGTTTGGATCAAAAAAGTCAAATCTGCGAAAGCAACTGTTATCGTTGAGGATGGTGAGTTGTTGCTAACACAATATGATAAAGTTTTGAAGTCATATGATTTATCGCCAATATAAGAAAAGGTTCTTTATTCACTGCTTACAATAATATGGAATTGATATTAAATTTAGGTTCAATTAAAATACTTTATCTGTATGATCTTAACTGCAAACTAAATAGCTGTTTTTTTTCCAAACCTGAAACAATAATGTTGATGTATACTATTGGGATACAAAGCTTTACTCTTTTTGTTGCAGCTTGTTAATTTCGTGATTTTATGTGAAAAGCAAATGTCTCGTACATCTAAATTAGCGTTAGGTTGGTCTTTTACAGGCAACGGTTGGTACCGATTTTAATATTGCAGGGCTGAGGTCATGAGATTTTAAGCTATGAGATACTTACAGCCACCATTTCTGATAATTTGGGGAATTCTGAAGGCTTTCGTTGCCTTACCCAAAGTTTACTGGAGGAGCTTTTCCAAGTTTGGAGGCTTCGTACAATCAAAGTACACACCAATTTTAGGCTCTTCCGGGATAATTTGCCTCCTTCATGTTATATAGTTGAAAGGAGCGGCTGGACTAAAAGGAAATACCTGAACACATTTCGGTACAGTGGAGATAATTTGTAGTTCCAATGGATGATTGTAGTGTAGCTCAGATAAAAAAGCTCCACCACAATGACCACACATTCCCCGTTAACCACATCTGGTAATTTTATGAGGCCACATTCTGCCTAGTTGCAAAAGTTTTAGCACTCTAAACAGGCCATTTTACGACTTTTTCACAACTATACGTACTAACCGTGAGGAACTATTCATTTCAATACATGAACATCCTTATAAATATGCACCGAAATCAATGTGTGCCACACCAATCATTGAATTCGTATGTCTACAAAAATACTTTCTGACTGCTTTAACCAAAGAAGGTGGTGTTCTTTCGAGACCACCTTCCGAGCTTACAGGTGTAGTACTCACGGCACTAAATGAACACTAACAGATGCAGTCCCATGGTAGCCGTTAACCAAGACTAGGTTCAAATGCCACTTGTATCTGCAGGGTCCTGGAGCTCAATAGCACCATTTGTTGGAAGTCGGGGTTTTCTAAATCTCTTAGGTGCGTATTCCGCACCCACTACCAATCCGGTATTAGCGCTAGAAGGTCGAATCTAAGGTGTGAGTCACTAAAGCATTTATATCGAACGACTTCTTAATTCATTTTTGTGTAAGCCACTGTTAAAACTGATGTATCTCTTTGACAGCTTGAATTCTCGCTCTTCTCCTCTGTTGAAAATCTCTAGGAAAACGTAAGGTGCACTTCTTATTTCCTGATGGTTTGCAAATGGTTGAAGAATACGATTTATCAACTCAAAACCTACTAAGTATGCGTTAGTGAAGTCATTTTATGATCACAAAAAGTAAGGAAATTTAAAAGCCAAACCACACTTGGTGGTGACGGACAGTGGGAATTCGAAGTTGGAGAACCGCTTAGAAGAGAAAATCTGCTTTCAGAACATATAATGGAGTCACCACAAGCTGTATTTTGATACTTTCATTACTCCAATAACAAAATTAGCCATTGTTCAGTCGTAGCGATGCTCCACATGCTTTCCAATGGCGTATCCGTAACTTACCCTACCCATTAGATGTGTACAAAGTTTCTGTTGAAGATGAGAATATCTTGTTGCGAACCACCAATAAAAAGTAAGGGCTACAATTTGATCTTCTGTTAATTACATTTGCTGTTGATTTAGATATTACAAGAAGTTTAGTATTCCAGATATGACGCGGTTGGGTTTACTCTTAAACGAAAAATGTATCTCATTGACTCATGCAAACAATACCCTTCTGATTTCGGTTTGTGATCTTTCTATTAAACGTGTACTCTTCCTTCTAGTACAAAAAGCCAAAAGAAGTCTTAGAAAACGAAGAACTAGTTAAAAAATATGTAAATACATTGAAACCAGTAGAGCAACAAGAAGATTGTAAGACATCCTGATGAAACGTGATAAATTACTTCGTCCTTAAAATATATTCTAATTTATTATGACTCAGATTTTTGTCTTACCTTCGCATTCCTTGTAAGACAATCAGTTATTAACAATGCGGAACTTAACACATGTATTGGCCCTAGTTGCCACAATAAGACGAGCTGGCAAGACTAGGGGTGAACACCACAGTAGTAATAGTGACAACAAAAAGGATAAGCATAAACAATATAAACCGAGAAATCAGCAGAAAAAGTAATATAAAGTATCCTCAGAACTACAGATCAAATGAAAGACAGCGAATACACTAACCCGATTCTTTGTGAGTATCCGTCCCCAACCAGGTAGTTCATAGCTATTAACATGACTCAGAGTAGCAGTCGGTGGGCTCATTGGCCTTAACCTGTATAATTTCCAATTTAGCCTAAACAGTACAGTAATTAGTTATGGGACTTTGTATACCAATAATTTACTAAAACTAAAGCAGAATAATACTAACTTAAGTATATGAGTAAATAATTAGAATGCCGTTGTCTACCATAAAGGTTTAGGAATTTTAAATGCGGGGAACTCCGAAAAATTATTGGTAAAGAAACGTCAGACTTTTTGCGATGGTTTGAAGCTCGGCAGTCCAAAGGCAGATATTTGGAGTCTAGGTTTATAAAGAAAGTTGGATATACTTTGACGAGATAAACAGACATCTTCCTACTGTAACCAATTGCAGTCAATTTTTGCAATTGGTAGCGTGCTCTACTCTAATTCCTAGCTCATGCTCTTAAGAGTAAATGGATGTGATGGAAGATTAGAAGGCTGGATCGAAACTATAAGAGTATTTGTGGCCTCTAGAGTTCTAGGTGATCAAATAGTGTGAACTTGGAATATCTATTGTGGCAGTTAATAGAGAATTCGACGTTTTTTCATCTCAAATTATTTCCATGTAATATTTTCGATTCTCTACTATAGTTCTATTTATTACTTATCTGTAAATAACATCTTGTACTAGATTTATCTCTTAACCTTCATGTGATGCCGAACTTTGAATATGATACACCAATAGAACAGAATGAACTGAACGTACGAAACTGGATCAAGTCAGGTCATTTTTAAAACACTGTAATCAGTGTTTGCAGTAAAACGGCTTGCACAAAAGCAATAACCAGTATGCTTTAATTTGCAGTATCTACGAACAGTTGGAATTCCGATCTCCCAACATTTTCAAACTTCGCAAACAGCTAAAGCTAAAAGAGCAAAAGGATTCAGGCTCAATGGATGTTTAAACACGATATACATGGAGCTAAAATTATTAAGCGTTTGCTGAAAAAAATATATGTAACTAAGGATATATTGAGACCCGAAAATGCTTTTCATAAAATATTTATGCATTTACTCGGTTTGCTGTAAGAATATAAATAAACAGAAAAAGCACCGAGTAAATTTTCGAAACAATAAATCATGTAAAATGAATTCAAAGGTTTTGTGAGTGTGACTTTTCACGTTTGAATCGAGCATGGTATCAATGAGACTGGAAAAGCCACTCGAAAAATTTCAAGTTAAATACCATATGGTTTTCTTTATTGTCCTGTCGGTCGCTCATACTAGTAAAGTTAACATACAAACCAAGTTCATGAAATTACAAATAACGTCACATTAAATAACAAAACGTACTAAACTGAAGAAGATAAAAAGTAAAATAGTCATTTCAAGGGAAGAATATACTCCTATCCATTGAATATATGAGTGGACAAACATGCATTGATCAAGGTGTACTCAAAAACCAAGTTATATGTTCAGCGCTGTTTAACTCAATAAAGAATCTAGCTCATTTCGCAATGACTTATGAAACTACTAGGATGGATGGATCATGAAACGCACTATTATATGGTTAGTAGTCCACGAAACAACTAGTTGGAAAACCACAGTTAGCGCTTTGTCACATTTACTCCAAGCTGATGAACATTAGTGAAAGCGGTATTGACAACTGTAGAGCTATTTTTGTAATCAATGTTTAGTGATGTATCGCCCGAACCAGACATCCTTAGCTGCTCAAGTTTCTTCCATAATTCTTCACGTTCCTTCTCCCGTTTACGTTCCCTAAAAAGATAAACGGAATAAAGTTAGAAACTTATTTAGATAAATAGTAAATGGCTAAAAGTCTATATAAAAATAAGAATATTCTCTCAGGAATTCCTCTGTTGTTAGTATTGGCTTGTTTATTAAACAGAGAAATATGTGTAATCAGCATCTAGATACATGGTGACGAAAAGTTAGTGACAAAATAAAGCACCAATACAAGAGAAATAACAGTTTCGACAGTAGAGCCGTAACAGCTGTTTTTTACTATTAGCGGTTAGCTAGAAAAATGTAGGAAGAGAAGTGGCTTAGACAATAAGGCAAGAATGGTTCCTGCTTTTTAGTGCTTTTAAATGGCAAGATATATGGACCAATTAATGATGTGGTCATATTTGTCAAGAATCGAATGCACAAGTTCTAATTTCAATTTATGGACTATGCTCATTTGCAGGGAAAAGAATCTAATTGTGTTGGTCATGTGCTTTTTAACACTAATCAAAATGATATTATGAATTTGAAGGCGTAGTAATTAATTGAACAGTTAAAGGTTAGTTAAAAAAGTAGTAAACCTAAATACGTTGCAAAAACATGGATTATGCACGAATATTCATTTATACAGAACTACTAAGACAGTCTACGAACCCCTTACCTTTGACGTTCCACTTTGTGTTTTTCAGTCAACTGATTGCACAAATTTGAGTTCATTTCCATGAAGATTTTCAGAACATTTCCAACCAAAGCTACAATCGTTTGATTCCAATGCTCGCGTGAAATACGATAAAAAGATGGGAACAATATCGGTATAAGAGTGTCATGATTTTCTTCAATCAGAGAAACTATATTATCATTGTTCCAGTAACTTAATGCTCGTTCAGCAACCTACAGAGTACAAATTACAAAATTCAACATTACATTTGTAAAATATTACATTATAAAGTGATGTACATCATAATTTGAGTAGCACTATCTAGTTTTTTCTGTTAGCATATAATTCATTTAGTTTGCACCATATATTTTACAAAGCTCGGAATCTGGTGAACATTCTTGAGTATACAGTCGTACATATGTTTCATAAGTAACAGCATCAAGGACTGAATTTTTGGTCAAAGAACAAACCACAACAGCTTCAACCTGTAGTTGGGTTACATTTAGATGAAAACTATAAACTAACGGTTACGTGAACTAACTTCCAGTGAAAGCCGATAACAGTATATTATAAATTATAAGATACTTCCAAGAGCAAAATTAAAGCAAACCTGGAAATGGGAACTTGAAACAGACTTTGCGATTTGTTTGAAAAGAGGGACCATAATAATCTGAAATTGCAAAGGCTCAATGACTTCCAGGATTTCTTCGATTTCACCCAAAAACATAACTTCCTTTTGAGAATATGTTTTGGGCCAAAATTTCAAGAGTCCACGAACGACTTGCTCTGTGAGAGTCGCATCTTTGTCCAAGAACTGGACAATACAGTAGGCAAGCTGAAAATGATTGAAATGAAATGCAGTAACTAACTGGTCAAAATTAGTGCTTTAAATTAACTAAAATTTCAGATTAAAAATACTCTTTTCTAAATGTCTAATTTGGCTTTGATTGTAGAACTTTTCTAACAAATTAAAAAGCAATATAATTAGGTCAAATTGTGGATACAAGGTATGGAAAAGAGGTTGATCTAGATGTTTTAAGCTGTATTATGCACACTTGGCGTGCACATTTCATGTTTAGTGAACTTCAGCTAGAAAACTATTTTGCAACAGCTAATATTAGTTTATTTACGTACAATTTGGACTGAATATTCTTATTGCCGACTAAGGGAAAAGACATGTAATATTCACAATTATCGTAACCAATGAGGTAACAGAAACCGTAGTTGGAGACGGTTAATAAAACAACTCGAAATCGGATAAACACAAATTAACATAACAGACTTTTAAACAGAACAAAAATACAACACCTATAATGTTTTTACCATACTGTATTGGTAAACCAACTACCTAAACTTAAGTGGGCAAAATCTTTGTAACCATGATTAAAGTGAGCTGCTGAATACTTGGAGTGTTAGAGCCTAGATTAAGTAAAACAAACAAATAGTGGTCTTATGCATTTTCCTATGAGAAAGGATAAGACTTTTGTCAATCAGTCAGTTGCAAAGTAGAACTTCGTACGTATTAACGTACATCAGTTCAGATTGTCATAACACACCATTACAAATGATAGAATATATGATAAATAATGTAAAAATTTTATGGGGAAGGATGATATTTAAAGTTACGTAACAAAAGCGTAATAAAGACCGAAAGGGGACTGAATAAGAGATTAAAAAAGGTATTACAAATATGAGCAAAGCTTAGACAACACTTAGGAAGTTAAGAGGACAAATTAATTTTTTTATTTGTCCACAAAAGCTATCATAAAAGCCACCAAGACAAGGCCAGAGTGACAGCATCATCTTTTTGAATACATAAGTCGGGTTCACGTCTTCTGTTAGTAGTTGCTTTATTAAAACTTATAAGTTCGAAGGTATTTGCCTGGTTGTAATTTGAAATCTCAACTTTATGTTCGCTATCAAGGGGATGACGAGCAATCAGGTTTTTGAAGGTAAGTTGATCCCTTAGTCTTAATTTTAGAGGAGTGTGCTAATTAATGCGAACATTTACTTCTCCTTCCGTTCTACCAATTTAGGTGCTTCGGCACGTACATAGTATCAGTATTCAAAACTAGAGGTAACGTACGATGAGTATTTGTCCACTTCGAAATGTTTTAATGAGCATTATGTTTGATACATTTAGACCAATTTCGCTGTTGGATAAGTTCATCTCATATGAGAAAACACAATGAATGAATGCAAACGGTTTTCAGCCAAGTCATTCAGGGCCTCTAACCATCAATTATTACCATCTTGCAGACCCTAACCAGGTAGTCGACATCTACCAACATGACTCAGCCCAGTTGTCAGAACTTTGAATTCTAGTCGTATGAAAACAAGTTTCTTCTCTAATGTAGCACTTTTGGTTGCTTTCATTTCTATCATCTCACATTTACTGATAAACCTTTGTGGATAACCGCTACCCTTCAGATACTTTTCAACAATTATTAATTCCTTTCCAATCCTGTCATCTGAACACATTTTTGTACTCGACTGAAAAATTTTAACAAAAGCTTGTTTATAACTTATTGAACAGAAGCTACAAAAATTAAGATAAGGTCCATTCTATATGTCTTTTTGCTGAAAACTCTGAATACAACCATTCCCAGCCAGTCGGATACCAATGGAGAAAAACCTTGCTTCCACTCGATATTTAGGAATTTATATACTGTTTATCATACAAACATTCTTCATTTGACAATCTTTTACAATTTTTTCAGTTATAGTCATTTATTATTTTTCTCATAGATGACAACATTTTTGATATTGTGATATAAAGTGTGTACACTAATTTTACTAAATAATACTAATATGTTTAGGTTGTACGCAGCTGATAAGATAGCGAAATAAAATGAATCCATCTTACTTTACTACGTTTGCTGTTCCCCTTCTATCAAATTTATAAATAGGAAAAACTATATGACAAGAATAAAATATGTAAAAACATTTCAAAACTGAGTGTATAAAGGGAGGCAAGTTTATCAAGCTACAACGGATTCCGATATATTTTAGCTAACTAATCATCACGTAGATAGCAACCAGATAATCTACACCAGCCAATATAGCTCAATCCAAGTTTACTACTTCATAGACTAATGCCCGGTGTTGATTTAGTAGCCCCCAACTTTCTGACCACCTATTTCTACACCACGAAATCACGCATCGCGATAGGAGCTGGATATGCTTACAAAATGTGTGCCGAACACCTTGGCCGATTAAGATCCAAAATCTCACTGATCGATTTATCACTCTCACTAAGTACACCGTTTTATTTCAGCATTTTTCATTTTATGATCACAAAATACACAAACAATGTTTGAAAAAATCTATTATCAAATAATAGGACTTTGAAACCCTTCGACTTTTAAAACGTTTCACAACCTGAAATTAAAACAGGGCGAACTGCTGCTTATCACTTAGTTGATAGGCATTTCATCTAAGCCACAGGTTACGCAAGTATTCAGGAAATCTGTTTTTGAAGTACACCTAGGCACTAGTCCACCAGATTTGATGGGACTTCCAAGATTAGTAAAGTGGACACACTCAATTACATTACTTCCTATCATCCTTATCAAAGCTGACACAAACGTCTCCTGGAGCGAAATTTCACATTTTGAGTGAGAAACTTATTCCAATTATGCTTCATAATGATGCTGACAGCAACCGAAAGTCTGTTATTTCTTATTATCTCCACATAACAGAAGTGTCATCATATTGTAAGCTAATAATTGGATTTCCTAGTAATGAAATGAACGAAGAGAATACAGTACAGTAGGAAATAAATATCAGGTAATCAGCATAAACATGACTGCCAACACTGGATTCGTAATTTCAATGAGAGATTCACAAAGGCTCTAATGTTAACAGCATCCTAGTTAAAGTAATTCAGTACTCCAAAAGTGCGATTCTCAATGATATTATAAAACTAGATAACGAACAAACTCGGATCCAAATGTCGTACATTCCACCATATTTATACGTTCACCAAAAATTAACGTATTTACTTCTGGATACATCATTCCGGAATTTTAAAAGATTAAACGTGATGACAGTGAGTCAAAAATTTCCTAAAAACTATATATACAAAAGTTTGTGACAGCGACAATGTGAGCTTAAAACTAAATGAGATAACCAAACATATCACTTTTATGTGAAGAATTAGTTGGGAGTATTATTTATGGCATTCCTGAAAGCTGCAGGTATAGTCTGTAACAGCTTACTTGAGGATGGAAAGTGACCAAAGACTTCGCTTTGTGAAGTGGGATCAACACTTTTGCGAGGAAACGAGTATGTTCAGACTTGAGTGGGAGAGCGAACCCATTAATAATACTCCCCAAAATTTCAAGCAACTCCCCAACACCATTGAACTGTTCGGTTTCATATATGAATCTGAAAATAAGATTTTCAAGACTTCAATAATACCTTAAAAATATATTGTTAATCTGCTTCCTGATGAAAGACCTCAGTCCTAAAAACTTCCCGTAAATGCGATGAACCACGGTTTTTAGGAGTTCACGTTCTCGAGGATCTTCGCTGTCAAATAGCTCCAATAACTAGCTTTCGTAACGTAAAACTAACAATTTACTTGAAGTACGAATTTTTGGTCAATGTACTTCTTGGCAGCAACCGGTTGGAAATCAGGAGACTCAAGAAAGCGCAGGAAGAATTCATAGACGTACTAACAAACAGTGTTTAAATAAAACAAGTCATTACTGAGAGGTGAGGCCAGGCTGCTTCTAAAATTGGGTCGTCTTCCTCAGGATCAAAGTCGGGGTTGTCAGAGGGTGGGAGGGGTCGGAATATATTACAAGCAATCTAACATAATGCTGTCACAAAAATAAATAAAGAATATACCATAGAAACAATTGGTTGGTAAACTGATTCATTCAACGCGTTTCTGGTTACGCTTATGTACTCAACTAGCTCATTCAAGAAAGTCCTTTTGATCTCTTTACTACTAACATCAGAAGTTGAATCCTCAAAGTTAAAAACCACACAGCATTGCTGAAGTTTTTTCACAAACAACTCTTGATGTTCGGAAGGAGAGACATCTAAAAATCGAATACACAATTGGATTTAAGAACCTTTAAATGCCGGTAGACGTGTTAGTTCAGTTGGTGCTTTCGGTCTATAGTGTGAAGATCCTTGGGACCTTTTCTGCTTCTTCCCCTTTATTTCTGCCTTTGTTCTAAACGGATCAAGCTTAGGGAGATCCTTCGACATAGCTCCGATAAATATTCAGGGCGGGCGCTGTCACAGTCATACAGTATTCAATATCTTTTTCGCAAGTCAGTATAAACTGATTGATTTCATTACGCTCAATTCTTTTCTTTTCGGTACGGTCTAAGATATTTGGTAGTTTTTAATCAATGGTATTGTAATCACTAAACTGCACTAATTATTGTCAGTTGGTGGCAATTTATGAATTTGCATATCCCGTAATGTGTGAGTGCGACTGTTTCTGGCCAGCTTTAGTTGCATAAGAAATAATTTTTTCATTTAGAACATATGCTTGTTGAGGAAGAAGTGAAGATTTTTAACATCATAGGTGCCGCAACGAAGCAAGACAGTTCTCTGAAAAAAGCGGACAAATCCGTAATTATCATGATCCAAAATTGATCAATGAGGCTACCGCTAGTCCACGATATTCCTTTAGTGGCACCTTTGTTGAAGGAACAACTCGCTCGCTGGATGTCACTGAGAAGTTACTCTTTGTTTCGCATATAATCCCTCATAAGCTAGAGATCTTTTCCCGAACTCAACCGTTCAGCAGAAAGTGTTTAGTTAATATATGCCTAACTGGAAATAAATTTATGCAAACTAGTACACTAGACACCTTTCATCGAAAGAATTTCATAGCCTAAGATCATCATGCATTTGCAAGGTTTAGGCCTGCCATCGATACCAATTAAGCTATCCATCTTATGGACCTAGTGAACCATTTTTATTCTCAGAAAGTGTAGAAAGATCGAACGGATGGCGCTTCAAAAACAGTTTAAGAAGCATTGATTAAGGTATTTCAGTTACCGATAAAATAACTAACTCCTAAATATTAACACAATGTTAGCAATATATTCGACATTAGGATATCTAAGAATTTGCATGTAGCATCCAATATTCAAAAACGCTTTCGTAGAAAAACAGCCCAGTTCTATAAATTACCGATTGTGATGCTAGAAGTGTTTCCGCACAGAGGCAGTATTTATGAAAAAGAAAATCCTACCGAAATACTTTGCTTTCAAACTTAATAGCGATTCCGCAATAACCACGGTTCCTTGAGGTGAACGAGATTTTCTGAACGAAAGGAGGCAAAATTATCGAGTATAATGAAGGAGATGAAGAACTCAATATATTCAGACTTAGTCTTCTACTAAGAAATCTTATTATAGGATGAACGGGACCAGTATGGTACGGTATTGGCTCAATAATTTGATTAGAAATGAATACATCAAAAATTGATGGCTACTTACTATACTTTCCTTCCTAAATTTTCTGTATAACATCGTCATGATCTTATCCCATTCTTTTCAGTGTTCTCTATTTGTACAGCTCTTCATTCTTTAGCTGACATATTATTGGCTTTTTTTTTACTCGTCTGAATACTACCAAGTTGCAACATATATTACAATAGGGGATGAGTTCAGTAACTATATTTTAATTTTTCGTCAAACATGACTCAACAACATCCATCATGCAGAAAGTCTGCGCTTCGACTTCTCATTTTCCCTATCACATTTGCCTGTCACGTCATCAAAATACGATATCAAAAACAGGAAGAAAGCAGATACGATTCCCAGTCTCTTCGTATCCGTTATCTCTGATATTACATAAGGAAGGATGATCTTTAACTGGGAATGTCTTTCATTTTTTATCTAGTCAACAGCGAAAAACTCTTACGGTAAATTGTTTGGGAATTGTGATCTGTCTACCTTCATTGTAAACTGACATCCCTCGTATAGCTTTCTGCCATTCGTGACTAAATTATTATAATATAATATTTCTGTCTTTATTACTCTACATCGAAGTCGGATGATGGCTTACACGGTCTCTCCATATTATAGCAGTATGGAGCATTTTCTCAGTAAAATATCAACGTATGGTTATTGGACATTCATGGCTGAGCTTTACCGTCACGATAGTAGAAATGTACTGTCTTTTCGAACTTCAGAACTTAACATCAAACATGAAACGTTAAAATCAGGTTTATAAGATAATGCATGTTTAACTTTAGAGATAACTTGGTTAGTTACGGGCGAAATTCTGGCTTCAATACACCATTTTATATTGATTCGAATTCGAAGTCTGTAGGGTCCTCACGCGGGTGTTAACAAGAGTCTTAAATAAAAGTCCTCCAAAAACAAATAAGCTGAAGGCTAATTTAAAAAGAAAGTTTCGACAAACAAGTCGAGACCACATATTTTTAAATTTATTGTCAAATGTCAGGTTCGTCACCTGGAATGCTTGAAACGATTACGGGTTCACCTTAGTCGATAAACGAGAACGGGACAATGAACTAGCGTCAAGGTAGGCTACCCAGATTCGATGACTAACCGGAAGTCTAGATAAGTATGTTTTCAAGTATGTTCTACAAACACCTAGCGAGCACAATGCATTCAAACACACAAGTCTTGTTTATACATCATTAAAACGTCCTTGGGACAGTCATAAAAACAGCTCACTAAAATACATAGCAAGCAAACATAGTTAAGGATTTTCCTGGCGGGAAATGAAATCTCAAGGTAAGCTGACCAGCCCATGCTCGGAAAAGTAAAATCCGAACCATGCCATTTATCAAGCGATTTCTGGGGATCTAACATCCCCAACACTCTTCCCTCTTTTAATAGCGTGTCCTCTTGGGGTCGAATTGCATCTTGACTGTCGTTTGCAGCTCTTTGAGAGAATAACTTCTGGAATGGAGAACAGCTTGATGCTGAGTTTCTTCTCGTGGTGGGGCTGCGGGTAAACGTAAATCTGGACTGGAAAGGTGCAATTTAAGAAATAAACTCAAGCTTTCTTCCAGAATTGGAAACAAATTGTGGTAAATTAGACAGAGAACAGTGTAATATTGTTTAGGTAACTATCTATACCTTTTAATTAATAATAGAACCTTTTCTTACCCAAATAAATTGCTTTCTTATTCTGATATCCGGGCAAGACGCGTATCTAAACTCCTGAAACTGTTCTTCCGGATTCAGAAACCATTCCCAAACTTGCACTAAGAACACACTGTTAAAACGTTCATAGAATTTTAAATCAAATGTTCCGTAGTAACAGCTTAACATGTATAAAAAAGTGACTCGCAATGTTATGTAAACAAAAATGTATGATCACACAGTAAAGGAATTTTGACAAATATTATACTTAGTTGTCTAAATCAGATATGGTTTATTTAACGTTAGGAGAGACCTGTTCAACATATTGGCCGTATATATATTGAATGATACAGTTGTTAGGATAGTTCCAACCAATACAATCATTGAAGCTGAACACATAGTTACTGATAAGACTTATATTGGCCATCGAGAAGAGTAGAAACGGTGAACGTGAGAGAATTCGGACACCATAGCATGAAGCAGCCTTAAAGGTGTGATCAAACTATATAACCTGTCGATCCATAGATCAAATAAACTCTTCCTTTCTCGGTACAGTTGTCTTGCACGAAAATCATCACAAAATTTACTGACTGTTGATATAGGATGACTGGATTCGGACTGTGACGAAAATTTTACTTGAATTCTTACGGATTCGGTAGTCACTGTAGTGAGTAGTTACGCTGGCAGCGTGGATAAGTGCATCACTGTTAGTCCAGAACTAAATTCCATAATAATGCCATTACATGTAACTTGATATCAAACAAAAACGATTCAAAAAATGAATGAATCATAAGTTAGTCGGACTGCTGGCACAGATTGTGTTAATTAGCTGAACACAGGTTAGCTCAGTAGAGATAAACTCTGAACCGAATGATCCCGTTTATACTAAGACGATTGCTCAAACTCCCTTCCATAGATTTGAGGATAAAAGTAGCTGGTGTGTACACAAGCTAATCCGCAGAATTTTGTTGAGTAGAAGTGATAAATCAGCCTGCTGACATCGGGTGATTTTATATCTTTGAAGTCAATATAGATTACATAAAATAATCATGGATGATATAATATCGTACACTAGATTTAACAAGTGAAATGATTACATGAACATAAACTATATGTGCTGCCTGTCAAGGATAGCAATAATCATAATCAGTAGGACTCTGGCGTTTAACTCCTCTCTATGTTGAAAGTATAGGCGACAGTCAGTGTTGAAATAAACTCGACCACTTAAAACGATGGGTACAAGGATGATTTTTATACTAGACCTACAATTAAATTGTTTTGATCAGAGGGATTCCATGAAAATCACTCTTTCTGCTACCAATGAACAGTTAATATATTGACATTTTTCAGGCTTAGCCACTCTTTTTTTCATGGTATATGATTGTTAGGTAATGGTAATAATATATGAATCCAATGAAAATATCTGAATAAATTTTTGTAACGTATCATGGTTGATTAGGCAAAAGATGTCAAGGATACCAAGTATCAGCAATAAGGTCATTTATAATTAAGTTCAAGAATTTATTTATCTCAGCATAAGTCATTGCAACTGGTGATCGATAAAAAGTAACTTTGAGCCTCACAGTAACTGGTAAATCGCATTACGGCAGTCGAAGGATAAGGCCACTGATAAAATATGATACTTTAAATGATCGCCATCTGTGTACCAACAACGAAACATTTCTTGTTGTGTGGTGTTATTGTTTTACTGCATCTCGAGTGAGATTTACAGTAAAAGAGATGGTTTTTCACATTCAAGAAATTATCTCCAACTCTTGCCCTTGATTTCTATGTTTTGGCTTCCCAGTAATTGGCCCTTGTAGTACTGCATAAAGCTTCACACTTTGACTGACAGCCATCTTTTTGATCTTCCAAAGAAGCGCCGTACAAAAGGGCGAAATTGTTACTAGCTTATGGATGACAGAGAAATGTTATCCAGGCTATTTAGATGAAAAATGGGTAACTACGTAATGACATTAAATGTTCCAATTAACGGGTTAGACCAAACAGTTACAAATGCTATCATATTTACTGTAATAGGTTGATCAGTTAGATTAGCAATAACAGTATTTTTCTGATAAAGTGAGATAACGCCATTTTACATGCAGATTTTCGACAGGCGTTTATGAAAAGTGAAGTAACCCATCAGACTTCTCAAGTTTGATCTAAGGCTGTTTACACATGACGTGAACCCGTATTCCCTACAAGATGAGTATGTGGGAATGTTCAGGAGCTTGAAGTAAACAACCAGAATGCATTCACGCCTTCCCTTCCACATTGATCTAAGTCTAGGACCATCGGGTGTGGTAGTCAGTGAGTAAATTCGTTTTAAGCATATTGCGAGTGAAGTGTAATTGCCTTTGTCCTACACAGACGTGATTTGGAGAATGCTGTTGATGTAGAGTATGAAGAGCAGTGGACCAGAATGCTGCTCAGGACAACTCCTTTGGTTATATTAAACTAATTGTATTCTATCGCTTCGAGAGTAAAGATCTAATCAACTTCAATAAGGCGGCGACAAACCCTATTTACTAAAGTCTTTTGATGAGGAGAGATCAGATTACAAAACAATCATGTGTTGCTTTAGGTCGTATTTACAAAGGCAACCAGTCAAGACCACCCAAAGCCTATCACACTGAATTGCGTGTCTTCCATGAAACCCTTGGCTGAATAATTACGTGGGAATGTAAAAACCATTAATTTGGACGACACTGTGATGATAGCATTTCCCACAGTGACAGAACATGTCCCAAACTGAATTGTACTGGCATATCTGAACAAGAAATTACCCACCGGAATCTACGTAGACGCAGTTATTTGAGAAACCGAAGGAATATAACAACAATGGGCAAGCGACAACTGGCAACTTGTCGCATTTTCTAGGAGACAATCCCTAGACACTGAATTAATAGTAAGCGCTTGCAACCCTCTCTGGAATGTCATGAATTTACCATATAAACTGACCGCAAACACTCGATATTTTCACTTAGGTCGTCTACAGACAAGTACTCTCCCTAAATGTCCTAACATCTGGACTTCATCTTATAGTCTAAATCATATTTCTGAGGGAAACAATGTAGCTGAAGAGGCCCTGTTTCGTACAATCTCCCTGAACAGGTTCCAAAAGATTCAAATTCTTCAACTACCCTAATTCGGAAAAGAAAACCCTGATTTTCTGCTCCAGTGATAAACGACAATCGTAAAACTACGAATCGAACCGATGGGAACGGGCAAGAAAACATTACTTTGCGACAAATATGGAAACGAATTATCCTATCGTACCAAAAAATTATAATAATAATAATAATAATAATAATAATAATAATAATAATTTATTCTCAAATAACAAACATGTTACAAGAGACATGCCAATTTACAGGCAAGATCAAAATGTTAAGATTAACAACATATTTCTTTTAAAACGGTATACAGTTACTGAAACATTTCACAAGATTCATTGTTATTAAAGATGGAATGTTCAATACGAATAATTGGCGCAAGTTACGAAGGTTGCGTTACGACAATCATCTTATCAACGCAACGAATTCAATACGTCACACAAACATCTTTTTCCAGGTGTTTGAGCAACCTTCTAACTGAGAATCTAACGAATTTGTTTGCCTGGTACAAACAGTTATATGAAGAAATGAGCACTTTCCTATGAAATTTTTGGAAATCCAAGGTTTTTCAGGCATAAAAACTTATGTATGAATCTTCGGAAGTACTCTGCAATCGCTTCGACCTTACCAATTTTGATCTGTCTTTAAAAGATCCTCTTGACAGTTTGAGACGTGTAGTTTCAACTATTCCCTAAGGGGAATCGTTTCACACGACGATCAGAAGCAGTACATATATAGGATATTATATCCGAAGTAATGGCCTAGGCCTACGACAAACGGTGGACAGCAATCTTCGGCTTCTCTCAAAGTTCAGCTGAAAAGCATGGAGGTCATTTCCAATGAGGAATTTTCTGTTGCCCTAAAGCCTCGTTTTCAGCTGCAAACAAATCACAGTGGACTGAAGCTTCCTTACTCCTGTTACTCGGAAAACGCAATGAAGTGAGAGCCTCCGTCCAACACGCTGCAGCAGAAATCGTTTAAGGCACGATGCTCTGATTTCTGATAGGATTCACAATTTCTAAGAAACGTAGAACTTAACTGCCACATGAGCAGCACTACAAACGAAATACTTTCATTTAAACCTGTTTACTACTAAACTCAAGCAACTGATGTGTTCATCAAACGCAGATGAAGACGGAATAACCACATTCTTGTACTTCGCGATTCATTACGTTGACCATTATAGTCACTCATTCACTTACAACGCCGAACTTTGTACGTGCGCAAGGGGATGCAGTTGTCAATTCAGAACAATAGTAGTGGAGGTAGCAGAAGTATTGGTAGTAATCGGACACTGCAGGGGTGGAAAATATTACTGAAGAAGTGTAATCAAATGAAATAAACTTAAAGAGTGAATGATGAAAGCAATTACGAATTCAGAAGTTTAGGATTTCACAGAATACAAAGAATTGATGTACCTGCGCAGAGCAAATGATTTTGAGCCATTTCATCCAAGGTTTCAAGCCCGCTATCTCAATTCACACAAGGTTCGAACAATATCAGCTCCAACATTTCGTTTAGAGTGAGTTTTAAGTAGACCAGGAATAACGGTTCTTGAATTCAAAATCTTTGAGTCAGCGGCGCGAGGTGATGAAGAAATGAAAGGAGGACTAGTCATGGAGTTAAAGGAGTTATTACGGTATGTGGGATGGATTAAATTGTGACCAACCCGGTCTCGCGTGCTGTTACGGGTAAGAGTGCGGACGTCACTTCCCAGCTGCCCATACCATGTGAGGATTTTTCTTGAGTAACCTAAAATTGAAGTTGGTTTAGCGTTAGTCTTAGAGACCTGAGAGTGTGACCACACAGCCTAAGGGACAACTGCATGACGCCGATCACACCCCGCTCTCTTTAAAATGTCTTACCGCCGGAGACGGAAATCCTTGAGGTAAGTTGAGGTGTGACATTCTTAAGGCCGACCTTTTCTAACCTCTTTTACTGGGATAAAATAGGTTGAGGTATTTGTTATATGCCTAAAAACATGTATATATCGTTTCTCAAAGACCTTCAGAGTGCTATTTTTATTGCCGTCGCATAGTACACAAATACATATATACTTTTTTCTATTTCTGCACGTTTAGTTTGCTTACAAATTCCTCAGTGTACGTCGATATGTACTTAAATTCTCATTCCTATTCTAGGACGACAGGAAATGTCGAAAGGCGGAAAACGCTTGTCACTGTACATTTATATTGTAGTGCAATACTTTTATGAAGAGAACGCGATTGGTTTAATAGGAACATTATTGTAACCAAATGTACCAGTGACCCTTTAACTGTACTTTTAGTTTATAACACATTTTTACGCGCTACTTACTGTTTGTGTTGCTGCCATCTTTGCTGTAGCTGCTCTTTAATTTCGCCCACTTTCCTGGTGTAATTTCGACACCACGAAATCACCAACAAATATTTTTTTTACCCTGGATTTATTGATCTTCCCAGTGACGGGCTAGTAATTAGTATTCAGTAGTACTCACTCAAGTCACAAGACATAGAAACTCACAAATAACTACCAACTAACTAGAACTAGTGCAATCGAATTGCTGGATCCCTATTCATTGGACACTACCAAATACCTGGAACCGTACTGAAATAAAAAGAATCGAGCGCAAAGAAATCAATTGGTTTATACTAACTCGTGAAGAAGATATTGAACTACTTAAAAATAGATTCCGAGCTTAATTACAACAACTAATGACATACAAGTTATTATTGCAAGTTGACTCGGTGTGACAAAACTTATTACACCTGACACTTGGCAGTGCGACGAAGACGTGTTCCCGAATATGCAGTTTACTAAATTAAAAGCACTCATTAACTATGACCTTACATCATGAGTTGATTCTGTTTAAATAACTGCATCGTAAATAGTGACTTAACATAACGAAGAATTTGATGACATGGACAGGTCGAGATCAGAATTACTGCGTGGCAATATTCGGGCTTTTATAGACCGCAACCTGAACTGATTTGCAGAATTATAAAAAGCACGGATAGCTTACCACTCCCAAGATGAATAATTTGGTTCTATAAATCCCTGTTTTTGTGGTGTTTTCTACTTCGACAAACATGGCATATCCGGCTTATGAACAAACTGTAGCAATTCAGAACGCGACCTACACCTTGATATATCTGCTATTTTCATAGGAAGTTGTGGCTTTCAGTATACATACCTGCCGCATTTTTGTTCTTGTATTTCTGTTTGCACGTCTAGTCACTCATTCCCAAGCACTCAACTTTGGGGAAAAATTGGAAACTTTCACACAGTCCGACTAACAATTTGGGGAAAATGCCACATACACCCGCAACCTTCTCACGTTCGAATTTTTCTCCACAATTTCACATACATTAAGAAAACGCTAATATGAAACTGCGAAAGTTTTACGTTTACCCCAAATAAGGCCAAGATCAGTTAATTGTCAGATCAATACACCTAAACGAAATCCTAAAGACTTAACTGGCAGCCGATTAGATACACAACCCTTCCCCAGCAGTACATTTGTTGTGGCTTTTGGTAATTCTGGTGTATCACATCATGAGGCGTCATACCAAATCCAGTGCTACTGTTAAAAATGCACGTAAACATTTCATTTTGAAATGCTTGGATTATAATGAGTTTGCCCTAGTCAAAAAACGAAAGCGAGGATCCGGCGACACGACATGCTACTCTAATCCGAGTGTCGCAAACGCGAATGCGTGAAAGAAGACTTGATATGAAGTAGAATCTGTATTCTACAAGCATCCAGAAAGTACGAGGTCCGAGTCCAGATGAAGACACGGATCCCGATCCGGGTCCATAAAACGTTACAGATAATGAGTATTTATACGTTCAGGTCGAATGGGTAACAGCATCGAAGTCTGTGACACTGACAGTCAGGATGACCATAAAATTGACCAGTAGGAATCAACCAGTAATTCTCTTGTGATATTGGATATTAATTAAGAGTGATTCGTTACTCTGGGTCACCTAGACAAGCAGAATTAAGATTCAGCTGACCACCAAATAAATTTCCCTATTGTAAATAACTCTTTACCACTTACGGTCTTGGAGGAGTTCAAAAACTCGTAAACACTACAGCTAGTTGCATTTCGAGTATTTTAATGATTATCACTTTCAGTTCCGACGGCGGGAAGTACAGGATTTGTGACAGTAGGTTGAGACATAAGTAGTAATGCATTAGTCCCGTTTATTCCTGAACGATTTAAGAAAACGTGGACATTTGTGTATTGTAAAAGAAACTTAGTCTGAGATGTTGAAAAGTCACATTCACTTTATATTATTTGGATGCTACAAACATATTACCATAAAGTTCGCCCAGTACCTAATTTAACTGAGATTATCAATAATACTTACAAACCCAGTTTTTATTTTATATGATTATATACAATTGTCATAACTATACTGCAACTCATCTACAATATATGAACTTTTTCATGCGATCGTAAACTATTGATAAGAACTGAAAACCTTAAGGCACATAAAAAACACTTCTTGCTCTTTGTAAGACGTTTAAACTTCATGAGTGTATTTCACTATCATTTACGACAACTGATTTTAAACACTAATTTCAATTGGCAACACTGAGACTTTAATGAGTATCCCTTAATATATTGTCTGATTTAACACAATATTTGTCCGCATGTTCTTCATTTTTAAGTGTTCTATAGAGATTGCTATAAAGATACTCAATGGGTAAATTTAGTATAGTATAAGACTCACGATCGAGGACTTCGTCGGATTTTATTTGAAACTGCACTGTGATTCAGCTCTTCATCAATAAACAGGTTGCTGAAAATCAATATTTCGAATCAAGTCGAAATAATGGAAACGTATATCGCCAAATTTGAAAGCGATGTTTGATATAAATAATTTCTACTAAGGATCTTTCTGAAATTCTACAGGATTCATTTATGATCTACGTTTCAGACGTTTCGGTACAAAAAGAGTGATATAAGTTTATCAAGAATAACGATTTCCGAAAACAATATTAACACTTATTGGTATATTTTAAAAAATATTAGCAATTAAGCTATTTGAGCATTTTTAACTGTGAGCGATTTAATCACAGCAACAGAAGATTTCTTCAGTGTCCATGAAACATTTTTGTACATTGCAATTCCGTCTTCATTTACTCTAAGATCCGGCTTTACTTGTTCAAAAATTTTCTTTTTGGGATTAAGTTGGTCATCAGGATCGTCTAAAAAAACGGAAGAACCATATAAACAAGCAGTCAATCCAAAAATAAGCATTTGCAAAATCAAGACAGTTCAAAAACTAACGCAAAAATACACTAGTTAGGTTTTTGGTGCAATAAATAATGAGTATCCTGATATTGAATATATATAAGTTAGTTCAAAATGTTGAAGTACATAAATTTGTAAAACAGGCATCACTAACTTTTATTCCAGCCAATAGTAGAATTAAGAAAATAAATAAATCTCGGTACGAGGAAAATGCTTCGTCTAAGCTATCATAAAATTTATGCCACCATTTTAAAGACAAACTAGGGTGTTTGTTGTTTGGTTTGGTGAAACATCGTTCCTTTGGCTGTGGCTTTACTTATTTCGCTTGCGTTCTACAATTTAAATGATTAGTCCAATTAAACCAGAATTAATCGGTTAGATGTTCTAAATATACAATTTAAGATTTTTGTTGAAATCATTCCAAGGTCATTCATGGATACTTACTAGATTCTGAATAGCTACCTATACCTCAAAGGCACAAAGTACAAGTTCGTATTATGAAGATGCATGTATTATTTAAGGGTTTGTACATATCAGTGAATAGATTTAGTTAATAGTAAGCTTAAAATACCCGTGGAATGAGCAGAGTAGACATTTTTCGCAATAGATCGTTGATTTACACTCGCAAAATAGTAATATAACCTATTTACCTAGTACAAGTTAACGGAAAGTAATACACACCGATTATCCGGACAGACGTAGATGAAGTGTGGTTGAAATTCACAACCGATTGTTCGAAAGCTGGATACTCTTAGTTACTGCATTAAGAATGATTTCAAGCAAGATAGATAACCTACAGAAAGTTTCAGTACTAATACTATTTATCTCAAACGTGACGATAGTGAACGCTAATTAAAGTGATAAGTTTTTTTTCGAGTAATTACGTACAACTAAACAGTTATTACTTACGTCTAATACCAGGGACCACAACTGAATCACCTAACTGGATATCTGGGCCTTCAACAATTAAAGGCTCTACTCCACATGTATCTGGAGCACTTGCACACATTAGCATTGCTTCCGATTCAACACCACGCATTTTCGCTGGCTTAAGGTTGCACAGAAATATCCCAACTCGGTTTTGTAGAGACTCGATGGGGAGGTATTTGACCAGACCGCTGACAACAGTGCATATTTCATTTCCACCCAAGTCAACCTGAAGCGGAAAATAAATGGTGAAGCGGATACTTTGGGACATAAAACACGAACTGCGGAAATATTAAATTAGATAGGAAGATAACATACAAAACATGAATGCTGATTTGAAAATATATGAAACTACTTACTTTTTCTACGTACAGTGTATCAGCATCAGGATGTCGACTGACATCAATGATTTTACCAACACGCAGATCCAGACGACCGATATCAACAGGCTTTTCAACAAGTTGTGGTTTTACATCTGGTATTTTACGTTCTACCTTAGAATTTTTCGCTTTCACTTGATTGGTCTGTGTTTCTATCCGCTGGTCGGGTTTCTCTGATGTGATAAACGATAAAAATAAGAGGCGCTAGTACTGGCTCTGGAAAAAAGTATTTACGTCGGTATTATGAGGCACAAAAGGTGGCTATACACAGAATAAGAATATTAAAAAGAAACCCAACACCGAAAGATTTAACTCTTGGCAAACAAATTTAAAAGACCAGATAAATCAAAAATACAACCAAGGTCGACTTTATTCGACAACAGAGTTTCATCTCATTTTTATAAAAAATGTCAGTCAGTCAGTTAGCTACAAGGTAGAACCTGGTACGTACGTACATCAGTCCAAGTTACCATACCACATTAGCACAAAGAGATGGAATTGCAAAATCAAATCCCATAGGAGTAGAAGTTGTAGCAGTATTGGTAGTAACAGAAAAGATTAGGGATAGAAGATAAGACTGATGGTACACTATCTTATAGAATCTACAATATTAATAAAGCCGGGAGTGAGTAATTTAGACTTACTGCATTAATTGTAGATTCCATAAGATAGTGTATCTTCAATCATATCTTCGACATGAGAGCTTATGGCGAACTGTCATTGGAATTCTTTACTTCAAGTGATTTCCGTCAGGGATGTCCACTCTCCCCATTCTTGTTTGAAGCATTGAAACTTCATCAGTTGAGGTGGTTGGGACATGTGTTACGTATGGCTAACCACCGACTGCCGCGACGACCTATGTTTTGTGGTGTAGGAGTAGGTTGGAAGAAAGCTAGAGGCAACCAATTCAGAGCATGACAAAAATCCATGAAATCACTGACAAGCGGACTGAGTCATGTTGGTAGTTGTAGGCTATCTGGTTGGGGTCCGCGAGACGAAAGTCATCAATGGTTAGAGACCTTGAACGACATGGCTCAGAATCGTTTGCAATGGCGCATGTGCATCCACTCTTTATGTTCTCTCTAATTCTAACCTTCTGAATTCCTCATAATCTCTGTCTTTCTCCTTCTAAATTTATCTCACTGAATTATACTTCCCGAATCATATCTTCGCTCCCTAATCTTCTCCATTACCGATAATACTTCTACTATCACTATCACTCCTGGATTTGAACTGACAGCTGCGTCTCTGTAATTATGTGGTATGGCAACCTGAACTGATGTACTTATGTCAGTCAGTCAGTCAGATGCAACGTAGAACTTTGTACGTAAGTACATCAGTTCATGTCGCCATACCACATCAGCACAGAGATATAATTGCCAATTCAAATCCAATAGTAGAAGAGGTAGTAAAGGTATTAGGAGTAATCGGAGAGGTTAGGATTAGAAGATACTATTCAAGAAGTATGGTTCAGTGAGAAAAGTTTAGAAAGTCAAAAGTAGAGGGTTTGAGGAATCCAGAAGATTAGGATTTGACAGAACACAGAGAATAAATGCACCGGCGCAAATGCGAACGATTTTGAGCCATGTCATTCAAGGTCTCTAACCATCGATTATTATCACCTCGCGGACCCCAACCAGGTAGTCGACAATTACCGACATGGCTAAGTCCACTCGTCAATGAGTTCATGGATTTCTGCCATGTTTTGGTCTGGCCACCCCTAGCTTTCTTCCAACCTATTCCTACACTACAAAACAAAGCTCGTCGAGGCAGTCGGTGGTTGGGCATACGCAACACATGTCCCAACCACCTCAACTAATGAAGTTTCAATACTTCATCTATTGATCTGCCATTCTTACCGAGCACCCATGTCCTAATAACAGCGTTGCTCACTCGGGTGTCCCACGATATACGAGCAATGCTTCGAAGACACCTATGATCGAAAACCAGTAACCTACGAATATCTTCTACTCTCATTGGCCATGTTTCACAGCCATAAAGTAAGACCGAGCGAACCACTGCACAGTACACTCGTCCTTTAGTCAGCAAACGGATATCTCGCCTTCGCCATAAGTGACGCAGGTTGGCAAAAGCCAATCGAGCCTTCTGTATCCGAACTGAGATTTCGTCAGTCACCAGACCATCGGCACTGATCAGACTCCCCAGATAAGTGAAGCGGTCTACACGTTCGACTACTTCACTCCCTATCACTAGTTCAGGTGCCGATGCAAGTCAATCTTGAAGCAAAATTTTGCATTTCGAGGGGGAAAACCGCATACCGAACATGCTTGCATTGTTGCTTAGGGTGGTCAGAAGATGTACTTACGTACGAAGTTCTGCGTTGTATCTCTGTCTTACTGCAATAGTTACTATTGATAGTGTCTTTATCCTAATATTTGGACTTACGTTTTTGGGTTTTAACCGTCCTAAATTATGCGATCTTAAAAAGAAAAAAATATACAATATTTTTCCAGTGTCAGTAAACTAGGACTCCATAAAGATCGATCCTGTACCGACTAAATTGCAACATTACAGATCATTGTGAAACAATCAATTGAATGGAACTAACCATCACTACACATCAACTTCAGTGATTACGAGAAAGCGTTTGATAGTGTGAACAGGACAAGTGTGGAGGCTTCTTTGACACTACGGCGTGCCTGAGAAGATATTCAACATCATACAGAATTCTTACGATAAATTAAACTGCATATTTGTGCACGGACAATAACTGACAGACTCCATCGAGGTGAAGAGCAGTGTCAAGCAAGGTTGCTTACTCTCTCCTTTTCTCTTTATCCCGGTGGTCGACTGCATTATGAAGACGTCGACATCTGAAGGGAAGCACTGTATACAGTGGACAGACAGGATGCAGCTGGACGATCTGGCTCTTCTATCGCACACGCAACAACAAATGCAAAAGAAGACGACCAGTGTAGCAGCAGCCTCTGCAGCAGTAGGTTTCAACATACATAAGAGGAGAAGTAAGATTCTCCAATACATAAATATGTGCACCAACCAAATCACTCTTGATGGAGATGCCTTGGAGTACGTAAGAGTCCTTACATATCTGGGTAGCATCATTGACAATCGAGGTGTATTCGATGCAGATGTGAAGGCGCGAATCGGTAAAACAAGGACTGCATTTCTACAATAGAACAACATCGGGAACTCCAAACAAGTATCAGCCGATACGAAAGTCAGAATTTCCATTACAAATGTCAAGACAATTTGTTGTATGGGGTGGAAACCTAGAGAACTACGAAAGCCATCATTCAGAAGATACAAGTGTTTATGAGCAGTTATCTACGCAAAATATTTCGGATCCGTCGGCCAGACATCAACAACAACCTACTGTGGGAGAGAATAAAACGGGTTCCAATGGGGGAGGAAATCAGGAAGAAGCGCAGGAAGTGGATAGGAAACACACTAAGGAAAGCACCCAACTGCGTCATAAGACAAGCCTTCACTTGAAATCATCAAGGCCAATAAACACATTACGCCGAGAAATAGAGAAAGATATGAGAAGGATGAACAAACATTGGACCGGACTGGAAACAGAAGCCCAGGACAGGGTAAGTTGGAGAATACTGGTCGGCGGCCTATTCTCTGTTGGGGGTACCGCGTAAGTCATTATAAGTAAACTAGCCCTCCGGAAAACGAGAAAAAAGACACTAATATGACTTCAAGTGTAAATCCGAAGCTAACAGTCAAACAAGCTTACTTTGCACACTTTGAAACTAACGAGATTTAACTATAGAGGCTATACGACGATTAACTAACCTTCAGGTATTGATCCTTTTTCTGGTCCGATTTCCAGTGAACTTACATTCAAGTTTGGAACATTGGATACTTCTTTCACAGAGGGTGAATTTTGAAGCTGTTGCTGATTTACTGCTTATAAAAAGACTCATTAGTAAACTTAACTAACATCCAAGAAGTAGCTCTTGCTGAATAACTGACTCCTTTAGCGACTTTATTCTACACAACAATTGTTTGTTTTGCGCTTTGAGACATGCTTCAACATAGTTTACTGCATCTGGTGTTGCAAGTGATTCTAGCTGCTTTAGTTTGGCAGAGATAGACTGCAACAGTACCTTCATCTTTGAAAGGAATGAAAATTTCCACAAGCTTATGCATTTAATCGAAACCCAGGCAAAAAAACAGTTGGAATTTTTATTCACAAGATTTTGGTCCTCCAAATCAGGTAAGAACTAAGGCTCACACACGAGATTAGTGATAGTTAAACATATACAGCGACATACGGCCCAGTGGACGTTTTACCTAAGATTATTCGCAGCTTTACGAGTGTTCAGATATTACCTCAAGGTAATATACTGAATCTGAATGAATTAGCTACGGAAACCGGTGTCATAACGTAGGACCTAGAACCAGTATACAATATTTGTGATATTAATACAAAACTCGGAGAAATTATTGTAGTCCTACAAAGGAATACTTACGAATGGATTTATTACTTACTCTTCATAATGTTCAATAATAGACATACAAAAGCAAAACTGCAGTAGTATTCTATGACATAAATACTGCATTTATCTCATCCAGTCGCAAGATGTACCAGAAAACTGCCTGAACACAACTGACAGCGTTTTATCCTATGACGTACTGTTCGAAGATTTTGGTGAGGTGTTTGGTACAGTTTATCACATGGACATGCACACACACAATTCACCATTGGAGTATATTGCACCATCCAAGACTCCACTTATTATATACACTAAAATAATGTGTGGGGATGGATATAACACTAACAGTGTGTAAATTAGCAAGGAGCGATGTCCGAAAGAATACTCTAAGTATTCTACAAATTCTTTTCCCTATAATCGAATAGCACAGATAAGTTGAGTCTTCGACTCTCATTTACAAGTGGTGTCAGAGTCCAGCGAAAAAAATAGCTTATCGTCTTGTTTGGAAAGCTGATTTAGACGTACAGAGGTTACATTCATTAAGGGGCTAGTGCACATTGCACACGGTAGTAATTTTCAAAATACCATCGATTAAACATGAATTTCACAGATGCGAGAACAATAAGAACTACGTGCGACTTGAAAAAACATCTGTTTATCGTAATAAAGGAGCTTCCAAAGATTTTTGAAAGCGTTGTGAACAACTCACCCTGACAGCATAAAGGTATCAAAAGTAATTAAACGGCGCGCAATTTCAATATGTCCAATATCTTCTTCACGAGTTAGTATAAACCAATCGGTTTCTTTGCGCTCGATTCTTTTTATTTCAGTACGGTTCCAGGTATTTGGTAGTGTCCAATGAATAGGGATCCAGCAATTCGATTGCACTAGTTCTAGTTAGTTGGTAGTTGTTTGTGAGTTTCTATGTCTTGTGACTTGAGTGAGTACGTTTCCTTAGGACAATAGAGTTTTGGGGATTCCATCAGCTATCACGTTACCAGTTCGGAGATCAGTTAGTTGCAGTGTGGAGAATAAGGAGGGGAAGGTTCTAATGCTAATGAGAAGAAGATTTCAGGACTGAGCATGTAAATAGATATTTTAGTTTATCGATTGGTAGTGAAGATAGTGAAGGAAGACTGAAGTGTAAGCAATAGAGGGGAAACTAAAATATATAACGGTATAGAATAAGTACGTGATCTGAGTAAACGGAAATCATAACAACTAGCAGGTTTCGAAGCATGCACCAGGCACAGCTGGTCCACGAGGGAGATGATAATCCGTATGTGAGTACATGCCACCAGATATTTTCATCTTCTGCATATATTAATGCAGTGAAACCTTCCATTCATGCCAGGCTCTCCTTTTGCCTGTCGTAAGCGTCCAGCTCCTAGCTCACAGAAGTTCTTCTGCTTTCAGGTGTTGATTTTCCTGATGTATCTTGTGTAGTACGACTTTCTAAATGATGTTTTTTTTTGTTGTCTGCCAGTCGTTATCTGTTGTTAGTCTTCACCATTCTCTTGGCCATGGGGCGTTAAGAAGAAGCTCATTCACCATCTAATATGACTAGAGAGACTGTTGCTGTACGCAGGCTGATGCAGCACAGCTAGGTCTTCTCGATTTTTGAGGTTCATGGCCATTAGATGTGGAGACTTAATAGTCACGAAATATGACGGGTGACGCTAGTAGCCATGGGGACGTGTTACGTGATATCCAGCACCATTGTTGCATGTCATGTAAGCTAAACCGAACCAGGTCAGCCATTACAAGAACAACCATACCGGGCTGGTTTTGTGGGCCTTTTGATGTCCTAGCAGCTTCTCGGTATAGTCATGGTTTGTCGCGCCTGACTCAGATCGCATATGACAATTTGATTGAGAGTCTCTGAGATATTGGGCAACTTTTGCCAAGTCTAAAGTTACCCCCAGCTTTGGAGGTTGCCCTTTAGGCGGCTTTCTGATCCATTTTTAAAGGTTTCGCTTGTGAAATCCCAGCATGTACATATTTGTAATTTGTTCCTACTGATTCCTTCAGTCGTAAATTTTTCGGTCAGTTAGATTCCATTTGAGATGGTAATATTTTACTATAGTTTCTTCACTGAGTTTCTATGTTTCTTTCTTAACTGCATTTGTGTTCTTCCAGCTAATACTTAGTCTTGGCAGTTGCAATATTGTCTTGTGTTGCTTGTATTGACTGGAATTGTACAATTCGACTGTAAATTAAAGCAATCCTCCAGAATAGGAAACACTGTGTTATAAAGCAACCAAATATTATCTTTCGGACAAATGTGATCAATGCAGAAAGGATAAAATTACATTTATTATTGCTATTGATTTGATTAACTGAACAATCGTTAGTGGAATAACTGAGTGGTAACATCATTTAGGCAATGATGTACGTTTATATTTATGATGAATATTAGCAAAAACATTTACGCAATCACTTTGTTTTGGTTCCAACTGGGAAATGGAGCGTACCTAGAGAGTCATTCTTCAGTCAAAAGCCCAATTTGGAACAAAACGTAGTTCTTCAATTTTATAGGTTCCTGGAGCAAAAACTCCCAATTAGCAAACGAAGACAAACAGAAACCAAAATGTCCGAAAATAATAAATCAAACAAGTTCATAAGTTAAGTAAAACAAATCTACCCAAAAAAACAGTGAAATTAATGATATTTTCTGTTCCGCTCCTCGTCCCGTTTTCTTTATTCCTCTTTTTTCAGAACCTTATTCCAATCCTCATATATTAGTCTAAATATTTGCAGTAGACTTGGTTACCCTACCCAAGAACATATGAAATCATTAGCTGATGAATAGCAACCATACCATTGTACATATACCGCATCAATTCTTGTTATATGAAAACCTATCTCTACCATGAGTCGTTTATCAGTCTATAAGATGATCGTCGTAACGCAACCTTCGTAACTTGCGCCAATTATTCGCATTGTACATTCCATGTTTAGGAATTCAATGAAGCTCTTGAAATGTCTCATTAACTGTATACAGTTTTAAAAGAAATATGTTGCTAATCTTAACATTTTGATCTTGCCTGTAAATTGGCATATCTCTTGTTATTCGAGAATAAATGATTATTATTTATATCATTATTATATTTATATAAAGGTTTTAATCAGCCAAATGTCTTCATTTCTCCCGTAACACTCCCGACCAAAAGAACCTTGGTTCTTTTCACCGACAAAATAGGTAACAACAATCCAAGTATGTGCATCACAAGCAATCATCAACAAACATTCAATATAGATTCTACACCGGCCCGCAAAATCCCTCCGTGAAAAACAAGCCCTTTCTGACACTTCAACTTAGGGTTCACTCTCATCCCCTAATCTACACCGGAAGAACGAGTAGGACTTACAGCAGTACGCCAACTCGCCCTCCAACATGGATATGACTTATCAAGCTAACTATGTACCTGTACCTTCCCATCAGGTCCTTGATTCCCCTATCTATCGTAGCATGACCTAACGGTAGTATAAACTTCATCCAGTTAACCCACATGAACATGTATAACACGTCGTAAAGCTGGTCACCCATCATTCGGGATTTACTTTCCACATTATGAGGATGAGTCGTCAATCCACCACCACTTGCTCCGATCGGCAGATACAATGAAGTCAGTGATGCTGACTTATTAACAGACGTTCTTGACCCATGGATAATATGCAAGGGTGGGATCTCCAATTTTGATATTTCCTCGTCTCCCGAAGACTTTAAGTGGCATAACATGGGACCAATATTTATCTCTCCATTTCCTGATACAGAGGATGTTTGGTCAGCATTCGTCATCGTCGGCAACTCATTTGTCACATCAGTGACATCCAGATTATTATCATCGTCATCATGATTCCGTTGTGTCAGACAAATCGCGTCGTTTCTGGCTGCACTAGCATCCGTAGATTGAGACTCTTCCATTGTTGTATAACTCATCTCGCTCAATGAAAGAACAGCATTAGTGTAACAATTCGAAACCGATGAACTCACTTGTTGTTCTTCATGTTCCGTTTCCGAAACACAAGACATATGCACATCAATAGCATCGTTGTCATGCAACAGTGTAGACTGGCTGTTACCATCAGACGCTTCCTTCTCATCAATACTCGACTGACAGTCAACCGGAGTAGGAACAGATACAGTTGCACAACCTTGTGCATCTTCAATCAACTTTATATTTGAGGCAGGGTTCGATGACGTCAAAACACTAGAAGGCTCATTCGATGAAGTTGGTCGACTAGTCACCACAGATGGATTGCTCACACTTTCTGTCTCTTTACTATCGATGTCACTACTAAGTTTCTGATGACTACTATCTCCATTGCTAGTCATAGCATCAGAAAGAGAACGAAGTTTAGGCTTCTTAATAATAGTAGCATCATGTCGTTTCTTATGCTTCTTAGCTTGGGTAGCAGAATGTGAGCGTAACGTACGATCATTTCGATGTCGATGTGTGTCTTTCAATTTCTCTCGATCACTATTACCAGCAGGAAAGTTATGAATGCTAATATCATTAGTAGCCGCAGCTGAACAAGCAGCAGTACACTTCTCATGACATACAGTCGACTCATACACAGTGTCCAACTTTACTCGATCAACATTGCTTTCCTTACGAGGAATGCTCTTAACCTCATCTATCTTATCACTGTTGTTAGTGCTCATCCTGATACTTGTAGTACAAGTCAATGATAGTGGATTGCAACAGGTGGACAATTCCATGCTCGACTCCCCATGCTGCATATTCAACACAACAGAATGCCCATTAAACCTTGGTGACTCCTCATCGCACCTAGTGTACAGAATGTTAGCCCCCTCAGTAGTGCCATCACTGTGGCTAACGCTATTGCTACCGATACCTACACTCTCCACGCTCAAACATCCGATTTCGACTTAATCCGAAGTACTCAAACAAGCTAACTTAGTAACAGCAACCGAAGAAACAGCACTTCCTATAGTGATTCCACTCTCGTTAGCATCACGCTTATCATTCACATCAACCATAGTATTTCAAAATAATCCCAATGTGCGTTCCGTAGGAAGTCTCTCAAAGTTAATCTCTTTTACGGCTTCTGCTTTCTCTTCTGGATGAATTGATTTGAGAACCTGTAAACAGTTACTTATCCACTCGGTAAGTCTGAGCCCACCTTTTCTGAGAAGTAAACCAAGGGTTTTTGCAAGCTCGATTGCATCCTGCACATTATCAATTGAAGTTAAATAGTCGTCGACAAACAAACTCTTATCCACAACTTCCTGGACATCTTTATTCAATTCCTTTCCGAATATATCTACCGTCTTCCTAAGAGCGAAATTAACGCAAAAAGGGGAGGACACGGCTCCAAACGGATGAACTGTCAAACAGTATTCCTTAGCCTTTCGTCCTATATCACTGTCTTCCCACCACAATAATCGAAACGCTCCCCTATCTCGTCTCGGGATCTTTACTTGAAGAAACATCTCCTCGATGTCAGCGGCTAATGCTACTTTGCATAATCTGAATCGTAGAAGTATACCAATTAAACTATTTACAGTATTTGGTCCTCTCAAAAGCTGATCAGTGAGAGAACAACCTTGATAGACAACTGCACAACCAAAAACAATTCTTAATTTTCCAGGCCTTTTAGGGTTGATAACAGGATGATGAGGAATAAACCAACAAACAGCATCACGGTCGAATTCCTTCTTACTAGCTTCAATGATGTAGTCCTTACTTAAATGTTTATTCATTACAAGTTGATATTTCTCCAGAAGACTATTATCCTTCATAAACCTCTTCCTTGAACACTCTAGTCTACATTCAGCTAGTTCCAAATTATTCGGTAGCATTGGGTTATCATACTTCCAGGGTAGACCAACTTGGAAATGACCACCCTCCAGTCTAAAGGAACTATTAATTATTTCTAGAGCTATTTGTCTTCGACAGAATATCCATTACGAAACCCATCTGCATCCTCGAACTCATGATTATATAATCTTTCTACATCTCGCAAAATATCACTAGTAGAACAATGACACCACTGAACTTGATGTAAAGACCTCGATGCTTCTTTAGGACCTAAAATCATCCAACCGAGATGAGTACGCACACCAAACGGATGCTTCCTGTCTCCCAGGCGTTGTTCAAGGACCCAATGTGCATCTGGAGCATCACACCCAATCAATATTCCTACTAGATTACTTTACAGCCTCGGTAGAGTTATGTCCTTTAAATGTTTCCACCTTCTCAGCTGGAGTTCGGTTAAAGGTTCTGCCGAATCGATCGGAAGTTTCTTGATCGTATAGGCCTTGTTGATCTTTATAGAACCCCGCTCATCTAATGAAAATTCCTCTAAATTTACTTCCAGACATTCACAAGTAGAAGTTCCATTCACAGTCTTCACCTTTATTGAAGTCTCCTTACCTTTGAGACCTAACCGATTAACTAACTCTTCGCATACAATAGAGGTATCTGAACCATTATCTAGAAGGGCGTATGTTTCCAGACATCCTTTGTGGCCATATAGTCTAACCGGAATGATACCCAAACAAACCTTTGAGAATTTCCAATCCTTAGCCAAGTTCACTACATGTTTGTTAGTGGCATCAATATGTAATAATGGATTATGCCGAATCTTACAATTATTAACATCACACCTTGTGACCGAGTTACACGACTTGGCTATGTGACCCTTCCTTAAACACAAGTAACATAGACCACGCTTTCTCACTTCCTGCCTCCTCTCTGTAACATTCATTTTTGATAACTTCATACAGTCTTTCTCATTGTGATCACCAAAACAAATTTCGCAACTTAAAGCATTGAATGTACCAATCTACCGAAACGTGATCGCGCAATCCTGGCTCTTTCTTCTACAAACATCACTAATTCTTCAAAGATCGGCTCCCTACCGGTCATCATGATCCTATCAGCAGCTTCCACCCATTTATTCTGTAATTCCAGGGGCAAACGTGACAAACGTGACAATAAAACGGTGGTACTGGCATGGTTGTCCGTCAAAAAACATCATATCGATCTTAGGCGAAACCGTATTATTAACCGTAGCACGTAACGTATCCTTTAATTCATCAATCCAGTCGCATTTTGAGTTGGTAAATACCTCCGTGGAATGCTTATTACGCGCAATGTCACAATCCAAGTACCTTTCCACCTTAGCATTTATCTCAGATTTGTCTACTGACAGTCGGTTATCATTTTCTATGACCTTACATTCTAATTCGGCCATATCAACCTCCTCTTGAAGATCTAACATTTTAAGCTGCCTTTCTAACTCAAGTCTCCTTTCCAAATTCTTCTTCTTTAGTAATGCCTTATCTAACCACAATCTGGAAGTACTAAACTGAGCTGAGGACTTACTATTAACACTAATTTCGTCACGTTTATCATCACTGAAATGAGACATACCACAAACAGCTTTAGAATCTTTACCATCCATTTCGTCATTTTCCTTCGGCTTTTTGCTTCTGGTTTCCATTTTATGCCTTTGTTCGACATTCGGTTACCAAGCAAATGTGAATTAATCCAAACGAATTCGACCAATAAAACCGAAAGTTGAACCAAAAATGTCCAGACGTATCCAATGTTTGAGAACAGAAAAAAATTGAAGAACTTTTGTTACCTCCAAGTTTTGCTCCTTCACGTTATTGATGTCGATCTATTTGCAATTCACGAACCCAAATTAACAACAGAACCGAAACTCCAAAGTTAGGTACCAAAGTTTATTCGCAATTCACGAATAGTCGACCAAAGTGTCGTTCGCAATTCACAAATAGTCGACCAAAATATAGTTCTTCAGTTTTATAGGTTCCTGGAGCAAAAACTCCCAATTAGCAAACGAAGACAAACAGAAACTAAAATGTCCAAAAATAATATATCAAACAAGTTCATAAGTTAAGTAAAACAAATCTACTCAAAAAACAGTGAAATTAATGATATTTATATAAAGGTTTTAATCAGCCAAATGTCTTCATTTCTCCCGTAACAATGGGTGTATTTCTTTCGATTAGGGATACATTTGTTGCCTGTCAGGTTGCTTTTGTGCTGAGTGAATTAAGGTTAATTGCAAGAGATTCACAGGTGTATTTTAGGTTGTGCTTGTGGCTTCTCTTCTTCTATCCTTTTCGCCTGAAAGATTCTTCACTGTGCACAAATTTATTAGAATCACAGATAGGCGTGATCTGGCATGAACCCACAGTGCTCTCTTAGTAACGCAGTGTCCTGTATTTGCCAGTGGTTGATTGTGTGTATGCTACCGAAGAAACTAGGAAGAGGGCAGTTGATCGAGACAGCTAGACCAACCCCACCGTTGTTTCGATTTGGAGTGATTACGTTTATAATAATCGTTACTTCAACTGTCTATCAATGGATAGAGACAAATTTGATATCTTCGTTGATGTTTAATTTCTCATCCTCGTGTCGAAAACTGGACTGTTTCCACTTAATTGTGGCAAGTCAGATAGAACAGAGTTAACTTGAGGTAATTAAAACTTGTTTATGCGAAAAAAGCCGAATTCTTCTGTTATTCTCTTTCTATAAATGTTTGATTCTTCTGGCAGGTACACTGAGAGGAAGGAAGCCTCATCTCAGTTGCAGATTCTAAGAAGTAATTCATCAGTTCTGCTGTACACACTCAATTCGAAGGCACTCTGTCACACATCCACACTTGATCGCCATTGGGTACTAGGTGCTACATATCTTCCTTCATCTCTTAACAAGTTTAGTTCACTGACTCATTGACATCGCAAACGTCCTTCAAATACAACTTTAATTTTCCCCGGTTCTGACTTCATGTTTTATTTAGCACTGTGTATTCTTGGTTTGATGGGCATAATGGACAATAGCGCTGTCAAGCACAGGTCCTAGTACCTTTATTTTTAGGGTTCCTATACAAATATATCTAATCGTTCATCTTCTTATCAAAAACCTTTACTGATACTCATTTGATCGATTTTTAGTGATTTTATGTTTTCAGACATCTGTGAGTACCAGTCTCTTTCTACAAGAACTTGGGAGCATGAAAGTCCAGAAAATGGTACGGCTATCCGTCGCTTGACCACCCTGTCACTGGTAACACCTTCACAATCAAGAATACTGAAGCTAGCCAAATAGAAGGAAATATTTAGTAAGTTATCGATCGTGTTGAAGAGAATAAAAGCAAGGCTAAACAGTTATTCCAAAGGATGCATAGAACGACCGACTCAACATTCATTTTGTGCAAGCGCTTGCCGAATACCACCGAATATTGTGCTCAGTATAACTAATGAGGTCAGCGTCAGTGTTAAAAATGTTCGGAAATATTCGTTTTTAGGATTTATTTATTACTTTAGTCATTTTATCTACCTGTGATGTTCACAGCATCACGAGCCATTTAACTTCTTAGACATGAGGATTATTGTTTTTATAGTGGAAACAGTAGCGGTTCTCCCTCAATCTGAACACATCTCCTACCCCTGATACTAACACTAACTGTAGCAGCATGCATAATCTTTGTACCATCAAATTTGATCTTAATAATATTCAAGCCGCCATTAAAACCCTTAAACCCAATGGCAGCTGTGGTGCGGATGAGATACCTTCCATACTTTTTAAAATGGCAGGACCGAACCTTTCAGCGCTGTTGCTTAAAATTTTTACCTTATCCCTTGAGTCTGGTACATACCCCGAATCGTGGAAGTTGACTCATATTGTCCCAGTACATAAATCTGGACCGAAAGACTTAGTCCAAAACTACAGACCGATTAATATCACTCCTGTTATATCACGTGTGATGGAGAAAGTGATAAAAGATCAACTATCTGATCACTTACTCAGGGAAGGTCACATTGACCCCTCTCAACATGGCTTCATTAGAACTAGGTCATGCACCACATGTCTTTTAGATTTCTTTAATGAGGTTACCAGCATACGCGATCAAAAGCAACTAGTAATCGTGTTGTATTTTGATATCAAAAAGGCTTTCGATAAGGTACCTCACAGTCTTTTAATCAACAGACTTCAGTCCGTCGGTATTAGTGGCCACCTGTTGCAATGGATTAGGTCGTTCCTCACAGACAGATATCAGGTTACCAAAATCAACTCACATACATCTACACCTCGACCAATTACCAGTGGTGTTGTGCAGGGCAGTGTTTTGGGTCCACTACTTTTCATAATCTACATCAACAGCATATGCAGTTGTTTCAGCACTGGTAAAACCTACCTCTATGCGGATGACCTAAAAGTGATTTATCAAACTAGCAAATCTGACTTAGGAAACTTGTTGCACACAATCCAGCACGAACTCAATACTGTAGATGTCTGGTGTAAGCAATGGAACCTTGAACTTAATACTGAGAAGTGTGGCTGGATGTGTTTCGGAGACGCTGCTCCCAAATTAGATCTCATTCTCAATAGGAGTGTATTGCCCAAACTCACATCCGTAACTGATCTTGGAGTGCATTATTCGCACAACCTCAACTTCTCCGAGCATATCTCCAATAAAGTTTCTCGAATGAGAAGAATGCTTGGTTTCATCTTTCGTAACTTCCTTCATAGAGAATCCAGAACAATTCTCTATAAAACATGCGTAAGACCTATTGCTGAATACTGCTCTTTCTTATTTTCTAACGTACGCCTGTCTGATATGTTGAAACTTGAAGGAATACAAAGGAAATTTACTCGTAAAGTCCTAAATCATAGCTCACCCATTGACTATCCAACCCGATGTATTGAACTCGGGCTCGATCCATTATGGAAAAGAAGGCTTAAGTCCAATCTGATCCTTTACTTTAAACTCCTGCACAAGCTCACATATTCCTCCTGCAGTTTAGTCCTTATCCATGGCCCTTGTACACATAACCTTCGAGATAAAGTATCTACGGTCAAACTTGAGAAGTATAGATCCAAAACTCGAGAAAACTTCTTCCTCTCTAAGTATGCACTTATATGGAATAGGCTTCCCTCTAAAATACGCATGGCAAGTGGGTTACAAGAGTTTGTTCAACTTCTTAATGATGCTCTCAGTTGCACTGACTCTTCTGCGCTCGTGAACTCACTCGCACCCTGCTTTCATATTATTAGCTCTGCATACACTTTAAACACAATGAACTCAGTGCTGCGTCTTATTTAGTTATTTTTACACTCCCAAGTAGCACTAATTTTTCTAGTTGAATATAAATCTCTTTAGTTTTTATTTGAAATAGACAGGTTACTCTACTAACTGGGTCGTTCGACACTGTTCAACTGTAAACTGGTTGATTAGAATGCACTCTACTCTCCTGGGCGCAACCTTATCAACACTTACAACTGTGTGAGTTTCACATTGCCTATTATCAATTATACTGTTCTCACTTACACGCTATTGACTTACCTTGGCCCCTTAGTGTTATCTATTGCTCCGCTTTTAACCGCGATACTCTTTATATCTCCTGCTTAGCTAGTTAAGTACATCTTCCCCACTACATTCAAAATGCTTATATCTTGTTTGAAAATTTTTACCATTTCTCCATAACTGTTAACTGTATAGCATTGATGCCTAACCAATAGTTCATAAGTTGTAATAGCCAGACGAGTTTGTGAAAGGAACTTGCAGAAATAGTGTTTCTCAACAGGATGCGAGACATAGAACACCAAGTAGAACTCAATAGCTTCTTTTAAACATTTAACATGAGCCTAACAACACAAAAGGAGGGAGGGTGGAGTTACTGACCAGCAAACATTGATGGTATGGGCGATAACTTCAAACAACCCATGTTTGTGGGGCAGAACATTTTGTTTGCTTTCGGCTCTTTAGATTGATGAGACGACTAATCAGTAACACTGAGGTCGCTCTTATACGCTTGCTACTTCTGTGGTTCATGTTTCCAAAACTATGCTGAGGTCGCTATTCTGTCGAGACACCTGCAACATTCTTACTCAGGCGCTTACAGTATGACTTAGAGGTTGGCATTCAATAATAAAGAAAAAAAAACAGTTAGACAGTGCGAGATTTTATTCGTCAAATATTTATTTTTACAAACTCTACTCTTTTAACTAGAATTTCGATTTCAACGTACATAAATCCAGCTTCTTACTTCGACTTCTCTTCTATCCACCTGACACTGCACAACTCTCCCTTTTTTTTGCTGTACTCCTTTATCTGTGCGTTATATTCTTATATTCCCATAATCTACTTTAATTTAAGTGGTCAGTATGAATGTTATCTTGACTTACTACTGTATTGACTACTTTAATATGACAGGTTAAGTAGTGCTTTGGTTATATATATACACTTGCCACACTGCTGCCTTTTCCTCTCTCTCTTCTCCTTTTCAGAACCCCATTCACGGTGGGAAATCCTTGGCAACTCTAGGGAACATGCACCCAATGTACATGACTGTCTGGACCACAGCTCGTATCAAGCGCGTTCAATATGACCTTTCCCAACAAATTCACTATTGATCTCGGCCAATCGCCAATAGAACCTATTGTGCACCTTCCTCATTTGTACTCTAATATTGAAAATGTGGCTGTATAATACTGTTTCTGTCAGTGATATGGTGTAAATATGCAATCAGAAACTGTCTCTTATACTTAATTTAACTGCTATAACTTTTACAGTAATTGTAAAAGCATTTGTGACAATTTGATCTAGCCTGTAAACTGGCGTGACTCTTGTAACTTAGTTATTTGAGAATAAATTATTATTATTATTATTATTTTCTTTATTCCTCTTTTTTCAGAACCTTATTCCAATCCACATATATTTGTCTGGATATTTGCAGTAGACTTGGTTACCCTAGCCAAGAACATGTGAAATCATTAGCTGATGAATAGCAACCATACCATTGTACATATACCGCATCAATTCTTGTTATATGAAAACCCATCTGTACCATGAATCGTTTATCAGTCCATAAGATGATTGTCATAACGCAACCTTCGTAACTTGCGCCAATTACTCGCTTTGTACATTCCATCTTTAAGAAAACAATGAATCTCGTGAAATGTTTCAGTAACTGTATATCGTTTTAAAAAATATATGTTGCTAATCTTAACATTTTGATATTGCCTGTAAATTGGCATGTCTCTTATAACATGTTTGTTATTTGAGAATAAATTATTATTATTATTATTATAACTAAACTGCCAAAATGGAATGTGTCGCCTAGGAGTGCTAAAGATCTAGCCGGTTGTAATTAATCAATAATATTGATGTTACCAATCCATGCGAACTGTCACTTTAATTAATGTTTGTACCGTAAGGTGGCTTCAATTCTAACCAAAAAATCCTATTACAAGCACATCTGGTTAATTATATTGAAAAAGAGGATACTTGTGGCTTCTTGAGTGACGGGGCTAAAAAGAAAAACAATGAATGATATGTCACCGAGGCATCATTATCGTATTCTGTAAATCAACATACTTTTTAATAAATCAGTCTTTTGAATCTCCTCTCTTCGTAAGATTATTTGCCTATTCGTTATCTTACTAGTGATTTATCTTCATTAACCAACATAAATGCGTGTGTGCAGTTACTGTTCTAATACGGAAAATCAAAGGTATGTCTGATCAGACATTTGTTTTATCTAAAGAGGTATCTGTCCATTCATGACTCAGCTTTAAACACTAACATTTTCTGTCCCGTTTGTCGTTCCTTTCTCATTGCTAACCTGGATTTAACTTGCACGGATTACCTACCACCAGTCATTCGATGCATGTCAAACGAACATAGCACGTGCCCGGTATAGCATTGTAGACTCCAGAGTCTAAAACATTATTTAAAATCTTGTGTAAAAAATATTGGCCTACTATAAAACCAGGGTATCTTGTGAAACATTTATCGAGCCCAATAACTCTAGAGTATTTTGATTCTGCCTGTAACTTGCCACGTGTCAAGTAAGACGTTGTTACTTGAGAACAAAGTATTATTTATTATCTTTAGCTTTCAATGAATTGGTTGGTTGCTTGTGTTCTGTACGAACTATAAATGCCCTGCCTTCCAACAGGTGTCAGAAGGGTTTGGCTGCCAGGTATAATGCGAGAATTTCTGTCTTGGAATAATGGTGTCTCATATCTGCGAAAGAGTCATTTCGAGAACAACTTAGCTGGTTGCAGTTCCTTTCTGACCATTAAGTTAAAGAAGCCGAGTTCTTCTTTGTCTGAAGTATCGGTCGGAGTCTGGGATCGGATTTCATTTACTTCAGCATAGATGCTTGGGCTAGCTCATGCTTTAGATTTTTAGTGGATTTTATAGTCCTGGAGCTAAACTTGAAATTTCTTGATTTTCCCTCGGGGTTATCTGACCATAGCTGCCTCAGTTATGCATCCCATTTTTGATCTGTTTCTTAATCCTTCGCCACCTATGATTTATCTGATTAGTTGATAGACTTGGTCAATGTCGATGTGTTTGCTGATTGCTGACTGACATGAGTGCCAGGCTACTAAAAATTATCTAGTGTTCTGTAAAATGATAAAAAAGTTTTGATTTTAGGTATAACGGTTCACCGAGTTTAGATACGCGTCTTGCCCAGATAAATTGCAAAAGGCAGTTGATCTGAGTAAGTAACGGTTCGATTATTAATCATAAATACGAATATAAATTATTACAAAACAATGTTACACCTTTACTCCTTCCGTAATAACACAAAGTGTTTTCAATTCTGGAAAGGGCTCCAAATTTTAATCCAAATTGGACCCTTCCAGTCCAGATGTACTTACTGTCCGCCAAGGGATCAAATCCGATATGGCTGTCGCCATAATCAAGTATCACCTTAAACAACGTAACACAGTTCAGAAAAAATATAGAAACTCAAGAAAGGTACAAAAATTGAAACTATAACAAAACGCAAATCTTAGCATCCCAAAATAGGACTAAAAAGACCGCCAAAATGTTGAACAGAAAGAGTCAACAAGAACATATTAGAAGTGTATATATGAAGCGATTTTCCCAGACAAGGACTTCAAAAAGGAATTTACATGTTCCTTGTCCTCCTATTATCCAGTATTTGCTCATTGTTGCAATCGAACGCGTGTCCGTAGTTGTTCGTGTGCATTAATATAAACAAAGAAATATCGTGGCGTGTGACTGCTAACTGGCGTTCACGTAAAGGAAGCTAAAGAGGACTTCCACTTTGTCCAGTACAGTGTTTTCACAAAGTGAGCAATTTATTTCATAGATGATGGTTTTATGTCTTTGTCATTTTGTGCTTTGTTCTAAATAGAACTCAAACTCCCTGTAGCATTGTGAGTTCCTTCTTGGTTGAGTATTAACAGTTTGATAAATTTTTATTTCCCCGATTCATTAGCATCCAAACACCTTGCCTGCTGAACAACATATCGCTTTTCTCATTATTTTTTAACATTATTTCAACTCTCTTTTCTCTTTCTTCATTTTCCAGCTCACTGTCCTTCTTATCTCCAAACTACCTATTAACTGATGCGTATCTTACAATTTATACCATTAGTTTACTTAAACTCAGTCTGGCATGCTACGTGGATATCTTGTCTTTCATGCAGAAGGCAAAGTTGTCTTGATTGCTTGTAACGTGGAGCTAGTAGAGCAAGTTTATTCCGACAGGGTGTACAAAAAACAGAGAGTAGACTGGAAAAAATTGTTTACAATCAACCATTAAACGTAAGAGAGCCTAACATCACAAAAGGAGGGAGGATGGTGCATCTGACCAGCATTCATGACGGTGGGGCGATAACCTCAATCTACCCATGTCTGTGTTGCAGAACATTTTGTTTGCTTACGGCTCCTTACTATATAGCAGGATGTAACAAATCAGTGATATTGATGTTACTTTTCCTTGTTAACCTCGTAACCTGGACAGTTATACAGAAAAATATTTGATTCATAACTTCTTGAGCCACAGAGTTAAAAAGAAAAACAATAAATAAAAGTAAGATAAAAGCATAAGATCACTGAGCCTCATTATTATATTCTGCAAATAAGCATTGTTACTAACAATTCGCGTATGCTGTATTTCCTTTATTCATAAGATTAAATGTCCATTCGTTATCTTACTACTGAACTGTCTTCATTAACCTACATAAATGCAAGTATACGGTTAGTGTTCTAATTTAAAAACATCTGAGTAAACATAACTTAGTTTTATCCAGAAACGTATATGCTGAGTCATTGTTCGTCTCTGAACAAGAATATTTAATACTCTACTCCTCGCCCTATTCTCTTTACTTCTCTTTTTTCAGCATCTTATCCCACTACTTATGTATTAGTCTGGATATTTGCCGAAGACTTGGTTACCTTACTCAAAGGCCCGTAAATTTATTAAACAGTTCTTGGCGCATTTACCTCATCAAATCTTGTTATATGCAGACCTGGCTCTACCTTGCATTGTTTCAAAGTCATTAAGAGGCCTGTCGTAACGGCACCTTTTTAACTCGTTGTAGAGTCTGTAAAATTATCTTTAATTGTATGTGAAATATTTTAGCCATCTAAATGGAGCCAATGTATCTTATGAAATATTCCAGTGACTGTACACCTTTTTGAAAGAAATATATTGCCCAACTTAACATTTTCATCTTGCGTGTGAATTGGGGAGCCTCTTTTAAAATTTCGTTATTTGAGAGAAAATCATTATTATTATCATTGTTATTATTAAGTAATACCGTTGTTTTGTGTACTACGCTTATTCGAATAGGACAAAACAGAGGCAAATTCAATGGTCTAATCTTAAGATGGCGTGTAAATGCATCCATAGTGAAAACATACTATGCTGCTAAACTGATTTTAATTGAAAAGACTAAGCTCATGATTTCGCATAAGCCCAGACATAACCTAAATGATTACGTCACATCACATTCCATTTACCAATTCACATGTTTGTTTGATCAAATATGTAGGGAGGAGTAATCAGAGTTAGAAATCAAAGGTTATGGAACATGTTCCAAAGTGGTTTCAAAATCAGTCAACTTGAAATGACCCGATAATTTTGGGAAACAGAAAACAATGTTCATTTACGGCAAAGGGCATAATTGAGACAGGACAAAAGATTAACATCAAGACAGCCCTCAAAATGTTATATAAAAAAGTTGAGGGACGAATTTTGATGTTTATAGAAGCCTCGGCTATTCATAAATTAGAACCATCCTAGTATGTACAGAAACATTTTGTCATAACCTTGAATTTACCCTGGTAATATTTAGGCCTAGGGCAATATGAAAATTTCCTACCCTTTCTTATTCTTTTCATATTTCGTTAGCTTTCTCTCTCCTTTAATTACAAGTATTACATTATATCTCTTTGAATTTTAATTTAATTTCCCTTTTATTATTCTTCATATAAAATGCCTTGAGAAGTATATTTGTGACCAGATTTTTCGAAATATATTGAGCAAATACATCACATTTTTCGGATCAAATATGTATTTTCACTGCTCTATCGAAATGTACAATAGGGACTAATGGTTTTAAATGATGTCTTAAGTTAATGGAATTGAGGAAAACAAACGAAATCAATAGCTGTTCCAATTGCGGACAAAATTATTTGTTCGAAAAATTTATTTATCACTATTTGTCAAAAACGAGATATCTTGTTCGTAAGTAATATGTTTATGAATCAGTTGCAAAAGTTTGTTGAGTCAAGACTATCTGCCGTGGGAGATTACAGCTATTTACTGCCTTTCTTTACTTGAGGCTAACGCAATCTTTAAAACGAGAAAAGCAGTCCGGCATCTGGATAGGTGCGGGTTCGCTCGTCAGTCGGATAGATTCATGAGAATAAACTTAGATTCTGAAGCAGCATGTCTTATGTGGCGAAAATTCTCTAATGAGTAGATAACATATTTCCATTACTTATCAAGACTGTAGTTAAAACAACCTCAGCATTTACAGTTAAATGGAATACAACGTTTATAAATAGTGTCGACAATATATTCAGAGCCCAATCTTTGTCAAACTTCGTGCAAATATTAATGAATATTCCTATATTCAGGCCATATATATTTGGAGGTAGTAAAACCTGTCGGCTTTGCGTGATAATTAAAATATCTGATACTACCTTAGGAGTTGATGGAATTAAACTAGATGGAACAGAAACTATCGAAATGTGAAATAATCATACTCAGCATTGGAAGTTAGCAGATAATAACGTCGACCTTCAAAAACCTTAAGAAAGCTGAGGTTTTTTTCTACAAACTGTGAATTGTGTACTAGCATCAAGGCGCTAACTCAAAAACTCATCTGGTTTATATTACCTTGTTCTAAAGATTGGATATTGGATTAGCCCGCTGTATTCATTCCGTACGGTACATAATGCCTTCAACAATCGCTATCTCTCCACCAGATACTGAAGGAGATGGACGTTGGATGAGCCAAGTATTAGTGTAGCCCTTATTCACACGTTTATTAGCATACGAGATTTGTTTGTCAGGCTAGAAAAAAGGAACCAGATGTTGTATTACTTGGTGATTCCATATTCGTTTATATGCAGTTTACACAGGCAGGTTTTACTTTTGCATTATTTCATTTTCGTAGACGTACAAAAAACACATAGAACCATTACACTGTGTAAATTTTAGTATTGCATGTGACCAGACACAAAATGTCTTATGGAGAATAGAAAATGGAGAGCTTGATGGCTTCTCACCCAAGGTAGGGGTTTGATAGATGAGTAATGACTACTTTAAGGTGGTCGTTATTATGATTGGCAGTTACAACGTTGGTGATTCTGAAGAAGAGGTTGTTGAAGGGATTCTGTCTGTCACCGAAAAGACAAAATCTAAACAACCTCGCGCTTCTTTAATAGTTATGGTTAGTAGTCTGTAGTTCACGGTTTCATTTTGCTCATAGAAAACTTTGATTTAGCTTTTACAATTTTTTCCGTCAGATTACACTGATGGCTACCAGCATTTTAATACACCGTAGAACATAACGCTCTATTTTCCATAATAGTAGAAGTAGCGGTATTCCTGTTCATTGTTTTTTACCATGTTTTTTTTAAACTGTGAACTGGAATGTATTAAATGATATATACTTCACTTAGTGGCTTCATTTAGTTTAGTTTTATTCACTTAATCTACAACACGACTCAAAGCTGTGTCAATATAATTCTTGGGTACGTAGAGAGCGACCATTTTTATTAGCTAAATAAATGTATAAAAGCGGTCATTACTGAGGTGTTTTATTTGCTTAATATTCTCAGTCAATCAGATAATGAGTTTGGGCAGTAAAGTACGGGCAATTTATGCTGGTACGTAAGTGACCATTTCCATAACTTTCAACAACTATGATTTTCCAATGTTATGTATGATTAGTTGCTTATGTTCACCATGCACATCGTTTAGACAACACGATAGCTTCATAGTGTTTTTAAGAATAAGCAGATATGTTCAAACCACCGTTACTTGAACACAACAAATTTATGATGTTCAAGGGGCTTCATACCAAACACTATCTCCTACCACTGTTTACCATATCAAAACCTAAAAAATAAATGACTTAGTGTCAAGACCCAAGTCCACATATATTATCCAACAAGCGAAAATATCCTTTAAGTTAATTCTGAATAAAAAAAATGACAAATGAACATTTCCAACGAATCGCAACGAATCGAAATATATCCTTGACACGGTTTTTTAAATGACCTCATAGTATGGAGACTAGTTTCTTCTATCGAGTGGCATTGATTTAATTATCCTTTTTATGCTGTTATCTTCAGTATCGCTATCTTGTCTTCCACTCAGTAATCTAAGCACATTACGAAATTCCATTTATTTCTTTTGAAGGGTCTTTTGCCGTGTGGTCGAACTCCTAACAAAAGACGCATGAAGCATGAACGGATTAATAAACTCCTCACTGAAGCTTTCTCTGGTCGACCTGATGTCACATATTTGAATCCTGACTGGGATAATTTCGTCCAACAAGATGGGACTATATCACATCGTGATATGTTCGACTATATGCATCCAACCGAAAATGGTTATGAAAAACTGTGCGAACCTTTATTAGAAGAGCTGCAAAATTCTCTACATACATTTTTAAAGACTAACGCTCCAAATAGTTTTGTTGAAGATTCATAATTCTTATGCTTTTTACATTTTAGTGTTCTGTACAATACTATTATTATTTCTGAGTCATTTCTCTGTTCACTTAATTTTGGATATAAATTATTGTGTTTTGTGGTTTTTTTATTTATAAACTAACTGGTGTATTGTTATTTTAATTCCTTCACTTGCTTTTGTTTTAGTTTACTCAGTTTAATGTTCGGTTCTAATTAAATCTTAATACAAGGTTTCCATAGTTTTATTTTCACTTGGTTTTGTTAATTGAATTTATTTTATCATTTTGGCAACCTTCCAATGTCATTTGATTCCTGCCACTTGCTACGAGCTTTATCCAGCTTATCGGTGACTCGTATGTTATTTATTTTGTATTTCAAACTTGCTTTTATACACTTTAGTGATCAAATGTTTGGCAAAAATTACAGTTAATTTGGAACCATCTATTTGTTTTCATATTTTGAACAGTTTATTCTTATTGATAAATCTGACCGAAGCGAGGGCAGTGGATGTAGCAGAAGAACCTGACTACGTCTTAGTTCACAGTTCTTTGTCAGCTGTTTACTACCTAAACATGATAGTATTTACAAAAATTGGTGTATATACTTTGTAATATCATAAGTGTTCTCATCGATGGAGAACGACGTAAAGGATAGTAAGTATAGAAGAACTTTAAACTATCTTTATATGTTAGATAATGTAAAGGTTTGTAGATGAAATGTACGTTCAGTGTAGGAAAAAATATCCAGGAATTAGAGACAATATTTTAGAGGTAAAATGTTAGTGTTGATGTAGTTCTCAAAGAAATAAAGTAAGACAAATTACAGATCAGATTAGAAGCGAACATTAATAATTGTCATCGTGATAAGGAAAATTGCTTAACAAACATTCGTAAATGAGGTCACCATATCGAGGCAAGATTGTAAGATGAATCTCTTTTGATGCATTAATTTAGTTTGTCTTCTCGTGGCAACTGTTTTAGCAAGAAGTAACAAATCGGACATTCTTGTTTTGTCAGCCACTATCAAGCAGGTAGTGGTGCAGTCGAACAACAGAAAGGTTGTTGTCGTTTTAGCCTAGGCTGCTGTAGAACTTGTTCGAGATTGTAGACACCAACCCAACTTGTTCCTCAAATGTCTGTTTGGCTGGTAGTTCGGTTTTATATGTAAATATGACGGCAATAATTGGTTCGTAATGAACCGGGTTAGAGCAGAGTCCTTATAGGAGTAGAACATATTTTTATTTATCGATGATGTGGTTGATTATTGGTTTGGCCGGTTTATTTGAAGTAAGGTTTGCATTTAAAATCATTTACAAGCGATTAATTATTCTGCTCAACCTTTTTTGGAGGGGATCAAATTTTTGAATATTCTCTCGCTATTTTACAGTCTATTTACTGCGAAATCTCAATATTTCTCCGGTTGAAATCGTAATTCTCGGCGTTCAGTAAGACTGAGAATGACAGATTCTCCTGTCCTATTCTTAGCTTCTCCTTTTAAAATCGCTTCTAAGATTCTTTGACTAAACTGTCCTACATTTGGAGTCTGCATTATTCTCTGCTGACTATGATAGTCTTGTCATTCTATGGAGTTCGACTTTCTAGTTTCCACAAAATATTATATACTGGTCCTATCAGTATCTCTTTTACTGAAATCCTGAATTGTTGTAATAGTTATTGAATATATGACTTGCTAATTTATGAGTAGCTAAATTTTTTATTTGTGACAACTATGTTTAAAATCTTCTCCATTTGTGTTCTCCGTCTTTATGCTAGACAGAAATTTTTTAGTTTATCTGAAAAAAAACCCAGCAGACTGTAACACCAAATTTGAAAGATCTGATGCTAAGTTCGAACAAGAAACTTACCATCTGATAACGCAATCAACTGTACAGGTTAGCAATCTCCTGTAAAAGTAATCACTTAATGTAAGAAACGATGTCACTCTTTGTAGTAGCTAATATTCATCGAAGATTGTTGACTGAGTTCCATATTTCTTGTTCATAATCAATGAACACGATCTCCATCCAGAGAAAATATATAACTTACATTACTTCTGTTTGATTGAAGCTACCGTGTAAAAACCACCTTAAATTGAAAGCTGCTTAAGAGTATTTGGGGTCTCATCTATGGATCTTAACTCAATTTATTTTATTTTGATCAAAAGCTTTCTTCTAAACCGAGTTTCATCTTTATACAGGGAATTAGACTTCAGATTCAAATGCTGTGTTAAAACATTCAGTTAATTACACTAACAGAATTAATTGTATAACATCCGAACATCAAATGAGTTGAAAGTCTACTGACTTGGAAATCAAGAACCACAACAAAGCTGTTTTATCTAAGAGTTGGACCCTCATCAGCATCCATTCACGACTCCATAAGCCATTGAATTTAGGTCTCATAGTGAGCTCTCAGCCTTTCAACGGTTGAGGTTTATAACTTCAGCCAATCGGTGATAGTGCACGACCATTTTCCAGTGCAACTGGAGATATTTATCTCACGTGAAACAGTTGGATTCCATTAATCATTAGTTTAATCTAACAGGATATAATTTTATAAGTCTATTTGAGACTAGTCATTTTAAAGTCTGCCATTTTAACTCAGTGTGATGACATTTTTATTTTAATATTCTTTGTCATTTATACAAACAGTAATTCCAAAATACTCGTATACGTTTTCAAGTCTATGAAGATTTTTCTTCTTAGTTAAATAATAGATTTCTAGTATGGTATTTCATCTTTGAAAATAAAATAATGGTTTGTCAGTATCCTGACATGAGTTTTTAGTATGTGGTGTCCCTATAAAATTAAGTAATAAAATAAGTCTTTAGTTATTTTGTTTTCCTCAATAAATTCCTTATCTATTTTGGGCGTATAAGGGTAGGAAGATGTTTGGGCAACATATGAAAATATCATAGATACTTAAGAAGATTTTGAGATAGTTGAAGTATTGTGAGCTTGCTGGTAAGAGAGGAAAAGAAGTGGGCAGAAGTAATAGAAACAATGGGCCCAAATACCTGAATTAAATATTTTTACACTGTTGTCGTTCTACTATCGGTATGTTTATTATAGTCTATCCCTTTAGTGTTACCACAAATCCAGCCAGTCAGTAAATATAAGGGGAGTGATGTAGGTTCAAGGTTATTATTTCAAATCTAAGAAGTTCTGTGGCTTTTTATGCTCATTGGTTGTTTTTGTTTGGGTTATCTGGTCCTAAGAACTGTCTCAAAACAATATGGATATTTGAAACAGTCTTGATGAGTGTTACAACTTATAAACATAAGAGGGAGGTATTTAAATTTTCTTTGAAAAGTAGCTTTTATTCTTTCTTTTTTCAGTCCTAACAAAATTAGCCTGTACTAAAGAAATACATTTGCACTGCCTGTCTTAGAATTAGTTGTATATAAAGCGTTAATAATATACTTATGTAACTACGTGAAAAATATTTTTTTCCAATATTGTTTTTAAAAAATGGAGAATATCATCATCTTAAATTTTCAGATTTTCAATTCATGAAACTCTACATTACTTTACAGTTGACTGAGATGTAAGCAGTTAAACTTGACATTTTTATTCCTACCTATGCATGTCATCAACACATAAGTTAGCCACAAAATCAAATTAAACCGACTGATTGTTTTCTAAACTTATCTCTTTAATTTCGACTGCATTAAATGTGTTTTACAATGTAACAGTTTTGTTAAAAATCGAAATATTCCTGCATACGAGATAATTTTAAAAAAAGTAGATACAATGGTTGAAGAAACATTACTTCTAATCAGAATTAGTTGTCATTTGAATGATTACGTTTGATGTACATCTGCACAAATGTATCCCGAATGTACTGTGTTGCAGATTAGAAGAGGTAATTGACCTACATTGCCTTTAGCTCACTGGAGTTACCAGATTCTTCCAAAGGTGACGAATTGCCTACCTGCTAAGCTCCAGAGAAGCAGTTAAAATGGTATGTACATGGTGAGTTTGTCACTTATAACAATTTATCTATCTATTTATCTCTTTATCTGTATGTGCATAATTTTAGGAAAGGATAGTTTCTTTTCAACGAGCATAGTATTGATTAATATGTCTTGTTGCAGCCGTTTATTTAAAAGCTTATTCATGAACAAGAAACAACAACTGCATTTATTGCAATGCACTATCCGAAAAATGCTTATTGTAACAAATATTCAGAGCTTAATAATCTTCCTTTTAAATGGATTGTACCGTTCTGTATACAAATTGCGTGTAGGTATCCTTTAAATGATTATACGTTTAGCTAGCTTCATCATTTATAATACAATCTGAAAACAAGGTGATAAAAATTCTTAATTAGAAATAATATTAAATACTGCACTCCATATATTATTTGAGAAGTATATTAAAGAGAATATTAATTGATTCAAGTGCTTATATTTACTGTTCGTCTTAGGAGTTGTTCTATTATTTTAACATATTGTAATTGCCATTATGAAGAGTACAGGATACTTCCTTAATTTGCATAGAATAAGTCGCTTAAACATCTCATCATTATTTAAATGAAATATTTTCTTAATGATATAAACATTTACTCTTTCGACTGTTTAAAATATCAAGAATGAGTGTGACATCTTACTAACAGTATTTGACAAAGTACTTTCTAATACTGTTAGGTAAAGATGCCAGCTCAATTCTTTGTGCTTCCGATAAATTCCTTACATTTTGCTAGTAGGTTTTTACTTGTGCAGAGTTGTATTATGTTTTATCGAGCAGTAAGTGCTCCATGTTATTAAAAAATTAATCTTCATCTGACCAAAAATTATCTGAAATTCAAAAATACATTTAATATACTACTGAGAATAATAAGCAGTCAGTCGTTCTACTACTCTTCTTGATAGTGTTAAGTAATATTACGTATTTAAGACCCATCTCTTGAAACGACATTAAATAAAATGTAAGCATAGAAAGGATAAATGTAATTTAAGAGAAGTGAACCTTCTCAGCCAAACATTGAGTTAAAAAACGAATTTCTTGGGATAAAACACTGATTTGAATCAGTGAGAACATTCTAGTTCTCGATATGTCTTTAATCACGTGAATATCTAGAAACTTTTTTTTAAAAAGTAGTAACAACTGATGTACTGTCTTTTTCCTTAGCATGGTAAAAATAATTTTTTCTTATGGTCCTATCTTTATCAAATCAATTAATTAAGTCATTCTGAAAATGACAGAATAAATGCTAATTTACTTGTATGATCAGGTTAAAAGATAAGAATAAGCATCATTCACAAAATGAGTTTAGGTCACAAAGGTTATTCATGAATTTTATTGACTCAGGGAACCAGTAATAATATGAAGTACAAAATTCATAAATAATACATCATCAAAGGTAATGTCAATCTAAAGTATAGGGCGGTTGAGGGAATACATATCTTATTAGCACATACTTGTCAATAAAAAGCCATGCATCATAAACATAATTGAGTACACTTTGAAGGTGGTATAATGATGACTAAGTCTTAAGCATTATTGATCTATTGAAGGGTTTCAACAGTTGAGAACTTCCATAGATATGACTGTTTCGGAGAACTTATTGACTACGATTTTTTTAATCATGAATTGAAATCAACTAAACTGATGAACTGTGACACCAACAGTCTTTTACTTATGTATAAATTATTTAAATAGATACGATTATATAAAGTAGCATCTTGGATTTTCTGTTTGTTACTCTTTTAATTGAATATGATCAAATTAATCTGCAAACTTATTGTCAATTCATTTTAACAAATGCATCCTAGGAATCATGCATTGATCATACATTGTGTTAGATGATTTAGTTCTAAACAATTTTATCTCATTGTATGTGGTTAATTATTTTGATTTTATATTCATCACACACTTCTACTCATTTTGCAGAATCGAGATTAGTAATTCTAACCACTTTTGATAACATCTAAATCATACAGATTAGCATTATGAAACGAAATGTTTCTATGCCAAGGTTTATACTGAACTAGTAAACACTAACTAAATGAATTAAAGATAAAATTTAAAATTGATCCAGTGATTATTTAAAAAACAATGAGGAAATAATACTCAAGATTTGAATGAAGAATTATTTAAAATATCTAATTCATGAGAAATAATATAAGAGAGTTTTTATTGGTCAGTCAGCAATGGGAATCAAGTAACAAACGAATCAAGTAAGTTCATGTAGTAGCTGAGATTTATTGATTCCCTAAACAGTTAATGAAATGATGTAGCGAATTTGATTGATAATATATATAATCGGAAAATACACGCTAAAAACCGAACAGATATTATTGGCTTTCTCAAGAAATCTGTTGATTTGTTGTGATTCATAAGATGAAATAGTTTGATATAGCTTCACAATAATTAAACGCTCTGTCATTGGTCATTAATCATTTGTCAGACATTGTTGAATATGGAGATTAAAACAAAAATTTGGAAATTAATTTTGAATATAAAAACACATTTGAAAGTGGTAAAAACCAGCATGCAAACGAACAGAAACGTACATACTTCAAGAGTTTTATTAAATTTTCAAATATACAACACAAATAAGGCTACTATATTTGCTTCTATTATTAGAAGTAAATTTCTAAATAAAATTCAAGTTTACATTAAAATGGATCACATCAACTGTATTCGAAATCCACAAATAAATTGATTTAAAATTGGTCAAGAAATATGATCTTCCAAGTAGTTTTTATTCTGAAATTTATTCTTTCAAATATTGTAATTTGTTTGGATATGAATCGAATCTAGGCTAAATTTATTTTTCCATTTTCACTGATAATTAAATCTCCTAATTTAGCATTTATCACGTTTTTGTGACTAGTTATGGAATAAAAAATCAATATGATATAGTGAGTTAACGTATTGAAGTTGCTTATGTCAAGTCAAATATCAGAGTATAGTAGATAAAAATAAAACACTAAAAGACGTTTGTAAAAATATCATATAGAACAGTTTCTTAAAATCAGTAACAGTATTTATCTCGATAACAGTCATTCAAGCTAGAAAACTTATTACAGATTTCAACCGAATAACTTATCAAGTTATCACTTAGGATTAATAATAGTGAATAAGTTTTTAAAGAAAACTATACTCAAACCTTCACCAAACCATTTTCTCAGATTTTTTAAGAACATCTTTCATAAATTCACTTTCAAACTTTTCTGAAGCATCTCCAAAATTTCCCCAGAGATCACTCATTTGAAAGCATTTTCTGGAGATGAAGTAAAAAATTAAATGAATTTCTGGATGGAATTTTTTTGAAAAATGTTTACGTTTACTAGATGGGTCATTCACATGTTGAAATCGCACAACCATAATGCATATTTACTATTACCAAAGAATACGATATTTCAAATGAAGGTGCAATGAAAAGGTGACGGACATTAAAGCTGATTACTTCAATGTATTCTCTTGTATATACAAAGTACTTACTTATAAGTTTTGGTTATTTTTAGTTCAATCCCAAATTTTCTGGCTACTATTAGCTTGCCATTAGTTATGAAATTAACATTTATTTTAGCTATTATAGTACTATTTCCCATACTTTAGATTTAATGAATTAAATTTTTAAATTATCTAATAAAATAAATAAAATTTGCTATATTTATTGTAACATTATGAGTTCATAAAGTTCAAAAACGCGAGGAATTAAGCGTTTACGGTCAAATCTGAAGAGGCAGTTAACAGTTGTTAACCTCGATTTAACCAACTCATTTTCGTTGTTGGTCGGAAGGTTATAGCAATTCACATCCTGAACATGAATAAAATATCACAGATTACATAATCTAGAGTATCTGTTATTCCAAACTTGAAGTATTGATCAACATTTGAAATTTTCGTTATATTACATTTCATCAGGTTGAATAATTTTTGAGTGAATTATTGGACTTCATTTTTTATTTTTATCAAGTTCATTCTAATCTAATGTGTTAATTACTTGAATGTACAGTCCAGTAACTGGTTATTTCTTTTCATAAAAATTTTCTTTGTCCTATTTTATTTTATTTTTTATGATATTAGTGACATAAAATATTAAATTATATATTATTATTATCACCGAAACTCTTGTTATAATTCAGATATTTTAATTCAAAATATGTTGGACATGGTTTAGGGCGGGGTTTTAAATATATATATATATATATATATATATATATATATATATATATATATATATATATATATATATATAATTGTTTAAAACTTGAATTTCTTATGGTATGCGAAGAATAGTATCTTCAGCATCAATTGATATTATGATATATTGGGAGCACAGATGAATTCACCTTGTTTACACATACTCACAAAATAGCATCCGCATAATTCAGAATAAGCTGAAGAAATTGACTGTCTGTTTCTATAGTGATAGACAATAAGGTCATTATATGTTCACCTGTTTTGTTTACTAGTTATACATTAATATTATTCACTCATAATTTTACTATTGTTAAGTCGGAATACAATGTTCTACGATATTGAGGGTTTTGAATAGGTAAAATCGTAAAGCCAACTAATAGTTTATTGTATATATCCATAAGCAATTGTTTATTGTATTCAATTTTTATTGAGTACAATCAAATAAATGACACGTGAAAATTAGTTGGTATGTTTTAAAGATTAGGCTATTTCACACAAAAAAACACGTTTATTTCATCTGCGTATGTGAATAACTACTATTATTTATTGTATTAATGTACAAAACAAACTGAACAATACAAATTACAAATATTCATTCTCATACTGATGCAACTGTTTTAATAAAACACTCCTATAAAGCTATCTTTCAGTTAAGCTACATTACTATTGGGTCAAATTAATGACTATCATTATTGTAATAATTTATTTACTTATCTATAATGAATATTTACTTAGTCCTGTTACCACCAGTAGAGCATAGGCAGCCGACCAGATTTCGCCAACCAAATCTGTCCGGCACCTTCCTAACCAGTTCCATTCAATTGCTATTCATTCGTTTCGTGCGTGTTCCCAGTTCCCTACAATGTGTGTTCCTTAGCCGACCTCTTTTCCCCTGATCATGACGATCCCAAATGAGGGTTTTTCTTGTGACGCAGCTGCGTGTTATTCGCAATATGTATCCTATCTACTTACAGTGCTTTTTCTTAATTTATTCCTCAGCTGGAATCTGGTTTATTCTCTCCCACAGAAGTTTGTTACTGATGGTGTCTTGCCAACGGATCCTCAGTATCTTGCATATACGTCTACTGAATCTTTCATTCTGTTCAATAGCATTCTGTCGAAGAGTTTCTTTGGTACTGAGAGTAGACGGTTTCCTCTGTAGTCGTCACACTTTCTGAGATCTCTTTTCTTTGGTATCTTGATGTGGTGTCCTACTTTGTAGTCTGTTGGTACCTATTCTTCCTCCCAAATCTCGCCGAATAAAGCGTGGAACATCATTGCAGTAACTAATGCCTGCTTTCAGTGCGTCAGCTGAAATGTTGTCAGGTGCTTCTGCTTTGACGCTCTTGAATTGTTTGATGGCCATACTGATTTCTTCAATTGTTTGTTGGTTGAAATCAGTTTGGAGGTCCGTAGGTTCTGCTTCAATTTCGGATGTGTTCAGTGACAGTGGTCTATTCAATAATTCTCCGAAGTGCTCTACCTACCTGTTTCGCTGTTCTTGAATGTCGGTGTTGATTTTGCTTTACTTGTTCTTGAATGGTTATTCTGGTTTACTACATTTTCTAGCAAGCTTCTTTCTGATAATCGGAAAGATATAATTCCCTTCTTATGTGTTTATATTGACACTAACATAAAAATAGTTATTGCAAAACATCACCTGAAAAATCCATTATTCTGCACTTTAACATTCAACCCAGATTTAACAGTTATTACCGTGGGTAAATCGATTGCTTTAAGATAGGTTCACCGCTAAGTTTTATTATCATGATCAACACGGAGAACACAACTCTCCAATCAATAATGAAAAGATTTGTGTGGGGTTATTTAGTAAACACTCCAATAATATGTGGTGAGAATAGAGTTCACACAAACATCCTATATTAATTAAATAGTTGCAACCATGTCCACAATGGGTTAACAGATGAAGTCTGAATTAAATTTTGTTAATGTTTTTCTGTAACGAAGACCAGAGAGTACCTTAAAAACATCAGTATACAGAAAGTCGACGTGTTTCAGACAGTATATGAGCTTTCAAAATTGGGTGTTACCGAGCAAGAAGAGCTTATTCTGTTACCTGATCTCGAGGGCTGAATAAATATGTACGAAAGACATAATTAACAGTGAATAAAACTCGATTAACAGTAATAGAGTTGTTTGTCTCACCAGTGCTATCGAAAGTAATAGTGTTGTGCGCGCTACTTATAAGTAGTATATGACGCGAGTGAAAACGTAATGTCTGGCAGCAGAAGAAGGGGGAAGATCAAGAAAGGAAGAGTGGGAACACAATGGAATTTGTATGAAACGCATGAATAGTGACCTGTCAGACAATGGATTGATGGTGGATTGAAGATTTGCAAATTAACGGTTACGATATGGTTTTCCTATTTTACTGAGTAACCCAGTAATTTTCGTTAAATACAATTCGGTTGCCCTCACCTGTGTTCTCCTTCACTACAACAGTACTCAAGCTTTTGTTCCTGAACTTCCATTTTAGAAACAAACCGTCAGTATCCTTAAGTGCTTCATTCGCAAACATGTTCAGGATAAACAATAGCTTTTGACCGCGCCGATCTTCACTTATCAGCTTGCTTAATCATGTTAAGATTTTCGTACCAAAAATGGATACACGCTCAAAATGATTGTCATAGCACTACTCTGAATACAGATCTAAATGTGGATACTAGTCATTAATAGCTCAATCTTTGAACCCAGCTTTGGTAACGTACGGCCACCCAAATAATCTTCAAAGATGGTCTTTTGTGGACATTGTTCTAATTTCTACAGTTAATAATTAACTCTTTCACTATTCTGTGCGCCTTCTTGTTGAGTAGTGTTAAAAAGATATGAAACAAGTGCTCAGATGTTAAGTGTATCATTACGATCGCACTGGTAATCTTAAACACCCTCGCATTAATAATTGTGCACTCCTATTTATGTACATATGTGCTTTTATGTCTTTGTATGGTGAACTTGTCATACTAAAGCTAGATACTGTAATTTTGATTCAGAACATATAACAACTCATCTACATATTTATTCAACTGTTCATTCTGATCGTTTGGATGGAGGAAAAAAATGCTAGAGATAAACCATACCTAATATTTCGTATAATTACTTATTATTATTACGCCAGAAGAAAAATTGATCGTGGTGTTTAAATCAATTAACAGTAGGACGTCAATTGGGATAAGTTGGTAATAAGATCATCGCACACCAAAGGGCTCAAATGTACGTTTACAGAAGAAATTTATGCAATGCATTCACATCCAATAGATACATTTAAAACAGATACCATTCTAAGTTAACAAGATGTTATCATCACTTATCCATCTGTATCACTATATTAGTCAAGTTAATAATAATTTTTTATATTACCTTGGTAAATTACTGCTTTTCATTATCTTTAGGAATATTACATAACTTACATTCAGTACCTAAGAAGTTTTTCAAGCGGTAATATACCTATCTGGTTTACTGCAGACTACTGACAACAAAAATTAACGCTTTGCTTGCATAGTGTTCGTAAGTGATGCTGTTGAAATGAAAATAATGATCTCTGAACAGTAATTCTCTTGTTTAATGATGCATTCCATGTTCTCGAATCGCCTGAAAGTCGTTCATTAATGTAGTGCACAGTACTCTTTGTTAAATACCGGGATCAAACATAGCCATGCCTATAGGTACTTCCAATTGTTTACAGAAATAGATAACTAAATTAACTACATTTAATTCAAACTGAAGTTAACCGAAGTTAATTGGTATAGCTTGGTTGAAATCAAGAGTTAAGCCAATATCACCTTCCGGGATTCAATATCATAAAGGATAAAAAAGAATAAGAAATTGCATACACGGATTATTACGTTTTATATGGTAAGTCCTGGTAATTCCTAGTGATATTTTTAACAAGGAACATCCTTTACGACCATTTATGTTTGTCTTGTATTTTAAAATCATATACGTGGTCGTATTGAGCTGCATTAAGTTATGTAAGGGACATGAACAACACATTTTAGTAGTCCACAGAAGAAAACATAAGGCATTAACTATGTTTATTAGTCAAAGGAAGATACTTCAATTGGATTTAGTAAAATGATCGAAATCTGTCAAACTTCCACGATAACTGAAGTATATTTATGAGGGATTCTTTCATGTTTTTACTCTTGAATAAAAGTCAATTTTTTATCGTATTGTTGTTACTAATGCATATTCCAGTATGAATAGAAACTTATTGTGTGATGTCTGTGACAACTATTGCTTCGGGAAAATGACGATAAATAGGTAGCTGTTTTGGTTTTCTTGAAACATTAGTGTCATATGTGGTGGCCAAGATTGATTGTCAGAAATTTTTAGACTATGTAATAAATACACTCTAAAATATTAATGATTCCCATTGTGAAAATCAGAACACATGTAAGTGAATACTATTGCTTTCAATTAGACCGTCATCAGGGTTTACTCTAATATATATGAGTATTTATATAAAAATGTTGTACTTTCACCTATTATGTGCAGTGACGTAATCTATGTCATGGTGATTATCAACTCAAATTGTCTTGACTGGTTTAACATTTTTGTATAAATACAGTTTAGGCAAACTATCAAAGAAGGAAACCGGTAAAACCACTAGGGGTAATACAACTTAGTTCTTCGAAAACTTCAAAGAACATCATACAAAGAAAAAAAGAAATCATCATATTCGCACATGGAAGTTGCAAGGAAAGTTGAAAGTAACGCTGAGAAAAACACAAGGAACTGAACCAAATAAGTCACCACAGACTATCAAACTGGCAAACCTCAAAAATGGTAATATGTGGTGAAAAAAAAGAAAATATGAAGCTTCAGTAGTTATATTTTAGTAAATTAGTTTGTATGTATAAGTGTTGAGTAAATAGTTTTCAAGGACAATTTAGCAGTCCTAAATGTAATCTATGTTTTGACTCATTTTGTCGAGCAAAAATAACTGTCAGTCAAGTACGAACATATATATGAAACCTGTCTAACAAAACTACTAAATTTATATGAGTATTAAAATTTTTAAGTTGCAATCATTAAGATATTCTGTTTTGGTTGTATAAACATATGACTTACGAATGAGAATGATAAAACGGTACTCGTAACTTTTTGCTATTCTTATTGGTTTGGCTCATTGATTGTGTAGAAAAACTACAGTTGATAGAATTATTATTATCATTATTATTATGTGGTATAGTGATGATATGATGAACTGGTTATGACTTATTCCTACGTTTCATTCATCAATGGCCAACAATGATACTTTTTTAGATGTATATTTAACAACAGAAAATGAAAGTATTAAAAAAAATATTTATTTACACAATTATGACAACATAATTTTACAGTAGTTGCATTAGGATAACAAAGTCATAAGTGCTTCAACTTTAGACACTAAACTTTTCCCAAATATACGAGAAAGATATACTTCACGAAAGTCTTGATTTGAAGAAATGTTTTTGTGGTCGTTCATTAATTGATAATCACTTGGGTTACAATGAGAAACAAACATTCGGATGCCTGTGACAGCACTTGCGCGTAAACAAATCAAACTAAGAAAAGGAGAAGAAGAAGTAGAAACAGAGAGTTAACAACCAATCAAAATATATACATTATTCAATGAACAGGCATTTAATTACAAAATTAACACCGAAAATCAATGTGACGAAAAAGTGAGAAAAATGTCTGCACGACAAGGCATGAGATTAGAGATATAAATATCAGCGTTAGTAATACCTACTACCCGCGTTTTTGGATGAATAGAAAGAAATATTTCAGGATGATTTTTTAGATATAATTTTCCTCTGTATTGGTTATAAACGGAATCTAGGACGCGTGTTTCGTCTAATTTAGATCTTACCAAAAGAATACACTTGAATGGTGGTGGCTGTTTTTGTGTTTATCTAAAATATTGAATGTAATTCATCTAACAAGTACATTTTAACATACTTTGATTCGGGCTACATGCATTTTGTGTACCGGTTAATGATAATACCATCTCCCCATACCGAAAAAGGTGGAAAGGAGTTCAGCCTGTGACCTATAGGTTGAAAATCGATTGCCGTTACAACCAGGTCACTGCTCTTCTACATTATCTTGTGAGACAATAGCCTTACATTATTTAACTCAGATTTACCCAATTTTTATTTTAAAGGCTTTTGTACTTAAACTCAGAAAACTGAATGGTATATAAAATCTAACAGAAGTGTCGCTTAAGCTCTGATAACTAGCATCAGCACGAAACTAAAATCAGTCAACTAAATGGTGTAAAAACCAACTACAACGTCGTTTTATTGATGTAACAAATGTGTAGAGAAGTGTTTAAGTAATCAAAGAGCCGATACCACTTACTTTCTCAAGTAAAAAATGTAAATATATTTAACGAGGCTGAGAATTTATTTAGGCTAGTAGACTTTGTACAAATGCTGAGAATATCGAAACACGGAAATGGAAATAAATGCTTTCAGTGAAATTACTAGTACAGCGGAGAGTATTTCATTATGATCATATGTAGATCTATGACCACCATATAAAACAACTGACAGGAACCATGAGTTCAATGAACAGAGGCCTCAAGAAATCGAAATCAAATAGCTGACTTCAAAATACATTTCAACAGTACAGATACATGTATTCAGTATATTGTATCTAACATTAGATCGATCCAAAGACTGTACATACCGTTTTGTCATCTTATACTGAATAACAATACTTATTGACTTGTTCCGTTTCAATGTACAGAAAATTTCAAGACGAAGCACAAATCTCTTTATTAGCTGATTTCAGATAGACTATTTCATAGATGCATAATATCCAGTATCAGTTTTTTAAAGTTATCAATAAAATTTAGTTCATTTGCATATTATTTGACCAAACTAACTCAGATTTCGACCATGTAAATGTATCAATTTATGACAAAATAATTGTATTAAAGTGTATTAAAAACAATATTTAAGATATACAAACAAAAAAAGTTAAGTATGCAAAATATCAGCTCACTATTTAGCAGAAGGAGATGCAAACATTTTTACCATCACTGGACCATCACCCATCTCTTCAGGATTAGCTACTGCTGAAAATGGATTGTTTCCTAATCGAACCCAGCCTAAAATTTTTATGGCTAGAATATCCAAATAATTCATTTGTGTATATAATACCTAAGTTGATAAGCAGTAAAAAGAATTCGATAGAAAACATTAATTCGGAAGTACATATAATGAACCTGAAAAAAACTATGCTAAACTAGGACAATCCCCGTATGACATTTAATCGTAAATTATGCTAGTAAAAAGTAAGAACAAAAAAAAATTTGCATAGTGCGATGAATCCACTTTTCTAAGCATAACAAGGGTGATATACTTCGAAAACGATACAATTAAAAACGAACAAGCCACAAGATTCCGAAATATTAAGTTGACAAGATTCAAAATATTTTACTGTAGGTTCTGTGGGTTGGATGGTCTGACTATGTATATATTTTTAACTTCAATCAGTTAATTTCCTTCCTCTTCGTTAGTCAGTTTGTAAATAGCAAAAGGATCTAAAACGTTTTAGATGCGTCCCGTTAACCTTTACTTTTGGAACTACCTTCACCTGTGGATACCAAGAACGTAGAGTGCGCCTCTTCAATTTCCGAGCGAAATTCGTTCAGATAAATGGCCACAGCGCACACAAAAGATGATATAGTTTCGTGACGCAACTTGGAAAATCTAACTCCAAATTTTTGCCACTGGCATCAATGTTCAACGTGAAACAGTACAGGAAATCCAAGGAATCTATTTTGGCTCTTTCATGTGGGTGTGTGTGTGTATGTATGTCTGTATCTGGCACAACGAGTTCACTTATCGTTTTCTCATCGACTTACAGGAAGAGTGACTTGTATTAGATACGAGTAGATCTTTCAACTACCAAAAATCTATCTACACTCTTCAACGTCATTTATTTTCTTTACTTTGACCAATCCACTACTTTCATGGTTGTCCAGAAGCTACTCGGAATCTTGTCTCAGTAATTCGAAAATCATCACTGAAGTATGCGTTCAACTTTTTTATGTCATAGGTAACTGGTATCTCTCACTGATTCTTGTAAACACGACTGGATATCACTTCAAGTAACCTCAAGCCAAAGGGTGATATACTTCAAAAACGATACAATTAAAAACGAACAAGCCACAAGATTCCGAAATATTAAGTTGACAAGATTCAAAATATTTTACTGTAGGTTCTGTGGGTTGGATGGTCTGACTATGTATATATTTTTAACTTCAATTAGTTAATTTCCTTCCTCTTCGTTAGTCAGTTTGTAGCTTGTTACAAAGTGATCACGTTGATCACGACCGTAGCTGCTACGTTGACGTGGTGGTCGGGTTGTCGAATATTCGTAGCTCAGTCCAACTTATTCAGAAAATGAAATTCTCATATATTTTTAATGACTAAAATGCAGACATTCTCTTGCTAGTCTAGCAACAGTACTTTGGATTGTAGAGGTGCTATAGAAAAATTTATTCTCTGAAATGGTGGCTTGCATAAAATCACAGAATATCAATATTCTATTTTCTACTCATTAAGATATTAACAGTACATCATTTTCATGAATAACAATCAATATCGTATCTTAAGAGTTGAATCATTATCGGAATTAGTGATTACCGACCAAGCTTTATCACATATACGCAAAAGATTGAAATAAACTAGAAAATCAAATACTAAAATTTTGAGAGCAGAATAATTGTAGCAAGATTATGTTTTTTGAAAATGAACATACCTGATTACTTAAAACATCTTTGAGTTTATTTAAACCCATACCCAAATGATATGTTCTAGGAGGGTCTGCATATAATACTACAAGACCATTAGGTGTAACTGTTATACCTAACCACGAACGATAGGCATCATAGTCTGTACAATAGAAACACAATCTGACTGATGTTTCAGTAGCAGAGTTGAAGGTATCCCAATGAGCTATAATCTTAATAGGAGAGCATTGCGAAATTTCGGATATGATGGAATATACTCTGGAGAAGAAATAAAATTGGGAAATAAAAACCTAGTATAACTCTAATTCAAAAAAATATTAACACCGCTTACGTTTATTTATTTCGAATTATACAAGATACTTTTTATCCATCAGCGTGATGTATAGTCTTAAAATGAAATATACTGAAGTTAGATTTGAAGTGGCACCCAAGAAAATGTAATTGTTAAAATCTGTGGATTGTATTGAGTTGATTGAACTATGTATTATTCATATCGAAAATATTTAATGCTGACAGAAATGCAAGTGATTAGGAAGAAGGATTATAGTGACGGGAGCACGACATATCATGAACTTAAAAAGTCATTAAACGTTCATCTGTACAGTGTAATGACTGATACGAGTTCCTGGTTCAGGTATTTTAGTTAAAGCACCAACTCATACTGGTTCTTGGCAGCATGAATCGACTGATGTTAGAACACAACTGGTTGGTTCACAATTTCAATGAAACTCAACAATCTCCACAATCCTATAATGATAATTAACATGTGCTCACTAGTGACTAGCGTCGTGAGGGAATTCTCGGGGTTCTAGTAAGAAGACGTGACCAGTGGTGTTCAACGATGTTGGATGTGAGGCAGTTACCCACAGAAGGCAATGGGTGATGGTTGCAAAATATTGTGGATTGATTGAAGTTAGACATTAACAGTGTTAGATGCCGACTCAGTAGTCTAGATTTCGCGCACAGCTAATGAGTTGCATATTAGGATGAAATCACCGTCTAGTAATTCCAGGTTTTCAATAGTGGTCCATTATTGACTGGTTCATGATTTTAATGAAACTCACACTGGTTCTAATCGCATAAATCTTTATCTCTTAGTTCATTTGTCTCTTGTGGAATGTTGAAGAGATGCGACACAGTTTTTCCCACGTTTTGTATGTTTGTTGGTACCAGACTCAATATATTTATAAGTGGTGTGGTAACATTGACTTCAGTAAGATTTTTGTGTTCATAACATAACCATTACGTGAATCGACAGTTAAATGATGCGTGATTCAAAAGCATTTAAAAGGAAATGATAATCTTTTTTCACAAAATCTTAAAATATCAATTTTTTATCCTATAAACAGTCATTCATTAGTGTCGTCGTCTAGATAATAGATCTAGGAATAAGTTTCAATTTATGTACAATTTCAAAGCACATAGGAACCTTTCACCAATGTATACACAGCAGGTTACGAATCGTTCATGATTATAAAATGGTGGTTACGTGATAAATAAGAATACAGTGAGTAAAGTTCAGTTATTGAAAATAAGATTATTAATCTAGAAGACGGTCGAAACAAAAACGCAATGATGCAATTAGTTGAAAGAGATAAAAAAAATATAATGATGTAATGAAGGAATATTTACTAACAAAGTTAAGAATACATAAGTCAGGTTTCAGGCACTTGACAGCAATAGCTTTAGCAAGCTTCAGTTTGTTGTTGGTGCATATCCTTTTTATTCTCATACAGTCATAGACGACGCTTTCTTGTAACTGATTAGACTAAAACTAGTGAAATTCAGGTTAAGACCATTCCAAGTACTTTTATGATAAACTTAACGTTGAACTGTCCTGTCTGCCTTCCACTGTACAGTAACATCAAGAAAGTGAAACATGTCACTCTCATGGTGTTTCATAGAAAATCGTATGTTGGGATAAGCATTACTGAAGAAATCTAACAAATGAATTAAATACGGATAATAAACGTATGATCAACATATCTGAAGTATTTCGCCTTTTCGTTAATCAAGTGATTACGCTCCACGTTTTCGAAATAACTACTAAAAATACCTGCCACAGTTCAGCCAACGGGCTTCTTATTGTTATACAATCCATTTGACAGTATATGCAAACATTGAACTGGGATTGAAAATCTCTTGTGCGCATAAGTAATGGGGTTTTTTTTATATCTGGCATTGTATATGGGTATCAAACTTCTGACAAATTAAATCAATAATTTCAGGAAGCGTTATTTTGATTAACAAGGATGTTACATCAAGAGAAACCATAGACTTACCAACAACATTTATACAATTTAATCTATCAGCAAGTTTAAATTAATCCTTTAGGGCATATACTGCGAATCTTTGACTATCTTGTTCGAATCTATCCGCCAGCCAGCGAGCAACTTTTTGATACGGTAAACTGATCATTGATAGGATAGGTCTAAGAGAAACATAATGTTTATGCACCTTTGGTAGATCATACATCTAAGACCTTAGATCACTGTAAGTACAGTTAGCAATCATTTTCCTTTCCAGAAGTTCTCTAAGCATGCTCGTGATTCGTTTTTCTGTTCAATCATCTGAATTCTTGTTGCGTTTTTCCATCTGCAATCTCAGTTGAGTGTTTAGGACTAATTTTATCTCAGTGATATATTCAACTATGTTCATTGGGACGAGCCCCAAACCTTTATCTAATCGTAAAAACATTAGCCTGTTATTTTGCTCAATGTTTCTTAATACATGACAAACATTTCATATTTATATAGTTACGCAGGTTTTTAAATAAATTAAGGAAAGTTGAAAGATATTTCTAATAGGTATGACGTTGACAGGATACCAAATGAGATTTAGGTTCTGGGGAAAATACTTATGGGTAACCGCAATTTTCTTCATTGTAACTTATTTGACAGTAAACTATCTACTTTCGTTTTTGTTGATGTAAGTATTCTTCGTTTGCCCATACTGCAATGGTTGATTTCATTTTCATCGATGTTTTGTGTTCACGGTTAGATTTATCTCCCTGAATAAATATATATATATATATATATATATATATATATATATATATATATATATATGTTTAGAAGCCAAGACAGTCTTATGACTTAAGCCATTTAGATGAACTTAGTAGACCTAAAAAATCTGCCCTTGCTTTTCAGACAAGGGATTCATGCTTTTAGAACTAAAAGCATGCAGGATACAGCAATAAAACAAGATGAAATTGCATCGACTTACTGATCACGAAGATAGTGGTGACGACAGATGGCGATGGTTCGGCTAAGTAACGACGGATTTGTGCCAAGAACAGTTTTCATTGTGTCTTTATCAACCCCTCGAGATAATAGGGTATATTCTAGCATAGCAACGTCGTTTGCGCCGGGAACTGAGTCATCAATACAGCTTGACGCTCCATGACGAAAACCAACTGAGGGGACATAGACCCCACTAGGAAGTGAGTGTCCCCATTCCGTGAACAGCGACAAGCGGTCTTGACCAATAAGGATGGGTTGGGAACGCTGGCTAAAAGTGTTTGTTTTTTCAATACTGTTCGTGTTCATCTTGTTGGTAGAGTGAATAACACACAAAGCGGAAGCAGCTTGAGAAGCAAAACCAGAGACACTAGCAACAGAGACAGAAAATCCAGAAGCAAACTTTGTGTTATGCGATACTGACAAAAATCTTGAAGCGGGTAATCCATTTGCACCACCTGCACGATAGCACAAAGGGATCTCTACAGGACCACAGGTTGGTTGAGGCAAACTAGCAAGATTCGGCCACACTGAACGATGTTGACCTGATAGCATACGATGCAGTTGCAAGTTTATACAATTTGTACAATCAGATAGTCTCTTATCTGGTAATCTTGTTTTCTCATCACCCGATATGTCCTCACTAAAAACTGCAGGGTTAACAGTGGACGACAAACATATTTGTACTCCCGGGAATAATGTAGCTATGATTTTATCCTAAGGAAGTAAACACAAAACAATAAATAGCATTTGTTACCCTAAAATTTATTACTGAATGAAAGATATTTAATTAAAAACTAAACAATTTGACGCTATTTATTTACTTTAAATCTCATAATATACAGATGACGCATCTTGAAAGACAGCTGTTATCATTTCCAGTTTTCTACAGACTCAGCATTATATTTATGACTAACAACCTATTAAAATTTGAGATAAACAAAACTGCACAGTAGTAGAAGTAGAGCTGTATTAACTCATTGATTTAACTCGTGCTAAAAAATATTATCGTTATCTATTAGAAATTGAAAATAAGTCAAATTCAGCTCTTCTCATATTTTAGATTATGTCGAATTGCTTTTGCATATATATATATATGTATATATATTCTCTAGATTTGTTTACATTTTTATACGTATCGCAACTAGGAATAAACGTTTAGTGACAGTACTTGTCACATTTAACTGTTCATAATGACTGTAAAAAGGAAGTATGTATTCCAATGTGGATCTGTAGGGGAAATGGTCCTGCACGCGAATTCCCTAGAAATAATGAAAACCACCGCCTTACAATGTGATTTTGTACCAGACTACGGAAGACTAAGGTTTCTTTCTTCATTCATTTTTTTAATCTTGTCGATAATAAAATTTAGGGAAGTGCATGATAACGTTGCAAACAATGAATACGTGAATGGTATATTCTGAGCTGTTGATAAAGCAAAACAGGTGTCAATATGAGATTTAACCGCACTAATTTACTTGAATAGGTTCTTAGAGAAAGGAATCAGATAGCAGTCAGTATAAGGCATCAACGAAGCTCAAAGTGACTATTTTTACCGTTCATTTGTCATGTACATGGTGAGTGGAATGATACTGAACTGGAACTAAAATGACATCAACACGCTAACGAAAAGATTATCGTTCGTAACCAGAATTTACCTTATGGTTCATAGATTTTCCTAAAATTATATTAGCCTAACATCAATAAAAAAGGAAGTATAAATGTTAGGAAACTAACCTGAGTGGCAAAAGCGACAGAACCAGTTAAATGGCTGTATTCCTTTGAAGTACATGCTTCACAAGCAAGCAAAGATAAGATCTCACGACACGCTAACAGTCGCTGAGCTTTGAAAAGCTTTTGTCTTTGGTTTAAAGACAACAGATCCTTAGAACATGAGGACATTTGCTGTTTATGAAATATGAACTCCAACAATGGTATAGGTAGAGAATTAATATCTGATTCAAGGAACTCAACATTTAATAAACCAGGTCCATGAGATGAATTTAAAAGAGCTTCCATAGACTGAGAGAAAATTATCTATTAAAAAATAAATCACATAACGATTAAATCCACTGGACGTAATGAAGTATGCATATTTTTAAAAATGTAGCGTTATGTAACATAAATTATACAGATTGCTACAAAATGTCAACTCTGCCAATAAACGAGTATTAATTTTTACCAATGAATTAAATTTCAGTAACAAAAGACAGCAGCGAAAATAAGTAATTCAAACACCACAAACAATAATGCATCTATACCGGCGTTAATTATTGTTTATTTCTTTTTTATTAGTGTTTCATCATGGCCCTACGCTAATATACATGTTTAGATAAAACAAAGTTTATAACAATCAAGTCTTATGCTGAAAAACAACGCAACATATTTAAATGTGCTAATGATAAATGCAGTAACTAAATAATTAAAAAAAATTTCGAAATGGGTATATTAGTCACCATGAGAAGGAATTCATTGGTGAAATAAATGAACAAAAATATTTGATTAGCCATACGTAACACATGTCCCAACCACCCCAACTGATGAAGTTTCACTACTTCATCTATTGATTTGCCATCCTTACTTAGTACTCGTTTCCTAATGGCAGCATCGCTTACTCGGTTGTCCCACGATACACAACCAATGCTTCTAAGACATGTGATAGAATACTAGTAACCTACGAATATCTTCTACTCTTACCGACCATGTTTCGCATCCATATAGGAGAACGGAGCGAACTGCTGCGCAGTACACTTGTCATTTGGTTAGCAGGCGGATATTTCGCCTGCGCCATAAGTGATGCAGGTTGGCAAAAGCCAGTCGAGCCTTCTGTATCCGAGCTGAGATTTCGTCAGTCACCAGGCCATCGGCACTGATCAGACTCCCCAGATAAGTGAAGCGGTCTACACGTTCGACTACTTCACTCCCTATCACTAGTTCCGGTGAAGTCGCAAGCCAATCCTGAAGCAACACTTTGCATTTCGAGAGGGAAAACCGCATCCCGAACATGCTTGCATTGTTGCTTAGGGTAGTCAGAAGACTCTGTATTTTGTCAGCGTCTTCACCGAATAGAACTGTCATCGGCATATTCTAGGTCAGTAAGCGATTTTCCTGGTAGAAAGTCAACTCCTGAAAAGTCGGACGAAGATAATGTTATGTCTAGCAGAATGACAAAATTAAACAAGAACGGGGAAAGTGGACATCCCTGACAGACACCACTTGAAGTAAAGAATTCCCGTTACAGTTCGCCATAAGCTCTCACTCGACCAGTAGTGTTCGAGTAGAGAGCTTGTATAAGGTTAATGTACTTCTTTGGTACACCCTTCAATGATAGACACTGCCACAGAACCTCACGATCCACAGAGTCGAATGCCGCCTTAAGGTCCAGGAAGACAACTACTGTCGGACGCCTAAATGTGTGTCTGTGTTCCAGGACCTGTCTGAGTGTGAAGATGTGGTCTATACATCCACGTCCAGACTGGACCCCAGTAGATATTCGCTTGAGCGCTGTTCGATTGAACGGGACAGTAAGGACTCGAAAAGATAGGGACACTAACCGTTGCCTCTTCGTCATATCTGCCTACGCTCCCACTGACTGCAGTTCAGACGAGGTGAAAGATGAGTTCTACAGAAAGCTTTCGGACCTCCTCCAACATCGTGGTCTACATCTACAAACAGTCCACTTGCCAGTTACTTCATTGATTTGGGCCGTGTTTCGGTCTGGCCGACCCTAGCGTTATTCGATTTCTTCGAGCTTTACTCGTATGTCCTGGGATCACCAAGTAAGCAATGCTGTTGTTAGGAATAGGGAACTAGTTAAAGATGGCAGACCGATTGATGAAGTAGTGATTTTTGATCAGTTGAGGTGATTGTGACATATGTGACGTGTGCCTAATCACCGACTGCCTCAACGAGCCATATTGTCTGATGTAAGGGTAGGCTGGAAGAAAGCTAGGGGTGATCAAACCAATACATGGCACAAATCTATGAAGTCACTGGCAAGTGGACTGAGGCATGTCGGTAGGTGCAGACTACCTGGTTGTGGTCCGCGAGACGAGAGTAACTGATGGTTAGAGACCTTGAATGACATGGCTCAAAGCCGTTTGCAATGGTGCAGTTGCATTCATTCTATGTCATCCCTCAAATTATAATCTTCTGAATTCCTTATGACCTTGTTCTTTTTTAAAAAAATTTATTTCACTGTATTACACTTGAATAATATCTTCAGACCCCAATCCTTCCAATCATTGTTTATACTTCTACTACATCTACCATTATTGAGTTTGAATTGACAATTACATGTCTGTGCTAATGTAGTATGGTAACATTAACTGATGTACATACTTTCGAAGTTCTACGTTGTAGCTGACTGACTGACTGTATTATCATCTCATTAGTAGAACCATGTAAGAGCCCCAAGTTTTTGTCCATGTCTTCTTAATCTCCTATATTAAGTGAAGAAATATAGAGCTTTTTATCAATCTTAATTGTTTTTTGCTAAGATAAACTTCCTGAGTTTGCCTTATTTATGTTTATGTACCAATCCAACTGCTCTTGTGAAGCTAGTTCGTTATGGAATTTCTGAGCGTCATTCTGGATAACCTAAGACGTTGAATCTTGAATTCCTTACCTGCATAGTAGTGTGAAACATGATCATTTGTAAGCCATACAAAAACACAACACAATCTGAAATCAGTATAGAGTTTGGCATAATTTAACAGCCGTAAAAGTCAAGAAGCTATTGGACAGAAATTAATAACGGTTTAAATTTCTTCTAAATTACAAACATGAAGTTCATATTTCAACAAACATCAAATTTTCTAGGACATTAAAAATGACTCATATACATTAAATAGTATATACAACATGGACCACCGATGATAAGAAAACGACAGTTAACCCCTTACCATAACTCCAGTTACTGCATCAACGCACTTGTCGTCTTGTGACTCTACATCTGATTTGCCATCAGAAAATCCGTCTGACTCCCGGATTTCGAAATTTCCAGACTCTTTAAAGTGAGAACCAACTGACCGTAGACTAACATCACCCAAAATAGAATTCTGGTGCAACTTCAGTCTCCATTCTTGGCGTAGACGCATTAGTGCTTTATGGAAGGAATTGTGAGAATTATCGAATTGAGGTGGAACAACTGAATTCAATCGTCGCACTCTGGCATCCACCAATTCACTATGTCTACGGCGAAGACGCTCAGTGCCTTTCATCAATATATCGGCGGCTGCAGCGATAGACTACTCATTTCAAAATACATCATGAGAGAATTCGATAAAACTAACCCGCTTTTTCCCGGATAAGTAGAGAGAAAGATTAGTTTCTTGCGGGTCATCAGCAACAGGATTAATAGCCAGATATTTTCCCTCTTTGATGATAGAAAGAACATCAACCAAAGCGTTGATTTCAATCATGGTAGTACTAAAAACAAATAAATATACTTGATACGACATACCGTAGAGTCTCCTTAACACTTTCCCAAATTTTCGGTGTGAAGTTCTTTGCAAAAAAATCAGATTCTTTATTCTGTGGAAGGTTATCACCATAACTGCTACTCTCAGAAAAATCAATATGATTAATGATCCTCTGGAAGTTTTCAGCAGGAGTCAGGGGTCTGATTATCTTTAATTAATGAATAAACTGATAATACTTTTCAAGGATTTCATGACCATCTAAGAGTATTTCCCGAATGTCATATTCAGAAAGCGCTTCAATTGGGATAGGATGTTGAGGATAGGGAACAGGCATTGTCAACTTATTTTTCACAGGAAAGCACGACTGCGCATAGGTTTTTCAAAATACTTTTAAGACAAATCCCACTGTCAACTTTAGGTTTTTGATATGAAAAGGAGAAAAAGTATAAAATGTAGCTCATGTATAATCAACATATATATATATATATATATCCGATCAGATAAGTGTTCTGGGCAAACATTATTGGATGGTTACTACTTTTTAAAATTTTGTACAGTTAATATTTTAGTTTTGTAGGTCTATTTTGTTACATAAAAAATATCAAAATATATATGATCTGGTTTTGTCAACGCATCTAATTAGGGTCTGACTATATTTTACAGATACCATTTAAGAATTTGTCCCACTTTTGTGAATATGAATGGTGAATGGATCCAGTTTGTGGAGACCTATCTTCAGACTTCAAATACAAACTTCTGACATCAAAGATTTTTGTCGATGAGTTTATTACCACTATATTGTCTCAGATTAACATATTACTTTTAACTCTGATACTGTCCTACTACGGCAGAATTGGAGTACTATATATATTGCATAACCCGACTGAACTAATGCATAATTGCTTTAATCTACCCACCATTACATAATCTGATATCACATATAATGAGAACGAGGGTTGATAACATGAAGTAAGTGTTTCATTAAATCATTAACTAAAATACTTACTGTTTGCTTACATTGAACAACGATATTTCAAAAGAATTTTTCCTAAAAAGAGAGTTTCTGAGAGGCCTGCAATTGATAAAAGACCTTTATTAACAGCTACAAGGCAGCTAAATAAACCTGAAAGATAAGATAAGATGCCTTAACGCTTACACAACATGTTATTGAGTAGGTGCAAATAACTATGCTGTTATTTTGTTAATTATAACACAAGACATTTTGTGCAACAGGGCACCTAGAAATACACCACATTATTACGAGGTAATAATGTGTAGAAACACGAAATCACATAAATCACCATAAAATATAATGTATGGCGCAAAATGTTATATGTTACATCATAAAAATGTTCTATAGACTAACATACTTGCTAAACTACTAAGTATGACTCCACAGTTTCAGTAAACGAAACTCATGAAGACCTTCTTACCTTTACTTTTGTAAAAATCCAATAAGTTTCTATGATATCTTGTACTTCATCCGGAGTAATGTTCGACTAGAGAACGCCAAGTAGATATTTCTCCTCTATTACACTGGTGCACAATCTGAACACTGTGTTTCACCCAATGCTAATGAGTAGTTATCATTATAAATGTGCTTGAGACATGAATAGACAGTGCTTAGAACATCAAACCTGTTATTCCTTAATGACATTACTTATCATAAAATGATTCCGTTTGTTCCTAAATACATGTTTTTGAGGTTTAGCATTACCTCTTCGACGTTCCCCCTACGTTCAGGGCAACATGAACCTATGTACGTACGTATGAACTTCTACGTTTTTACTGACTGACTTGATCCTAAGTAAAACAATCCTTCGAAGAATTATACAAATAAATACAAAGCCATGGAACATTCTTACAAATTACATTTCACAAGTATACAAAGTCGTATTTCTAACTCCACTGACGTTCTTATGGCGCTCACGGTGGCTCTATTTCGAGTAGATCAACCTGGTTTTTATTATTCGAATATTGATCATGCATGACATTCATATAACTAAGTGACTACACAACTGTCGAAACGAATTTCTACAGTCCAAAGCTAGAAGTGAGTGAATACAAAGGCCGTATCTCGTTTTATAAAAGTAAGGTACAATTTGATAGCACACATAGTAATTACGGATGCTGATCGATTGGGCAACTGGAATTTCAGTAACCTGTATTTCATCACATAAATCTAGTGTCATTATTATAATTATGGTCGAGAATTCCGCTGAGTAACGAATACACACCACAGAGAGCACCCAAGGTTTGCTAAATGCCATTAGAAAAATAATCGGAGATATAGTTAAAGGTAGGAAACACTGTTTAATCCCACTAACCGTCTGGAACAACGAAGAGATGTGGTTATTTAACGTATGGCTCTGTGATGTTGTAGAGGATATTTTAGATATTATTGAACTTTTTAGATGCATTTATGATCGGTAGAAAATTATACACCACAATTCTATTTGATGAATTAAAGGCGGTCTTAGATCTAGTAAATATGATTGTCAGTCTACATAACCAATCTTTAAGGATTTGATGGATAATGAAGATGTGATAGAACCTTCGTCATTTAACTTATACTTGAACCCTTTAATCTAACACAAAGGTAGCTGTTAATAAGTTTCGACTGAAGGATAAAAAGTTAGTCCTAGTACTCAATGCAACACTGGCGTCAATGAAGTCATGTCACAAGATCTGAGGAAAAGCATACATGTATCTCGATCTGGAAGATATAAAAGAATGGTAGCACTTAATCGGAAATTTTAATATGAGTGTCTACGATAAAGCATACATCAGCAATGACTTACTTTTAACTTAACTTTTAAGTAACCGATTTGCAACTGATACGAAGGATGAATGCAGCAAGTTCAGAGAGTATGCATTCACAAGCATCAAATATTTTATTTGGTGAGTGAACAGAAAGGAATCATCTAGCAACTTTGCATAATAACCTTCAACAAATACAGGCTACTGACCGAGATAAAGTTAGAATTAATGGGTGACAAAGATCATCATCTCTGAGCTCAGAGAACGAAACACCACAACAAAAATATATCTCAAAAAGCCAAACAGTGATGACAGAAGTCTAGAAAGTGTTAAGTGAGATTATTAATAGTAACATCCGATCTCTACATATACGTCGCAACAATACAAAATATAATTCCTTTTTACAGATACTGCCAACGGCTACTGTTAGCAATCTGGAAGACTCACGAACCAAACGAAGTGCATATGTTGATAATTACTTTTCAACATCAAGCGAGCTAAGATACTGCTTGGACAATTACAGAATGAAGTGGCTCTTCAAGGGTACCACTTTCGAGCACATAAATTAGAACTAACCAGACAATGGAGCAACAGTGAGAGATTCAGCACTGGCTTGTAGTAAGTATGAGTGTATGGGGCTTTCGACATACTTATTGAAGACAAGGCTGGTTGCCATGTAACGAAGAACTATGGAATAGGCGTTTATTTCCCTCCAGACTAGTCAATGTTATCTGTTCACGATGTAGACAGTCAGTTAGAACGTGGAACTTCGAACGTGAAGAGATGTTAAGAGTACAGAATGAAATTTCCAATAATAAGTTGCTACTACTTCAGCGCAGGCCACAATGTGACTGAAAATATGTGCTGATAAACTTATCAGTTCATCCTAAGTCTGAAACGATAAGAACAACAAGACATTAGGTTTGTTTATCAGTGAAATGGTTTCTTCCAGGAGCAATTATTTGAACTGATTATGACAGATGAAACTGTCCAAGATTCTGAAAGTCATAACTAAGCCACTAATGTTTTAAATTTTTTACATGCTGGGTGTTAGTGATAGAGGTTCTCCAACAGAGCACATACTTTCAAGATATATTTATACATTACAAGAGCTTGGATTGTCACATAAACACATACCGAGCTACATAATATTTCTGTTCATTGCGACAAGCTAGCTTTCAGCATCCATATGTAACATATTTACGAACCTAAGTCGGTAGCGAAAGTTTTCGAACGCGATAAACTTGTCCAACATCCAATATCTTTTTCACGAACTAGTATAAACCAATTGATTTCTTCCGGCTAGATTCTTGTTTTGTCGGTACGGTTCCAGGTGTTTGGTAGTGTCCAATGAATGGACGTCTAGCCACTCTATTGTCTAATTTTAATCAGTTGACAGTTGTTTGTGAGTTTGTATGTCCCGTGATTTGAATGAAAACGTTTGTTTCAAGGCAGTAGGGTTTCTGAATACTAGCAGCTATCACATTACCAGACCGTAGATCAGTTAGCTGCAATGTAGAGAATAACAAGGAGAAAATTCTAATGCTGATGTGAATAAGATTTCAGTGAGTCGAGTATACTGAATATTTTAATTATGCATAGACAGGTAAATATAAATCGCCTATCATTTTGATGCTCTCGTTTTGATCGAAAATATATTAACTAGTCACAAACAGTGACCGAATCAGGTGTATTCGATAGCGACAAGAGGTCAAAAAGTGTAGCGCTAAATAAATCTCATAAATAAATGGTTCTGTAAGTTTCCGACATTGATGCAAACCTCATCAATGTTACTGGACATACCTTATTCATAGGCGTTCGATCACACACCCACACTAGGTAGCCATTGAGTATACCGTGCTACGGACACCCTCATATCAGCTAGCTTGTTTAATTCACGCACTCTTCGACATCTCAACCATCATTTAACTAATCCATTTATCTTCTTCGTTCCCGACCTCCAGTTTCATTAGATTATCAGTATTCTAAATCTGAAAGGTGTTACGGACAGAAGCTTTACCAAACTCTGAATATCTGGTGAGCACCAAGTGATCCGACACAATCAATGGAATATCGTGAGTCTGATCATTGTCACAATTTCGTACACATTTATATACCCTTACACATCCCAATGTTGTGTTCTTTATCAAATTGATTTTGAGCAAATTTACCTAAACTCTAATATTTCGTCGGAATTTACAAGTAGGCTGCTCAAGATTACGATTAATGCAACACTCAGTTTCCAAATCGTGCCACACTGGTCTAATAACTTTGAAGCTAGATTCTGTTATGCAGTGGTTGGATTCCACAAGTATTGCGCGGCAGACCGAAGTGCCCGATTGCTCATTGTAGCATGCGTGCTACGATGCGCTATTTCTAAGCTTGTAGACCTAACCGATACACAACGATTAGATCAACATTGCATAAAACTGGATTACAACATGGCCTGGCGACAGAAATATTGCTACATATGAGATCGGTCACTTTATGACGGTCTTTTCCGTCAGCACTATTTTTAAAACTCTCCCAGTAGGTGTAATATGTGCTCGTCTCATTCCAAAATAATGCCGTAAACAAACCGGCTTCATCTGTCGATCGTACTATAAGGACCATCAGAACAACTTACTATGAACTTTCTTCTACTGAAAAAGTATCTCAATCGAGCCTAAAGGAAACGATAGATTTCTACTATAACTCGATTTCTAAATCAGCTGGTGAATGTCAACGGCCAAATACTAATTTCACACATGATAATCACCTGTTATCTGATTTGGAAGCCACGAATATTTTTTCTAAAATCGACTGAGTTGAAGCTTATAAAAAAATCCAGTGGCTGCAAAAGACATTTCTCCAACAGCTATCATCACTCATTTAGAAATCTACGGATTTTCGCATTTCGATCTGCTTAATAAATGCTGCTCAAACATCACAACAGTTAACTGACGACATTCTTCATATAACTCAGCTTTATTCAACCTGTTTTCGATGGCTGCCCAATAAAAAGTTCGAACAGATTCCTATCTTTAAAGTTTAGATCTTGTATTCCACCAACTCCACAAATGTGGTTTGACTTTAGACAAACAAATATACCATTCGGATCAGTTTGCCTGGATTTTTTTACTATAATATAGATACTGAAGAATTTCGCCTTCTGGACGAAGAAGTGGTAATTATTCAAGACTACCCAAAACCCACCACAGTCAAGCAACTACACAGGTTCGGTGGACTTTTAAATTTCTACCGATGGTTCATATTGAATCAGGCGTCTCGCGTGGGACCGTTAACCGAATAAGTAAGTGAAAATGTGAAAATCGTTAATTTGGATGATACTGTGAAGTAAGCTTTTCCCACTTTGAAAAAATTATCTGTTTAACTATAGTGGCACACCTCAACAACAACGAAGCTCCTACTATTATTACTGGAGACGCAGCTGAGTCATAAATTGTATCTTACTACATTGGAAAACTAATACCTGTTTATTTGTGGTATTCTATTCGAGAAACTTGTGAGACACTGTGAATTTTCTTCTAACAGAACAAAATGTACAGGAATATGCTATCTGACAGAACGGCCAAACCTTGATCTTCTTGGTCTAGATATGCTAGAAAAACTGGGAATAATGGATTTACCCATTAACAGTGTCTGCAGCTTATCGTGTTCATCATTGGACACCCCGATGCATAAAAAGAAGACGGGTGAAAACAAACAATGGAGTTCTCAAATAACAATGTGTAACGTTAAGCATCAAAGTTTACGGCTAAGATCAAAATGTTGAATGTGCTAGTACATGTACAGTAAAAGGGCAGTCATTTGGATAAATAATTTACAAGACACACTAGCTTTTTGTGGACGGCAAATATTTTCATATAAAATTGTAATCGTTTCAGTTTGTGGAATGTTCAACATAATAGTTGGCCCGAGTTGCGTCGTTGACGTTGCGAATGACCACTGTTGTTTGAGAATCAATGAAAGTTAAATCAATGATTGTGTACAGCAAGGGTTGATGTGGTTAGTTTGTAATAACCTTCTTTATGGCTTTTGCCAGATAATAATTTGACTGGTTTTTGGGTAAAGCATAGTCAATATTTAGGGCGAAAAATAAGATGCTGAAAAAGAGAAATATAGAAAAAAGGGGGTGGAGCAGAACAGAAAATATTCGTATTTAAAGCTGTTTCATAACTCAGCACATACTTTTCTGAATGTAACATTGAGAATATAATTACTCAGACCTTTTTTTTACTTTATTCTTTCTCTCTGCTTACCTACATAATATTGGTTAAGAAATACAAGTAAGGAGTGGGCAAATGATTATACAAAAAGAGATTCAATGAAGCCTAAATGTTAAAAATTATCCAGTTGTACAGAAATTTAACGAAACGCACAGCGAAAGCAGACATCGGATGCACTGCAGCCCGAACTGGTGTGTTGTAATCTGCTTCATCCTATTCCTTTATATTTCTGTTTCCATGTTGTACCTGGTTTGCTTGAATTTTTTTTCTTTATGCCGAAATGTCTAACAACCTGATTTTTTCACTCGTATGTATATGTGTGAAAGTCAAAATGTTGAGTATATTTTCAGCTTATCTATATGTCAACATGTGTAGTTTTTAAAACCTCAGGAAAGAGAGATTTTGCGCATAGATTATTTAGCCATAATATGTTATATTCATGCGTTTACACGGATTTTTTGGATGATTGGCTTTTATTTAGAGGCAAAAGTGTATTTCCACTCCGCTTACTGATGAACTGCTTAGCAGTATTGAACCTTGGAACAATAAACTTCCCAAATAATAAAAATAATGGTCAGGTGAATAGTAACAAGAATCAAGGCCCAAAGTGAAACATCACAACTCTTAAGAATGAACCACTTGATTACAAACGACTTACAGTAATACAATTAGGGAGTCGAGTGATCACTTATCATTGATTGCCGCGGGAAGATACAGCGTTCTAATGAGTTGATGTGTGATTTACTTTCGTTTCCCTCAATCGATCTGACTTACTAGTTCATCCTGGCTCTAAAATAGACTTTAAAGCGAATTTTTCCCTTGGAGAATACAGAATTTATCACTATTATGTCCTCATCTTTATTCGATTTTATCTAACTGAGTATATTTTTCTCTTGAAAAAGTATTTCTTTCGAGAAAATATAACAGTGGAACGTTAATTTTTAAAAATATGTGTTGCCGCGCTTATTACTAATTCGAACAATATGACAGCTAAAATAATTATGTATGATTCTTTCAACTTGTCACTACTTCAACTGATGAGCGCATTTCTTTTCCTTGATTTTCTTTAACGCCAGAATTTTGCCATAACCGATGGCTTTCAGATTCAAATTAACATATGCTATTCCTGTAAGCTCCGATTCTCTCCGTTTGTTGACAAATACAGAGAATTTCTTCTTGTCTGAAGGGATATGAATTCTGCTACACTGAATAAGAGAATAAAATACTTAGAGAAATATTTAACCAGCCTTACGTCTTCGGTTTTTGTTGAACGAAGTGCGGTCGATGAAGTTTAGATACGCGCCCTTCCCGGAGTCCCAAACAAGAAAGTAATAAAATGTTTTATTATTAATTAAAATTTACAGATCATTACCTAAACAATAATACACTGTTCGCCATCCAAATCAACACAGTGTTTTTGCAATTCTGGAAGAATGCTTTCGTTTATGTCCAAAATTGAACCCTTCCAGTTCAGATGCACGTTCACCCGCCAGGGTTTCAAAACCGACATGGCTGACGCCATAACTAAGTATCAGTTTAAAAAGCATAATACAGTTCAGTAGAAAACATAGAAACTTCAGTAAAGGTAAAAAGTAGAAACTATAACAAAATACAAATATTAACATCACAATATGGGATTAAGCAGAGTACCAAAATGTAGCATAGAAAGAGTCAGTAAGAACATAGTACGAATATATACAAGGAGGGATTTTCCCAAAACTAAGCCTTCAACATGGACTTTACAGGCTACACTATCCTTCTGCTTTCTCACAGTGCTGAAAAACAAAAAGGATTGAATCATCTTACTTATCTCAGCAATTATGTTTTTAGGTCAAGTTTCGCTGAAATCTGTAACTGTCAAGAGAGAGATGGTTGTGCTTGTCACATAATTATTGAAGTTGGAGGCATTACAATAATATAATATAATTCCTTTTTGAGAATGCTTTGAAATTATTTCCCACACCTGGCCGTTAGCGTTAGAACTGTCTGAAGATTTTTCGCACATTGCGAGAACAAGTCCATCTGTAGTAACACTCAGTATCATTTAAGAATACAGTCCAGTGTGTGAAGATGTAGAAAACTGAAGATGTCCGTTTTCAATTATGACTGAATATATTTGCAAATGTGTTTAAAAAGAGTCCCACTTTGAAGGACATTTAATCTGCAACAATGGCCTAAATTTGACTGATTTATTTCTCCCGGGAATAAAGATATATCCTCAGCTGGTATCTTTGGTGATAAAACAGAACCTGCCGAACCAAATGAGTTTATCTTAGATGTCATTTTTCAGATAAAAAAAGGGAAAAACAGGGTTATGTTGTCTCAGATTAATAATGATGTGACCGCTAATATGTTCGCTGTAATGTGTGACGCACTTAGTCACACCGATATCAGTCTCACAAGCAATAGCAACGGGCTTTCAGGCTTCGACGATTGTAATGTAAGTGGATGTCGTTAAACTCTAAGATGAATCTTCCAAGTTAAAAGAACTCTCCTTGAACTGGTTGAAAATTCTTCGACAAATTTGAGCTATTATCCATCACATAGTTTCAGATTTTAAATTACTCAACGTGACAGTTTTCGCTCTTGATACTATACATTTGCTATACTAAGGTTTGTTAATGATATTAATTACTACAAACTAGATCTGTCATACAGGTTACACAAAAATCTAACTAAAATTCTAGTATTGAGAACACCCCTTCCGACGTTCGGTACAGGTGTCTTGATTGAGATGGGGGTTCTGTTCGAAAGTATTCTAGAACATTTCAAACTCTGCTAGCTACAGATTCAAATCACCCAAAAATACTTTCACATCTTCTTTCGGCTTTCAACACACACTAAGTTCACTTTATATGTGGTCTAATTGCAAAATACGCTAAACTTTATTAAGTCATTCGTAAAAACCCAAAGTTTTGTTTTGGTAAGTAGATTGTGTTCTTGTGCAAAAGACTCAGTTCACAATATATATTGTTCAAAGCACTTTGCTGATGCTATTCGTCTTATGGACCTTCAAATTCTTACTATGTGTGTAGTTTTGAAAATGCTGTGATAAGGCAGAGGGCTAGAGTATTACGAAAATTCTGAAAACAAACAAGTTCCTCAGAATCATTCTGTAAAATTTCGTCTATCAGTGGACCAACAGCCAATAACCTGGTTCTTAATGCAACACATTTCTTTAATGACGACTTAAATAGATAGTTTGTTTTTAACATTGATACTAGGTTAACGCCATTTAGTCCCAAATATTTAATAACATTCAAAAGCAAGCCAGGAATAATTTCTTGTATCAGAGAAAACATAAAAAGTTAACAACATACGTTATTTTTAAATAAAAATATGTGTTCTCAAATAATAATAATAATAATTTATTCTCAAATAACAAACATGTTACAAGAGACATGCCAATTTACAGGCAAGATCAAAATGTTAAGATTAGCAACATATTTTTTTTTAAAACGGTATACAGTTACTGAAACATTTCACAAGATCCATTGTTTTCTTACAGATGGAATGTACAAAGCGAGTAATTGGCGCAAGTTACGAAGGTTGCGTTACGACAATCATCTTATGGACTGAGAAACGATTCATGGTACAGATGGGTTTTCATATAACAAGAATTGATGCGGTAAATGTACAAAGGTGTGGATATTTGCAGTAGACTTGGTTACCCTACCCAAGAACATGTGAAATCATTAGCTGACGAATATCAACCAGACCTCTGTACATTTACCGCATCAATTCTTGTTATATGAAAACCCATCTGTACCATGAATCGTTTCTCAGTCCATAAGATGATTGTCGTAACGCAACCTTCGTAACTTGCGCCAATTACTCGCTTTGTACATTCCATCTGTAAGAAAACAATGGATCTTGTGAAATGTTTCAGTAACTGTATACCGTTTTAAAAAAATATATGTTGCTAATCTTAACATTTTGATCTTGCCTGTAAATTGGCATGTCTCTTGTAACATGTTTGTTATTTGAGAATAAATTATTATTATTATTATTAATATATGTGGATTGGAATAAGGTTCTGAAAAAAGAGGAATAAAGAAAACGCGACGAGGAGCAGAACAGAAAATATTCATGTTCAAAGACGAACAATGGCTTTGCACAAACGTTTATGGATAAAACAAAGGTATGTTTACCCAAACATTTTTAATATCAGGACACTTTACACCGGCGCTTATGTAGGTTAATGAAGACAATTCAGTAGTGAGATATCTAATGAGAAGTTAGTCGAAAGAATCGAGGAAATTCAGAAAAACCTAGCTGTTAGTAATAAAGTTGATTTACAAAATATAATAAAGAGGATCAGTGATATAATTTGTTGGTTTTATTTATTCTTTTTATTTTTAACTCTGAGGCTCAAGAAGTTATGAATGAGCTCTATTTTTAGTATAGTTGTCCAGACCAGCTTGTAATAGGATTTCTCGGTAGGAAGTAAAAACCAGTGCAAGGTTACAGACATGGGTCGTAGACGAGGTTAACTAGGAAAAGTAACATCAATATCACTGATTTGTTACATCCTGCTATATCGTAAGGAGCCGTAAGCAAACAAAATGTTCTGCCACACAGACATGGGTAGATTGAGGTTATAGCCCCACCGTCATGAATGCTGGTCAGATACAGTGTGTTGCATGAAGCATGGCAGTTTACTAACAAATTCTATTTGTCCCAAACGCCTACTACATTTTTCACTTTGACTGATATTTAATATAATACAATGTTTACAGAAATACTGGAGTATTGTTTCCCACATGAGGATACATATATTAGTAAATGAACTTAGATGAAAAATATGGAGGTTTGTGCAAGTTATGCCGGGTGTATGGTGAAACAATTTATTTATTTACAAAACGTTGACGTACTTTACAAAATACCTATCTCAAATGTGATAGATTTTTTGACATATCGATCTTTTCGGTAAATCGGCTTGCCTCATTTAACACTGTTATTTGAGAATAAATTATCATCATTAATATTGTGATGGATGACTGGTACTCGTGTTAAGCCCAGATGTAAATAAGAACAAATGGAGAGTAAATGCAGGTTTTTTTCTTTATGACGTATTCCAAACAATAGTTTCATCAGGTTTACGTCAAAACAGCCCTAAGTCTCCTTAAAATATCGGAAGTATTAACTAATCTGAAGGGTGAAGTGTTATGATCCATTTGCGTTTCGGTAGCGTATCACAAAAATGGTGAGAAAAGAAACGAGGGGCGAGCTAGAAGTAAGCTAATTGTGACTGCAGTTTATTCAAGACTCAACCAGTGTATTGATGGGTACAGTTAAGGGTATGATTATCTGGACCGTTCGTCTTCTATATTAGGTCAGTTGTTGCATATTTATATAGTCAATTTTATATCCGTCAACGAAAGCAAATCACCGCAGTGATAAAGAATAGACAAAGGACTGTATGGATGGGGGAGATACAAAATAACTGAAGCGCTACTGACAAGAAAACTCTGGTGGCGTGGAGGGCAAATTTCAATACTCTCACATTTGTTAGGCAGAAAATTTTGTTTGTTTTTATTTTAATCGAGAATGAGGTGATTCTTCCCCTGAAATTGTGAGGAAATTGCCCATGTCAGCAGGTAACAGGATTTCTTGGTACGAAATGAAGCCATGTTCACAAACATGATTTAAAGAGGTAGTTGGCACGGACAGGCAAGACCATCATCTCTGATTAATAACATCCCACCAGATCTCTAGGCATAGTAAAGAAATAAAAGTATTTGCCCTATATACTTAACTCCGCCAGCAGAACCTTCGGGGTTACTGCCGGTCCCAAGCCCGGATAAAGGAGGAGGGGGTTGATCATGGGGTTGGCGACCCCATCCCAACTAAAAGTAATCTACCAAAAAAACGCTAACTAGAAAAAACAATCCATTTTACCTCTGCCCTGGGAGTTGGAAGAAAAACTATGACGTCGCGTGATGAAAGCCGAGTTCCCTTGGAAGTCACGAGGCTGGTGCCCCCTCTGACAGCCGGAGCGACCATCTTTTTAGGTACATGGAACGTTTGTACATTGTGGGAGACTAGAAGACTATTTCAAGTTGCGGCAGAAATGAAAAGATACAACCTCAAGGTGCTCGACATCAGTGAAAAACACTGGACACAGGTAGGACAACTGAGACTACCTTCAGGGGAACTGCTGTTATACTCTGGTCATGAAGAGGAAAATGCCACACATGCACAAGGAGATGCACTGATGCTGTCCAAACAAGCACAAAATGCACTGATGGGATGGGAATCTCATGAACCTAGGAACATTAAAGCATCCTTCAAAACAAAGAAAGAGAACATTACAATGAACGTCATCCAATGTTATGCACCTACCAATGACTACAATGACGACGTTAAAGATCAATTCTATGAAAGGTTGCAGTCAATCGTCGAGAAATGTTCACCGAAGGATTTGACGATTCTTACTGGAGACCTGAATGCCAAGGTTGGAATGGACAACACTGGATATGAAGACATCATGGGACGACATGGACTGAAAGAAAAGAACGGAAACGGTGAGAGATTTGCAAACCTACATGCCTTGAACAAACTGGTTATCGGTGGCACAATATTCCCGCACAAACGCATTCACAAAGCCACATGGATTTCACCGGATCACACTACTCAGAACCAAATTGACCCTATATGTATCAATAAAAAGTTCAGAAGGACTATGGAGGATGTGAGAACCAAGAGAGGAGCTGATATAGCCTCAGATCACGACTTGCTGATCGCCAAAATGAAACTGAAACTAAAGAAACACTGGACAACGGGGCAGACAACATCACACAAGTTTAATACGACCTTCCTTCGGGATACTGTAAAACTCGACGAATTCAAGATAGCCCTCGTCAATAGGTTCCAGGACTTGCATGATATACTAAATGGAGAGGAAGCAAGATTGGGGAACAATTGGAAAGGGGTCAAGTAGGCAATCGCTTCAACATGTCACGAAGTTCTGGGTCACAAGAAGTACCATCACAAGGATTGGACCTCTATTGATACTCTTGAAAAAAATGAAGAAAGGACGCGTAGTAATTCCAACAACCCTACGTTTCGAGGTCCTACGCCGGGTTCATTCATTGCTCAGAGCTATTCATACTGGCCGAACATAGATAAGAATATTGTCGACTTCATTAAAAGATGTTCACATGTCAAATAGCTGCGAAAAAATTCCCCCAAGTTGCCACCAGTACTATGGCCAAAGTCAGAAAACTCCTGGTCACGAGTTCACATTGACTTCACCGGACCACTAGATGGTACCACATATCTGATACCGGTTGATGATTTCCATTTTTGTATCGGAAGACCCAACATGACCTGTTACCATACTTCAAATCGCCAGCTGAGATGCTTATAGGACGAAGGCTACGAACAGTTCATAGTGCGATGACACGCAACCGATTGGCCTAGCAAAGCCCCAAGATGAAGACTACTCGAATTACCTACTAAGTTGGTGCGATAGTGTATATACAGGACTGCAGACACGGATATGATAGATGGATTCACCAAGGAAAATGGAAACATCATGTATGATATCAGGGTGAATCAAGATATTTGGGCCAGGCACCATAATCATTTAAGGCCAAGGGAAGCTAAGGAAATAAGGGATATTAAGGAACGCGTCCCTTTCGACTTACTGTTGAATACTTTTCAACTTCCGCCAATACCTACAACAGAGACAACTGAGTCAGCTACTCAAGCAGAACATCCTGTAAATTCAGGGTTGTTACCTCGAAGCTGGTTGGTTCGAAAATAAAGACAACCGAAGAAATTACAGGTAAGCCCTCGGTTGCATCGCTGTTGACTCTTTCCAAGCGGAGGAGTTAGGATATTCATGAAAATATCCCAAAAATTATTCTGTTAAGTATAAGCCTATCTTTGAATGTGAAATGACATTTTTTCACACGTTTTCAGACTTTTCACATATTTCACATTCGTTTCCTATCGTTTGATATTCACGGTCATCCAAAATGTATAAATACGCATAAATACTGTATAAATACGTATAATTCCTTCTTCTGACTCGATAACAATTTCCATCTAACGGTTTTGGGTTCTGATATATTGGATATTTGGGGAACAGTATTTGCGGTCGTACTGGAATATATGAAGTTAGACAATCGGTAGAATTTCGAGTAGCCACATCACAGTCCGCAAAAAAGTGAAACACACATATTCTAATCCTACTCTGACGTAAGATTTCAGACGTAATGCAATCGAACTTTGCCGAGGCTGAAAGACTGTAATGTTATCTTGGTGTTATCTGCATCACAATGCTGATATTTGCCAGTCGCCTTTTTCCTGCAGTATAGCTAAACACCTTTTGGGCCATCGAAAAAATCATAAACAGTGAACGAAAAATCTTGCCGCCGAAATACATTCTTCTCATCCATTTGTCATGCCCGGGTAATCATCATGACTTAAATGGAAGCATTTTAACCACTGAGGACTTCTTTAAAAAAACTATATTTCCACAGATGTTTTTGATGTAAGGACTGGTGCAAACTGATCAGCCTACTCACCTGATTACTTAGCTCTCGGTATTGTTTGTTCATATCAATGACGGTCACGTATCGTACATAAATAGAAATTATGTCGGTACTCCATATACGACGACAGTTTGGACATTTTGTATAAATCATGAGTTTTATTTGGGACTGGTTATCCGGTTCTGTGTCTAAGGTTCTATGCTATCTGGGCTTGTGGCAAAAAAGTGGAAAGCTGGTATTTTTAGGGCTAGATAATGCTGGGAAAACAACATTACTGCATCGGCTAAAAGATGATCGCATGGCTCAGCATGTTCCAACACTTCACCCAACTTCTGAAGAATTGTCAATTGACGGAATGAGATTCACGACTTTTGATCTTGGTGGACATGAACAAGCTAGACGCGTTTGGAAAAATTATATACCAGCTGTTGACGGCCTTGTTTTTATGGTAGATGCGTACGATCGTAACAGGTTAGTTAATTAAAGTACTTTCTCGTATAAGCTTAAGATTCTTAGAGTCAAAGAAGGAGTTGGACAATCTCCTACAGGATGAGCAGATTGCTCATGCTCCTATTTTGATACTTGGGAATAAAATAGATAAGCCCGGTGCAGCTAGCGAAGAAGAATTGCGGTATTTCTTTGGGTTACAGGGGATCACAACAGGAAAGGGTGTGATTAATAAAAATCAGATACCTTCTGGGAGACCTATTGAACTGTTCATGTGCAGTATATTGAAACGACAAGGGTATGGTGACGCGTTTCATTGGCTTGCTCAGTATCTTGATTAAACATTTATTATTCATGTACTTTATTTTATATTAATAAACAATGCAACTCATTAACTAAGCCTAAGATTATGGACTGGTGGGAATTACATACTTTGGTAAAACTTACTTTTTTGAGAACAAGTTATCATCTATACATTGACTAACTTATGTGTATAAGTATCGGAATTTTAAACTTATGTGAATACATCAGATATATCCTCATGAACTGAGGTTATCTAACTCTGAGCGACTTTACTATATTGATCTCGGAGTTTATTTAAGTTATTGTACACCTTTTCACGTAAAAGTATTATGCTTCTCTCCTCAGCTTTATACGGAACTTTATCAGACCTCAGTCTGATACGTTTTTTTCTGTACCACATGCCTTCAAACTTCTACTAACCTGCTTTTTTATCGATAAGTATATTCACTAATAACCATTGCTATATAGTTATGTAACAGTTACATCCATTCGTTTTTATACTATCTAGACAACCGTATCGTCTTTTTTGTCTTGCCCTTAAGTTCTTAGAAAGCATTTAGTCAAAGAATTTCTTAATAATTTCTGCTCAGTAAGTAACATCTGGTCAAATATTTGTCTGCTTACTACGTCTCTATTCGTCCATGTATATCATCTCAATAATCATGATTTTTGCTAAGTACGAGTTGATGAGATATTACTTGATACCTGTTGCTATAATTTTACTGAAATGTTCGCGTAGAGAGTGCAATCCAACTTTGTTGCTTGGATAGTAAAATGTCTCCAATTGAAACTAACATCGCCTTTCATTACTAACCGATAATATGCATTGGAGGTCGTGAAAAGATGTTTTAACGTGAGTTCACTTAAGGAATTATTTCTAAATTATTATTTTATTATATAAACTAACCCTCTATTGTCAAAGGCAATTTTCTAAAGCTTAAACGATGTTCACAATTGTTATTCGTTCCTACAATTAAAATAGATTAGTTTAGATTAGATTAAAATAGATTAATTCTCTGCGTAACAAGCTAAAACCACTGCATTAGTAGCTAGAAATATTAAACTTAATCAAATCATGACAGGTTCGAGACCGTAAGGATCACAGAAATCTTTGATTCCTCTGAAACCAATGAACGTATGGACGTTTTAATGTCAAGTATCAAAGCAAAGCCTATCTCAACCTAATATAAATCCAAGTCACATAAAAGCATGTGAAGTAATTAATTGAATTACCACCGTATATTTCCACCTGAAATTTAACGTTCCTAAAGCTTACCTCCTCGTTTTGGATTTCTTCACAGCGATTTACCATTCAAGTTAATTGGTAATCATGTGCAACCGGAGTGTGGCTGAAGGTCAGTTGAACTGATCCCTAAAGTGTACTGCCCATAGATCCAATCTCCTGGATTGAGAATGAATAATAAGACCATCCTTTCTGAGATAGTTTCACTAACAGATGGATTTCTTATACCGGTTTCTTTATAAGGCGGAAAGGTTGTCTTCTGTTGCCTATTGACGCTGCCTTTTCCATCGCTTTCGCCACCTACCACTGTTTGCGGTCGCTGCGTAGGCTGCACTTAGGCTGATTTCGCTCTTCATCATGTTCAAAGCCAGGGGAGATGAGTTTGCGAGATCCATGGCTTCTTCCTAGACTTATGGTTTACCTTACTATCAGATATCATTGCTGTTTCCACAGCCTTTTTATATCATTCCAAGCTGCCTGGGGTGGGGACCACTTATATAGTCGCGTAACTGTTTTACCAGTTGCTCCTCTTACGTCCAGTTAGTCGCAAACAAATACGCGCTCGCACTAGAGCATGATCTGAATCTAACATGTGCCCCAGAACAAGCGACAGTCCTCTATCGAACCCCTCCATTGGTGGTTGTTAGCGATGTGATCTAGTTGGGTCCACCGTTGTAGCGACTTCGAGGGTTGCCAGCTCAAAAGATGTTTTTCGTTATGCTTAAAGTTAGTGTTTGCTGGAAGTAGGCGGTTATCTGAGCGCAGTTGCAACAGATGGTCATCATTATCTCTTCTCTGAGCCGCGAAACATAAGATCAACCCAGGTGTCTTTCCTTTTCACTTAGCCTACCTACTTGAGCGTTAAAGTCACCAACCATTATTACTACATCAAAGCGCGTAACGTTTTGGAGATCCGAGAGCTTTCTGTTGAACTCATCTGTCACCTCGTCTGAACTGCAGTCAGTGGGAGCGTAGGCAGATATGACGAAGAGGCAACGGTTAGTGTCCCTATCTTTTCGAGTCCTTACTGTCCCGTTCAATCGAACAGCGCTCAAGCGAATATCTACTGGGGTCCAGTCTGGACGTGGATGTATAGACCACATCTTCACACTCAGACAGGTCCTGGAACACAGACACACATTTAGGCGTCCGACAGTAGTTGTCTTCCTGGACCTTAAGGCGGCATTCGACTCTGTGGATCGTGAGGTTCTGTGGCAGTGTCTATCATTGAAGGGTGTACCAAAGAAGTACATTAACCTTATACAAGCTCTCTACTCGAACACTACTGGTCGAGTGAGAGCTTATGGCGAACTGTAACGGGAATTCTTTACTTCAAGTGGTGTCTGTCAGGGATGTCCACTTTCCCCGTTCTTGTTTAATTTTGTCATTCTGCTAGACATAACATTATCTTCGTCCGACTTTTCAGGAGTTGACTTTCTACCAGGAAAATCGCTTACTGACCTAGAATATGCCGATGACAGTTCTATTCGGTGAAGACGCTGACAAAATACAGAGTCTTCTGACTACCCTAAGCAACAATGCAAGCATGTTCGGGATGCGGTTTTCCCTCTCGAAATGCAAAGTGTTGCTTCAGGATTGGCTTGCGACTTCACCGGAACTAGTGATAGGGAGTGAAGTAGTCGAACGTGTAGACCGCTTCACTTATCTGGGGAGTCTGATCAGTGCCGATGGCCTGGTGACTGACGAAATCTCAGCTCGGATACAGAAGGCTCGACTGGCTTTTGCCAACCTGCATCACTTATGGCGCAGGCGAAATATCCGCCTGCTAACCAAATGACAAGTGTACTGCGCAGCAGTTCGCTCCGTTCTCCTATATGGATGCGAAACATGGTCGGTAAGAGTAGAAGATATTCGTAGGTTACTAGTATTCTATCACATGTCTTAGAAGCATTGGTTGTGTATCGTGGGACAACCGAGTAGGCGATGCTGCCATTAGGAAACAAGTACTGAGTAAGGATGGCAGACCAATAGATGAAGTAGTGAAACTTCATCAGTTGGGGTGGTTGGGACATGTGTTACGTATGGCTAACCACCGACTGCCTCGACGAGCTATGCTTTGTGGTGTAGGAGTAGGTTGGAAAGAAGCTAGGGGCGGCGAAACCAAAACATGGCAGAAATCCATGAAGTCACTGACAAGTGGACTGAGTCATTTTGTTAGATGTAGACTACCTGGTTGGTGTCCACGAGACGATAGTTATCAATGGTTAGAGACCTTGAACGACATGGCTCAAAATCGTTTGCAATAGTGCAGGTGCATCCACTGGTTGTCTTCTCTCAAATTTTTAATCTTATGAATTCCTCATCACCTTTATCTTTCTCTTTTTAAATTTATTGTATTGGATTATTATTCTTTAATGATATCTTCTAAACCTAATCTTCTCCACTGCCGCTAATACTTCTGCTACCTCAGCTACTATGGATTGACAGTTGCATCTCTCTGTGTTAATGTGGTATGGCAACGTGAACTGATGTACTTATGTACGAAGTTTTGTGTTTTGTCTGTTTGTGAAACCCTTGTGGATAAAGTATTTTAGATAATCTAAACAGCTCAATTCTTGGTAATTGAAGATGGAATGATTATGTTTGCAGATCATCCGGCTTTTTCTAGGGTATTACTCATTGAAGGACTCAACATAAATGCTTTGATCAAACTATGCTAAATTACAGGTTCATATTCGACAATTTATGATATTTCCGTTGGTTACCATTGCATTAATCCTCATACACTAAAATGCTTAAAATTTAGTAATTCATAGTCTAATCACTAAATCGTTTGTCAAATTACCACACTTAATATTCTGTTAACAAAAATGTAGACGTTTGTAGCTGTAGTTGCATGACTATTTTATTTGTAAAGTTCAAATTTCGTTCAATCATCATAGTTAGTATCATAACATACGAACAACCTTCGATTAGTTTTGTATTCTTTTAAAAGGCCTCAAACAGAGAAGCCTATCTGTAAAAGATTGTCTATGGGAAAGTTATATAAAAATGTACAGCTTTGACGAACATCACTTAAGGCTGAAAATTCTCCATAAGCTCTGATTCGACAGGTAGTATTTTAAGATAGAGTCGGTATGAGATTAATGTACTCTTTTGATAGGTCCTTTAGTGATGAACACTGTCATTAAACCTGTCGAATTACTGAATAGAACGCTGCCTTAATGTTAAGAAACACAACAATGTTTTGGAGTTGGTAAGCATGTCGTGGCGAAGGGTGATTATGTTTAAGCTTGATGTCCTCTTCACGTTGAAAGATTATTGAGGCTTATATTTTACATATAATGGGTGGTCCTGTATTGTCAGGTTCTCGCTGATCCATCACCAAGTGGCGTATGAACTAAATCATACAGATTTAAAGATTCTGTGAAACAACGTCTATTAACACTCAAGTCACCAGTCTTTGTATGATTTACGGCCAGAGCCACGTAAACCAATATGTTTTTTTTCCAGTCTTATCGAGTTTTTAGTGTTTTCATCTCCTAAGTTGCATTTGTTTTTCTGTCCTGGCAATTTTAGCTAGAATTAAGGTGTACTTGACAGCCGTATTACTTCAGTTTGAGACTTATTACGAGCACATCACAGCGACCAGCATTAAGGTTTTACGGCAAGCAGTACAGTATACTTCAGCCACTCAAGCGGAAATCAATGTCTTATCGTTTCGACTTTAGTTATGATAGCATAAATGTAATACTCAATGAATGTTATTAATCAGGCTCATTTCAATCATCATAACAAATGACGACTTCCCAGACAGAAATCTTGCGTTGTTTAGAAAGGTCGAAAAATCCCTGAGAGAGAGAGAGAGTCGCTTCACCAACCTTTAAAAAAGATTCAAATAGTGATTGCAAGAGCATCACAACTATTAATGCAAGCTCGACGAAATCACTAAATCATACTGTTCAAATAGAATTGGAATTTCCTCCAAAGTAATTTTAATACTCTGCCCCTAGTTATTTCCTATATATTTCATACATTTAAGGACTTAATATTTATCAATCCAATAAATAAGTTCCACTTTAATAGGACGTGGAGAATTAAAGCGGACTCTTAATGTTGTTTCTGGTTTTCTTATCATTGCATGAAAGTATGAGCTTGGTAATCGACACACATCTGTGAACTTGTTTTTCCGAAACTTTATTTTAATAACACAAATGTACATAAAGAAACAAAATCCGTTATTGAAGATGAGCTTTTATTTTCTTTTGAAATGACTTTATACAAATCGAGGGAATATTTTTGGACATGAAAAATAAAAAGCACAAACTGCCTTTGTGAGCTAAAATACATTACTACCCACTAAGGCTATTTTTACCTTTTAACTGTACTCGTGATCCACTGTCTGTTGTTTTGTTTCGAGAGTTTAAGGTTTCAAGACTTGATGTAAGTTTAGTCGGATCAGAAATAAATGTAACAGGTGGAGCCTTGTGACCAGATTTTTGCCAAGCCTTCGCATCTATTCGTTCTCTTGAATCCAACTCCGCTAACAAACGTGAATTATTTAGCGCTTTAAGAAATGAAATAAAATTACTGCGATTAGAAAAGATGTATGAAGTATTTTAAATTGATCGTGAGCAAAACAAACAATAGAACGTCCATATTACTAATACTCAGTGATTGATAACATGCAGTTCTAAATGAGTTTATTGCCAGGTTTTGTACGAGCAGTATAACTTTTTATTCGCCAACAGATAGTAATTTATATATTACTCACATCAGTCATAGGGGCAAGACAAGAAATTCGAGGGAGAATTTTTTTACCATTGTTTAAGCTAAGTGGCAGTAACTTGTTCAAACTGTGATTCGAAACTCAAATAATCAGAAAACTGAGAAATACAGCCAGTCACTGACGTTCCCTAGATCATATCAAAGAAGTAAACGTTTTTGGATTGATCTCGTTTACATAGTTTTGAGAACCTAAGACATCAAATAAGCGTTTCGAAATCACATGGTGAAGTTGTTCTTTGAGGAGGGATACTTAAAATGAAATAAAACGCGGTTGGCGCTCTTTCGGAACTCTAGAACAAGATGTTACAAAGTTACCTTATTCCAGGAAAGATAGGAAGAAGTCCGGCTTTTATGGATTTTCTCTCGTGATCCTGAATATGGCTTCAAACGGTTTATTTGTTACCTGATGGTAGTTTATGTAGTCTATGTAGAAGCACGAGCTCCTTCATCTGAATTCAGCTAATTGATCAGTGGTTCGCTATTCTATGATAAATTCTGTTGAGATATGAGGATCATTTAAGTCGGTAAATAACCTGTTTTACCATGCCAGGAACTCAAGCAATCTCTCAAATATACAGTCAGTCAGATGCAACGTAGAACTTCGTACGTAAATACATCAGTTCATGTTGCCATACCACATTAGCACATAGATGTAATTTTCATTTCAAATCCAATAGAAGTAGAGGTAGTAAAGGTAATAGAAGTAATCGGAGAGGTTAGAATTAGAATGTATTATTCAAAAAGTATTATTCAGTGAGATAAGATTAGAATGAAAAAACTGGAGATGTTGAAGAATCCAGAAGATTAGGATTTGAGAGAACACACAGAATAAATGCATCGGCACCATTGCGAACGCCTTTGAGCCATGTCATTCAGGGTGTCTTAACATCGATTATCATCATCTCGCGAAACCCAACCAGGTAGTCGACAACTACTGACATAGCAAAGTCCACTTGTCAATGACTTCATGGATTGCTGCCACGTTTTGGTCTGGCCTCTCTTAACTTTCTTCCAACCTACTCCTACACTACAAAACAAAGCTCGTCGAGGCAGTCGCTGGTTAGGCATATGCAGCACATGTCCCAACCACCTCAACTGATGAAGTTTCACCACTTCATCTATTAATCTGCCATCCTTACCTAGCACCCGTTTCCTAATAACAGCGTCGCTCACTCGGTTGTCCCAGGATATACGAGCAATGCTTCGAAGACATCTATGATCGAAAAACAGTAACCTACGAATATCTTCTACTCTCACTGGCCATGTTTCCTAGCCATAAAGTAAGACACAGTACACTCATCCTTTCGTCAGGAAACGGATATCTCGCCTACGCCATAAGTGACGCAGGTTGGCAAAAGCCAATTGAGCCTTCTGTATCCGAGCTGAGTCTCAAATATACACCAATAATTTGTAAATGTAGAGCAGTACAATTTACCGCTAGGCCACCTAAGTGAAGTTGCAACAGATTTCTTATCCAGCATTCATTGATATCTTCACTCGACTGACCTACTGCAGCTTCGTTTGCTTGGTGAAGGTTAGTGATACTACCCGGTTGCATAAACCAAAGTGCGTGGACGGGGGTAGTTCGAAAATTCAAACTCCGTCTCAGTACTTTGAGACGAATTCAGATAAAACCCGAAATCGACACCAACTTGAGATTTACTGTACAAATACGCAATAAAAGTAGCAGTAATAAAGGTTTTCATACAATGCCTGTTTTGACTAATTTATTCTGATTATTCTGTCGTTATTTTTGTATTTGCTTGATTAACAAACGAGGATATCATATTATTTATAGGAAATATCGCAACAAGTTTATGACATACTACGGTTGATTTCTCGGCAAAAAGTTTAGTAGGTTTCCATAGGTTCTAGACTAAAGACTAAAAATTTAAAGGATGATTACTCAATTCACTTTAAACTATATTAGGCTCTGGTTTGTCATAACTTGGGCAATCGAGTTAATTAAAGTGCTTAGTCCGGTACAAAATATAAGTGATAACATGGTCCCATTTTCGCATCAATTACTGGGTAGTGTGTTTGATTTTTACCCGGAGGTTACTAGTATAAATCTTATAACACGGAAGCCTATTCTTATTGCTATTATCACTGTACAGAAATCATTTAGTCGAACAAGTATATTCCATATGTCGAATCAATAATAGCAAATAACTGATATTCCATCCATCATACAATTCTTCCCAACTGCATAGAAGTGTTAGAGTTATGATTTATGCTAATAACACACAGCGTATTTCCTACAAACAATAGTTTCCTACTTGATAAGTACGCTAAATCTACACCCGATAAATTAATCGATTAAAGGATACTTGACGACTGGACATTTTTATCATCATTTTCGTGAAGCCATCGGACCCAAACTATAGAACGTCAAGAAAATGACTATTATTTTCTTAGTTCACTGTAAACAAAACTCAACAAAGACAAGGGCAAAAGTGGTCGATTTGATATTATCAGACGGATAAAATGTACTGCCGGGGATTTGTAGAGATCGTTGGATTTCACAGTGAACATCATGAACCGGTACTAGTTAGACAATCTCTGAAAACCAGGAAGCACTGGGTAGCCTCTTTGTCCTGGTATACGAATTCCAAACAGTGTGCATTTACGATCCAGTCATTCAAGTCTTAAAGCAGGTCATAAACCTCTAGAACTTTGAGGTGATATCTGGCGGTCCATATGTTCAACCTTGACCGATTCGTGACATTGCGTAGTCATCTTCGTGGATGACTGCCTAACACTCGATATGATTGAACCCTACTGGTCAACGCTTCTAACTAGGACTCACAGTTGTTCGCTATCGAGCACATGATTATTACTAAAGCGGGCTTCGGGAAGAATTCACCCGCCTATGATACTTGAAGATGACTGCACAATATCCCGAACTGATCACAGTCAGGCGTACAAGCAGGTGGATGCTATCAGCATAATCTACAGTTTAAATATTCACACTGAGATACGAGTGTCTAGTTCCAATCCCTGATGAGGTTGTAGACGCGGTCTGCCGAGAAACCCTAACCAAGACAAAATGATGATGCGGCGCTTGAATTACAAATGACCAGTGAAACTTGAGAGAGATAAAACATTAGTTACTTATTAGTAATATAGTTAGAAATACTAATTTCACATAGGGTACAGAAGAATATACACCCACCCATTAGTCACATTTTCAACGGGACAATAAAAGTTACTCTAAGTTTAGTACACTATTTGACAAAGTATGGTGAACATTTTCAAGAACAAGAAATAAATATGATTATCTAGACGAGCAACCGTACACTTATTTGCTATTTTAAGAAAATGATTGCAATTAAAAGGCTTGTTCCATGTATTATAATAACGCTCAAGTCAACTGAAATCGAGAGTGTGGTACAGCGTTAAGTACAGTATGAATTTTTATGAGTAATGAAGTGAAAAGTGTGGCAGGCAAGCATTGATGTAGAGAGAATGGTGACATTTAACGAAATCTTAAATGATCGGCAACATAAGAGGACAAATCGTTAGTGAATATAATCCAAACTTTGTAATGACTAGTAAAAATATCCAAAGACGAGTTCATCAATTTCACCCAACTAAGTTGAACTCACCAATAAAAATTAACGTTTGTAAAAATGGGGATTACTGCCCAGTTAGCAGGTGCTACAACTTCACATTTAAAGACAAGAGTTTAAAACTAACAGAACTTATGGGGCATTCGGTAAATAAATGAAGCACAGGATTTTCGTCGAACTTACTAGACTTAACTTAAATATAATTAAACGAGGTAGATGGTGTAAGTAAATTTGTTTTCTAGACAGTTTTTTTACACAAGATATTTGGAATAACAATTAGTATATCACGGTGAACGTTCTAGATAAAACACGGTAGCTTTTATATTATCATACGTCATTATACAAGCGGGATGGTCCAAGTTAAATAAAAAGTAGTCACTAATGGTTGTCGACTTACATTCTTTGAATCCTGCAACAAAACCACGTTTCTTTTTTATTGCTGCAGGAGGTGCTTGAATAGAAGGGAAGTTTAAATAAGAACGAACACGTGATTGACGTAGAATTAATGACTGAAGAAGAGAAACCATGTTGCTAACACTCCAATACCATACCAAAGCCTGTTAGAATAGAAATTATAATATATTTTTCAAAACAAAATGATGGAGCTAAGAGATATTTTCTGTAATTTCTGTTTGCATCGGATGTCCGAGTAGGCAATAACGCCTACAAACGTCTTAAAATCGCATTGGTTGTACTGATTTTCCAGCACTTTCTTCAATTTGGAGTTTCATTTACGTTATTTGAAACGATTACTGTTCTGAATTTTTCGGTTTTATAATTCTGCAAATCAATGCAGTTAGATCCAGGTATCCGTTTATTCATTTTAATTTTATACAATCTCCGTATCTTTGCAAGCAATTACCCAACTAGTCGGAAATCAGTTTGCTGTCAAGAAGACAACTTATGCGAATCGTTATTGATGCATACAGAATCAATTTCATACGGTAATAATGTTGGAGAATTCTATTTATGGGGATGACTAAATAGCCATTGCCAGATCTGTTACTTTTATATGACCCCAAAACCAAGTTTGTATTCCTGTATACATAGAGTTGCGTCTGATACATAAGTGTTAACGGTTGACTGGATCAAAGATGGTAGGGGAGGGAAAACGTTGGATCCAAGAGAGATCAATTGACGGCTAAGAGTTTCTAAATTGAGTCAATACACGCACGGCTTAAGCATCACGTTTGATGACACGAAGATACTAATCTGATCCTAACTTATGTTTTTAGTGCCTATCACTTGAAATGAGTGCGCAACGAATTACTGAGTCAAACAACTGTGCATTTATTGAAAAAAACAGGTTTTTTTACAACTTCTACTGGTATTTTGTCAATAAATAACCGACCGTTAATAGAAGCAGTTTCAAATAAACCAGTCGATGGATATAAGACAGCTAATTATACTTGGAAAACAAGTAAAGTCGGTATATATATAGTTAAGAGGTGGTGATAAACTTGTCATATAACAGGGCCCAAATGTAGACATTCGCGTACAACTTACCGTACATTAGAAATGAGAAATTTCACATACCATTTTAAATTTTTATACAAAAAATGTATTCAGATGACAAAGCTTTCAATCATCATCCTTTGGAAAATACGAAGATAACTTGAGAATTACTAGATATCATTCTGCATATACATTTCGGCATAAGGTTGACATAGAGAGCAATGGCTGAATCAAATGGAATCCAATTGATATGAAATCGATACTTTCGAATCGTTTGTGAAGGGCACTCACACCTTAAGAGGGATTATAGATGCCTATTTATATAACATGGTAAACTTGTTCACGCAACAAGTCGTTGAATAATTATTGCTAAATAAAACTCAGTTTAATTTATACAAGTCCGAGTTAATCTAACAATAAATAAATCATGTGAACAGTGTATTCATAAATCGTTTCGATCTGTTTTAGAAATCAAATAAATACTTATCACAAGCTTTTGGCTTTAGCACAGTGCAGCTTTTATCTTGTATTGAAGTTGTCGTGTCGATTTAGTCGGGGGCCGATAGAAGTGGCTAGGAAATCGGATCGACAGTTCAGTCAGCAGGCCTATCAGAAGTAAGAAGTTCCAAAAAATGGTTTTAACAGTAAGCTAAACATTATCACAATATAAAGCGTTTAACTTTAAAGCTTAGGACAGTTAAACAAAAAGAGGTCTGAAGGAAATGTCTTACCGACGGCATGTTCATTACAAAGACGAAACCAATAGCGGGGAGCACTCTCAAGAAAGCCTGGATTGTTTGTGTCTGTTGCGAACTCATTCCAGCACTGGTCTAAACAAATAAACACAAATTAAATATTTAATGTACAGATAAAGAAGAGCTAAACGTTTTTTACCTTTTGTTCTCCATGAATACTTAATCTCCAAAACAGATAATTTTTAAGTCTGTCGTGAAAATAAACACGTAATTTACCCATAAAGTCAGTCTACCGTCTTATTATTTAGCAAGTTACGGATCAGAAATATATAGTCAGCAATCTGGATAAATAATACGGTTACATGGTTACTAATCTGTAAAGTGATTTTATTCAAAACCATTCTGACTTACTGTAGTTAATAGGGATTAATTTTTGATCCATTTAGTCTACTGAGTTTCGCCATTGGATGTTATCAATTTGGTTTTCGTAAGGTGTCAACAATTCACCTTTATCACTTCGATTGATAAATAATCAACCCTTAATTGTCAACTACAACCAAAAAGCTTATCAAGCGTTTATTGAATAAGTTAATACTTCTCCACGAAGGTAGAAAGTCATGAGTTAAGAGTGAAAATTGGACTTTGCTAATCAGATGTTTTGATCAGTGGCTTCCCGAAAGTTTATCCTAATGACAACAAGCAGTCGTGTGGAGTCGATTCATTTTTCTCAGTTCAATGACATTCAAGTATGCAAGAGAGAAATTATATATCTGATCAATTCACTTACTCTACTTGTCGACCACAAAAACAGCTTCATGAAGAATAAATACGACGATTTCATAGACTGCTTTCTATTTAACTTTATTAATTTTGATAACTCAGAGGTATGTTGATCATACTATGTTTATAGAGATTTGACTTAATTCTATGAAACGTATACTATAGCATAGTGGTAAGATATTGGTATTTTCAATACAGCTGGCTATAATATACGATGACTGTTCAGTAACTTGAATTCTTCGAATTCATATGTCCAAAATAAACAA
>OX103971.1:25201491-25217078 GCA_944470395.2 Schistosoma turkestanicum
ATTAGTATATCACGGTGAACGTTCTAGATAAAACACGGTAGCTTTTATATTATCATACGTCATTATACAAGCGGGATGGTCCAAGTTAAATAAAAAGTAGTCACTAATGGTTGTCGACTTACATTCTTTGAATCCTGCAACAAAACCACGTTTCTTTTTTATTGCTGCAGGAGGTGCTTGAATAGAAGGGAAGTTTAAATAAGAACGAACACGTGATTGACGTAGAATTAATGACTGAAGAAGAGAAACCATGTTGCTAACACTCCAATACCATACCAAAGCCTGTTAGAATAGAAATTATAATATATTTTTCAAAACAAAATGATGGAGCTAAGAGATATTTTCTGTAATTTCTGTTTGCATCGGATGTCCGAGTAGGCAATAACGCCTACAAACGTCTTAAAATCGCATTGGTTGTACTGATTTTCCAGCACTTTCTTCAATTTGGAGTTTCATTTACGTTATTTGAAACGATTACTGTTCTGAATTTTTCGGTTTTATAATTCTGCAAATCAATGCAGTTAGATCCAGGTATCCGTTTATTCATTTTAATTTTATACAATCTCCGTATCTTTGCAAGCAATTACCCAACTAGTCGGAAATCAGTTTGCTGTCAAGAAGACAACTTATGCGAATCGTTATTGATGCATACAGAATCAATTTCATACGGTAATAATGTTGGAGAATTCTATTTATGGGGATGACTAAATAGCCATTGCCAGATCTGTTACTTTTATATGACCCCAAAACCAAGTTTGTATTCCTGTATACATAGAGTTGCGTCTGATACATAAGTGTTAACGGTTGACTGGATCAAAGATGGTAGGGGAGGGAAAACGTTGGATCCAAGAGAGATCAATTGACGGCTAAGAGTTTCTAAATTGAGTCAATACACGCACGGCTTAAGCATCACGTTTGATGACACGAAGATACTAATCTGATCCTAACTTATGTTTTTAGTGCCTATCACTTGAAATGAGTGCGCAACGAATTACTGAGTCAAACAACTGTGCATTTATTGAAAAAAACAGGTTTTTTTTACAACTTCTACTGGTATTTTGTCAATAAATAACCGACCGTTAATAGAAGCAGTTTCAAATAAACCAGTCGATGGATATAAGACAGCTAATTATACTTGGAAAACAAGTAAAGTCGGTATATATATAGTTAAGAGGTGGTGATAAACTTGTCATATAACAGGGCCGAAATGTAGACATTCGCGTACAACTTACCGTACATTAGAAATGAGAAATTTCACATACCATTTTAAATTTTTATACAAAAAATGTATTCAGATGACAAAGCTTTCAATCATCATCCTTTGGAAAATACGAAGATAACTTGAGAATTACTAGATATCATTCTGCATATACATTTTGGCATAAGGTTGACATAGAGAGCAATGGCTGAATCAAATGGAATCCAATTGATATGAAATCGATACTTTCGAATCGTTTGTGAAGGGCACTCACACCTTAAGAGGGATTATAGATGCCTATTTATATAACATGGTAAACTTGTTCACGCAACAAGTCGTTGAATAATTATTGCTAAATAAAACTCAGTTTAATTTATACAAGTCCGAGTTAATCTAACAATAAATAAATCATGTGAACAGTGTATTCATAAATCGTTTCGATCTGTTTTAGAAATCAAATAAATACTTATCACAAGCTTTTGGCTTTAGCACAGTGCAGCTTTTATCTTGTATTGAAGTTGTCGTGTCGATTTAGTCGGGGGCCGATAGAAGTGGCTAGGAAATCGGATCGACAGTTCAGTCAGCAGGCCTATCAGAAGTAAGAAGTTCCAAAAAATGGTTTTAACAGTAAGCTAAACATTATCACAATATACAGCGTTTAACTTTAAAGCTTAGGACAGTTAAACAAAAAGAGGTCTGAAGGAAATGTCTTACCGACGGCATGTTCATTACAAAGACGAAACCAATAGCGGGGAGCACTCTCAAGAAAGCCTGGATTGTTTGTGTCTGTTGCGAACTCATTCCAGCACTGGTCTAAACAAATAAACACAAATTAAATATTTAATGTACAGATAAAGAAGAGCTAAACGTTTTTTACCTTTTGTTCTCCATGAATACTTAATCTCCAAAACAGATAATTTTTAAGTCTGTCGTGAAAATAAACACGTAATTTGCCCATAAAGTCAGTCTACCGTCTTATTATTTAGCAAGTTACGGATCAGAAATATATAGTCAGCAATCTGGATAAATAATACGGTTACATGGTTACTAATCTGTAAAGTGATTTTATTCAAAACCATTCTGACTTACTGTAGTTAATAGGGATTAATTTTTGATCCATTTAGTCTACTGAGTTTCGCCATTGGATGTTATCAATTTGGTTTTCGTAAGGTGTCAACAATTCACCTTTATCACTTTGATTGATAAATAATCAACCCTTAATTGTCAACTACAACCAAAAAGCTTATCAAGCGTTTATTGAATAAGTTAATACTTCTCCACGAAGGTAGAAAGTCATGAGTTAAGAGTGAAAATTGGACTTTGCTAATCAGATGTTTTGATCAGTGGCTTCCCGAAAGTTTATCCTAATGACAACAAGCAGTCGTGTGGAGTCGATTCATTTTTCTCAGTTCAATGACATTCAAGTATGCAAGAGAGAAATTATATATTTGATCAATTCACTTACTCTACTTGTCGACCACAAAAACAGCTTCATGAAGAATAAATACGACGATTTCATAGACTGCTTTCTATTTAACTTTTTAATTTTGATAACTCAGAGGTATGTTGATCATACTATGTTTATAGAGATTTGACTTAATTCTATGAAACGTATACTATAGCATAGTGGTAAGATATTGGTATTTTCAATACAGCTGGCTATAATATACGATGACTGTTCAGTAACTTGAATTCTTCGAATTCATATGTCCAAAATAAACAAACTCATGTCAAATAAACCGAAGAACTTTGTTAAAACATATAAGGCTTGAAACGAATCAAATTGGTTAACATGACAACGAACAATCCATATGAAAAAATATTTATTTAGTTAATAATACACAATGATATGAAGATAAATGAATATATTTATTTATAATCATTGAGCCTGATATTATTTTAGAAATTCTAAGCAAATGAACAGCACATGCATTCAGCAAAATCAACTCCTGACCGGGCATTCTTAAATACTAAGTTTTATCAAGCAGAGGTTGCTCCTTTACACAGATATTCTGAGGCATTTCAGTAGTATTTTCAGAAAGTGTATCAGTGACATAAAATTGCAATTTTTCTGGAAGAATTATCTTACTCTCGCCAATCGGCAAAGTGACAACAGCCAGCATCAATAGCCAGTTTATTACGATTAGTCAAATTGCAGAAAAACGTAGATCAACGGAATTTCTGTCCGCTGTTTGGTATGTGTGCAGGGAGATAGTGATGACACCCAGCGACCGAAGTTAAAATCGACAGAGCTTTGTCCATAACTGAAAATGAGTACGGAAGTGAAGTACTTAAAAATTAGGTCACTAAACCATATCACACTTCAACTTATGTCCATAAATATGTACACGCAATTACAACACTGGTTAGAGTTGCAATCTTCAGACTCTTATCACCTTTGATATCTCTCTTCATTCCTAATTGGCTGTTAATGGTATCAGTAACGTCAAAAAACGAATATTTACAAAGGTGAAAAATGATACTTTTACCTCAAGTGTCAATAGAAGTGTACTCATGGAGAGAATCGGTAGGATGTAATAGGGATCGGACGCTGTTAAATCAGTAAACCAAGCAGTACCACCTGTCTGTAAGCTAGTTACTGGTAGGTTCACTAAACCCCGGATTCCTGTGAAAACAGAAAGGAAGACTGGGACCTAGAAGAGCAAAAGATAAGACATCCTTCAAGAAAACTATATACAATCGACAAAATATGATTAAATTACACTGAAATCAATTCTTAATCAAATCAATTTCACTGCACACTGTAGATGCTAGTCAATAACACGAGTATATGCACAACAAAAAGTATGTAGTTATCACAAATTTATGTAATCATACTAAGCCAGCTATTCGCTTTATAGGTAAATGAGAACATCAAATTATCAGAGGTAAGAAAGAATGATGCAATCAAAAACAGTGAATTATTATTAATCATTGTGTCAAAAAATTTTGATCAAACAAATTACGTAGGATCAACGGATACTCCAAATTATATGTAAACGATTGAAAACTAACATTAATGAAAACAGTGATATCCCACCTTACTTCAAACACAACATCAGTCCACATATGGAGGATGATCACTGAGCGGCGACCAATGTCATGCTCATATAACTTTTTAGTACTGATTAAATGTCATCGACCAAGATATAATGTGGGCAATAGTTCTAATAACGTGATATCTCATACATTGCGTTAATATGTTAGGTGACCAGAGTTATTTTACAGACAACCCTGGACATTTGTCTCATACCGGTTTTCACTGCACGACAAGGTGCACTTGCAATCTTGATGGGATTGCTATTCCCCATAGGGTTCGACCAAACGTCACATGGTGACCTGAATAGCTTACCGGTAACATTTCAGACTGTGAAGCTGACAGAAGCAGGTTCACATCCAACAGAGCTTCAGTTCCCCCAAGACTTCAGGTGGACCCGTTGGTCGATATCAACCAGCACGAAACTCAGATTTAGCGTTTACTGCCGACTGTCCACCTAACACTATGTCACAATCCTCGGATGGCATTACATCAGCAGTTATTTCGCAAAAACATCCGAATTACTAGGTTTTCTTAAGTGCGTTATGTAAACTACAACGAAATAAGATATTGAGAGCCTCGAAAAATTAAAATTATTTTGCTAAATATGGACAATTCTTTCTGTTCATTTTATAAGCTAAACAAGAAAAATTCTCGAATAATTAACTCTGTAGGTACCTTCAGATGAAAACATTGGAAACTTACTAAAGAAGGTCAATAAAACAGCAGTAAAAGTTCACGTATGTACCTAAATATGTGTGTTTTTCATCTTTTATTGTAATAGCAGGCCTAAAATTGAAAAACTGGGTTGGCAACAGCTAATGAGGTTCAATGGAGGAATTTCAAATAAGAATATGATTAAACACCTACAAAACGGTAATATATGTGCTTGAGTACATGATCTTACATAAACTTTCGTGTCTTAATTATTCTTACTGTAATTTGATATCTTAAGCATACCTCTCAGTAAACACTCGATATTGATAGATAGTTTTTACTGAATACTAATTGAAGTCGCGCAAGCCTCAAAATTGAGGTGACCTCGTTGAACTCCCACCATTAAAAGGAAACATCCCAGTTTCCGACACTGGATTAGGACAATAAGCATTCACGAAGATACAAACTTCTCCATCCATTGGTAAACAGTCTAAGTAACAATTCAGACAAACGAAATGATTCCAGGTCGGAACCACTTTGCAGTTTGCCTAGCTATCTCGATCAATTACTCTGTTCCTAGTTGCTGTGCACACACATCAATTCACTCACAAATACAGGACGTGTGAAAGAATTACTGGATCCACGAGAGGTTGCTTATTAGGGCACTCAAAGGTTACGTTGCAATTTTGGGTGTCCTTCAGGTTTCATTCTTGCGTAGTATATATTCGTTCAATTTTATTATTCGTGTTTTCCTCTTCCAAAACGTATGTCTCGCGTATTTTTCTATTAAATTTATCTCTTACTCTCTTGAATTTATCAAGTAACATGTTCAGTAACAGCTCGGATACCAGTTCTTACACTGTAACAACTAGAAAAACTGGTAGAGGTATGAACTACACAGGAGATGCAGACAAGGCTAACGCAACTCTTCACTTTATGCGAAGACAACTTGGTGCAATCACCCCAGAATAATTCTCACCATTATTTAAAACATGCGCACACCCACACCTTGAGATCCACGACGTCGTCTCACGCTTTCTCCTTGAAAGAGACATGAATCGTCAGGACCGAGTACAAAGACGAGCAACCAAATGGGTGATAGAGTTGAAGAATGAACCTTGTAAAAATAGACTCCAGCGCTTGTGACCACTCTTTCTGAGTTACGGGACAATCAGAGGTGATCTGATAATGGCATACAACCTATTAAGAAAGCCAAATCATCTCAACATGAAGATCTTGCCAAAATATCACCAACAAACCAATCGTCGAAAAATTGTATTTCAAAGAGCAAACACTCGGGTTAGTGTTCACTTCTTTTCAGTAAGAATTGCAACAACTTGGAACGTTCTCGCAGCTGAGATGACCACAGCCTTCTCAGTGGATGGATTCGAGAACAGACTCGTTAAACACGTACTCACATTGATCCGATTGTAGATGTTCTCCAGCTCATTCCTTTTGATAATAACGAATGTGTCGTCTACATAGCGAACCCATATTTTTGGCTTGATCATTGGCAAAATCGACGGTTCCAGTCTCTGCATTACAGCTTCGGCGATGAGTCCTGATATTGGTGATCCCATTGGTGTTCTTTTTATTTGTTCGTAGACTGTTGTTGAATTGAAGATACGTCGTTAAGCATAAGTCCATGAGTTCAAGCAGACTTTGACTCTGAAGCTTTGTATATTTGTGTAGATTTGTGTCGTTGATGAGGAGCAGAGAAAGTTTCTTCAGCTAAGCTTGAACTCATCGACCTATGCTTAACAACGTATCTTCAATTCAACAACAGTCTACGAACAAATAAAAAGAACACCAATGGGATCACCAATATCAGGACTCATCGCCGAAGCTGTAATGCAGAGACTGGAACCGTCGATTTTGCCAATGATCAAGCCAAAAATATGGGTTCGCTATGTAGACGACACATTCGTTATTATCAAAAGGAATGAGCTGGAGAACATCTAAAATCGGATCAACAACGTCTTCGATGACATCAAATTCACGATGGAAAAGGAATCGAACAACAGCCTATCATTCCTGGATGTTCTAATCACCAGAACTAACACGGGAAAACTAGAAACTCAAGTATTTCGGAAGCCAACCCACACAGACGTAATTCTCAACTACGACAGCAACAACCCAAGAACCCACAAAATCAACTGCATACAAACTTTGTTCAAGAGAGCGAAGGCACACTGCAGCACATACGATGCATTAAAAAACGAGGAAAAACACCTGATGACTATATTCCAAAAGAACGGCTATCCATCATCAGGAGCAAAATCAAGCACAGGAACAAATAAATGCAACATCTTGCCATACATCAAAGACATATCGGAGCATAAAGCAAGACTACTCATTTGGAATAGGTGTGGCACACAAACCAACAGAATCACTTAAATCAATCCTATGTAGACCAAAGGACAAAATGACAAAGGAAGAAAAACCAAATATCATCTACAAAATGAATTGCTCAAACTGTGAAAAACACTACATAGGACAAAGTGGAAGACCTCTTCAGCTCCGTTTACGTGAACATCAATTAGCAGTCAAACGCCACAACAACACCTCGCTTATATCAATACACACCGACAATTAGGGACATACATTTGATTGGAACAATGTGGAAATACTGGGTAGGGGGAGAACAAAGAACACTTGAGAATATTTAGAAGCTTGACACTCAGGTCAATCAGCATTCAACAAACACATCGACTTTGAGCCAATTTATCAACCACTCAGGCAAATCATAGGTGACACAAGATCAAGAAACAGATCAAAAGGGGGATGCAATCAAAATAAAGTTGCAAACAACGACAAGTCCAAGGCCAACAGCAACCAATCAAGATTGAGGTTAGCAGAACAAGTTACAGGTTAAACGTGGAGAAATTCGGATGCTTCACTTCTATCTGAAGTTTGTGCTGATGATGTAGTTCAGAAGAAAGCTGCAAACCCAAAACCAGCTAAGAAAACGAAACACCACCACAATCATCCACCTGAGCTACAAGTTTTCTCCACCACATCTAACATAGTGTCTTTGCGTGGGCGAAGACTACATTGGAATAACACATTACGAGATCATCTTGTACACCACGGTTGAGTTTGTTCTAGGCCCTTAAGTATTATGACCCTTACATCACCTAAAACGGTATCTACTACACACATAAACTCAAACAGAAATCTACCCTCTTATTGGTAGAAGAAATTTAGAAACAGATTTTATGTAATTCCTCTGGTATCGTTAGAGTGTAACGTGCATAAAGCAGGAGATAAGTGGATATCAACGTTAAGGTATCATACTGAGCATAACTTGCTTTAAATTAGTAGGCCACTTTAAAGTTTCAGTACAATACTGCAAATGAAAGAATATAATCTCATAAGTGAACACGAAGAAGTTTCCGGGGAAATAAGTTTCCTATCGAGCTAGTTTATGTAGGTTGCCGTTTCTGCTTACCTTCCACCTCGAAACTGATGTTACGTAGTTGTTTGGCATATCTTCGTACACTTCAGCTCTGTGGGAAGAGTCAATAAAACCACTTGACTTAGAAGTCTGACACTCGATCATGTATGATTCATAAACAAAGTAAGACTTCCTGTCCCTTCCTACTAGGAAAATCCTACGTAACGCATCAGAAGGCTATCAAATTGAATGACTGTTTCAAGAAAAGTAACATATTTTGTCCATACCCCATTTAAATTTATTACAAATCATCTTCATATCAAGCGTTCAAACATAGACTGTTGGCATGTCTAGTACGATCTTGATCAAATGATAATGGTAAAGATGCGAGAATGATTATGCACATTCACTGCACTGATTGACGGATCCATAAAACCGAACAACGTACTCAGCTGTAGACACTAATTACACTAGGTCCTTTAATAAAATAAAACTGCTTATATACATTAGTTAGGTAGTTAATCAGTTTTGACTATCGAGTGTCTTAGTTATGAAAGAGATTAAATTTACAATAATTGGAAAAACTCACTTGAAGAAGGCTGTATTTAAAGGTCTTGAGTGGATTCAGATCATTGCTCTTCATGAGCTCGTTCATCTCCTGAGAAGTACGCATCACTGCAAATCGCAAAAACAGTCGTACATTGTCGCACTATACAGCACAGAATAACAATAAGTAATGTCAACTGCAAATCAGACAAGAAGTAGTGAAAGTGGAGGTGTTTACAATAATTTTTTCCCAGTTAAGATTACCTTGTTCATTTGACAAAAGTATGGTCGTCTCGTGGGTTTTACTCACATAGGTTTTACTTTTCGAAATCAATATGAAATAACACACTATTAGAAAGTCTTTCATATTTTTGCTATTAATTAAATCGGCCAGTCAGTCAGTCACAACGAAGAAATCCGTAAGTGGATAAATCAGTTCATGTCGCCACACTACATTAGCACAGATATGTAATTGCAAATTCAAATACCATAGTAGTAGAGGTAGCAGAAGTGAGCAGTAATCCGAGAGATAAGAGTTCGATGATATTATTCAAGAAGTAGAATATAGTGAAATAAGCTTAACGAGAAAAAGATAAAGGTGATGAGGAATACAGAAGGTTAGGATTTGAGAGAACACAAAGTATGAATACAACTGCGCCATTGAGAACTGTTTTGAGCCATGTCACTCAAAGTCTCTAACCATCAATTACTATGATCATCAAGCCCCAACCAGGTAGTCGACACCTACCGACATGACTCAGTGCACTTGTCAGTGATTTAGCTCAACGAGGCAGTCGGTTGTTAGGCATACGCAACAAATGTCTAAACCACCTCAACTGATGAAGTTTCATTACTTCGTCTATTGATCTGTCACTCTTACATAGCACCTGTTTCCTAATAACAGCACTGCTTACTCGGTTGTCCCACGATACACGAGCAACGCTTCGGAGATACCTATAATCGAATATCTTCTACTTTGACTGGCCATGTTTCACACCTACAAAGTAGGACGGCGCGAACTACCGCGTAGTAAACTCGTCCCTTGGTTAGCAAACGGATGTCACGACTACGCCATAATTAACGCAAGTGGGCAAAAGCCTACTGTATTCATGATGAGCTTTAATCACACAGCAGGCCATCAGTAGTGATGAGACACTCAAGATAAGTGAAGCAGTCGACAGGCTCCACTACTTCACTCCCTATCACTAGTTCAGGTGCCGATGCAAGCCAATGCTGATGCAACATTTAGCATTTCAATAGAGAGAATCAAATCCCGAGCATGTTTGTACACACAAATCCAATTATTTGTGGAGCGTGTAAATTTCGGTAACTTTTGTGTTAATATTTGTGTATTAATCAACATATCATAAAATAGTAGATATTTACATCTACTTTAAATGAACTTCAGATCTAAAGACGTTTAAAAATAAACATTAGATTTTGAGTGGGCCGTTCTGACGTTAAAGTCCCTGTTATGACATAATCAGTTGACTGAAAACAAAAAAATGCGATGTCAAAATGATAGTATCGAAACCTGCCTTCAATATAGTTTCCAGAGAGTCTAGCACGCGTCAAACGTTCTTGTAAGATGGTGAATTGAGGAATAACATTTGTATAGTTGGCCATTTGACGCCGTTGACGGATCATGATGGGAAACACACATAAACGAATAATAATAGTTGCTGAAAAAGAGGTAAAACAGGGTAACACTTACACTTATCATCATTAAAATTCAAATCGACTTACAATTTATGTAAAGACATTTGTAGTAACCCCGAAGTGTGGAAAGTAGTCCCATCTAAATCGAATACATGTTGAACAAAATACATTACTATTGCAACTGAGGTATTTGTTAGAGCAACAAAATCAATATTGATCTTCTTCCTTGGTGCCGAAAAAAAGATAGTGGATACGTTAGTTTCCTCCAAATCTATGAATACCAAGTAGCTGGCACTTCTTACATCACGTTTAGTAAATTTCACAAATAGGGAATTAAGAGGCATCGTTGGCATGGCTTTACGTTTGTCACTAGAAGCAAACTCTGAGATAATATTCACATACTAGTATGTATAAAATATTCTTATTTTGGATAATGCAATTTTTTCACAATTAGTTGACTTACGTTAATCCAAGAAAACACTTAAGAACACACCTCTCACTCAAGAAATAAAAACTACAAAATACAACTTACAAGCTGCAATAGCGCCCCACCAGGGTAATTCTAGGTGCACGTGTAAAGTCTCCAATAAGCTTTGATACCACCCGGAAGGCCAATAGCTATTTAAACCCAGAGAAGCTAGAGTTGGTTCACCTAAAGCATTGTAAACGACTTCATTATTAGGTGGTAAGGGAGGCTCAGGAAGGGTGTAAGTAGGAGCTGAGAGGTATATGTTAGTAGAAAATTTTCTGATCAGCGGAGGAACAAAACTGGTCTTCTGAATAAAAACCGTTTTAGGGATGACTTTGATCATTGTATTTAGCCGCATCATATCTTTGTGATTAGTGAGTATGGTCAACAAAAGACTACTGATCTGTAAAACACTACCATTAAATAATAACCAGCAGGTGTAACCTAGTGCCAAGAAAGAGAAAAAAATATTCCATCAATTTCCCTGATAATACTAGGTTAATGAGGAATGGAAAATCAAAATAATAAATTTTTAAAACAAAGACTTTGAATTTCTCCAGGAATATTCAAGAATAACCTCCTCATCAAAACCAATGTAGTGTACGATTCACGAACCTACACCTCGAAAACAATTGACAGCGATCAAAATGGCTTTCAGTTTTGAGGTAAAAGTAAGCGCAAGGGAAATTTTGTCAGTGATTCGTGTTGATTTCGAAAAGTAAAACCTATGTGAGTAAAACCCACGAGACGACCATACTTTTGTCAAATGAACAAGGTAATCTTAACTGGGAAAAAATTATTGTAAACACCTCCACTTTCACTACTTCTTGTCTGATTTGCAGTTGACATTACTTATTGTTATTCTGTGCTGTATAGTGCGACAATGTACGACTGTTTTTGCGATTTGCAGTGATGCGTACTTCTCAGGAGATGAACGAGCTCATGAAGAGCAATGATCTGAATCCACTCAAGACCTTTAAATACAGCCTTCTTCAAGTGAGTTTTTCCAATTATTGTAAATTTAATCTCTTTCATAACTAAGACACTCGATAGTCAAAACTGATTAACTACCTAACTAATGTATATAAGCAGTTTTATTTTATTAAAGGACCTAGTGTAATTAGTGTCTACAGCCGAGTACGTATGATTGTTGTTCGGTTTTATGGATCCGTCAATCAGTGCAGTGAATGTGCATAATCATTCTCGCATCTTTACCATTATCATTTGATCAAGATCGTACTAGACATGCCAACAGTCTATGTTTGAACGCTTGATATGAAGATGATTTGTAATAAATTTAAATGGGGTATGGACAAAATATGTTACTTTTCTTGAAACAGTCATTCAATTTGATAGCCTTCTGATGCGTTACGTAGGATTTTCCTAGTAGGAAGGGACAGGAAGTCTTACTTTGTTTATGAATCATACATGATCGAGTGTCAGACTTCTAAGTCAAGTGGTTTTATTGACTCTTCCCACAGAGCTGAAGTGTACGAAGATATGCCAAACAACTACGTAACATCAGTTTCGAGGTGGAAGGTAAGCAGAAACGGCAACCTACATAAACTAGCTCGATAGGAAACTTATTTCCCCGGAAACTTCTTCGTGTTCACTTATGAGATTATATTCTTTCATTTGCAGTATTGTACTGAAACTTTAAAGTGGCCTACTAATTTAAAGCAAGTTATGCTCAGTATGATACCTTAACGTTGATATCCACTTATCTCCTGCTTTATGCACGTTACACTCTAACGATACCAGAGGAATTACATAAAATCTGTTTCTAAATTTCTTCTACCAATAAGAGGGTAGATTTCTGTTTGAGTTTATGTGTGTAGTAGATACCGTTTTAGGTGATGTAAGGGTCATAATACTTAAGGGCCTAGAAAAAACTCAACCATGGGGTACAAGATGATGATCATTAACGGAAGAAAACACCAGTTTTGTAGTCTTGTATATCACTGGCTTATGCCAGCTATTGCACAGATGAGATCTGTTTTTGTAATTGTAGAGATTTTATTCCCTGGATGGTTTTTCACAATTAAAATAAAGTTTCTGGTAGCTGATAAAATGATTCAATCGTAAGCACTTGATTATTTGTTTTAGAAGCTTTTCTTGCCTTTTATGGAACTACTAATCGGCAATATTAAGGTTAAGCAAAGAGTAGTAGGCAAGTTGGATGGTGAAATCATCAAAATTCAGTATCTGAAGATCTCGTAATGTGTTATTCCAATGTAGTCTTCGCCCACACAAAGGCACTATGTTAGACAGTTTAGCATTGGATCAAAAAAGGTCAGGGTACCCAGAGCGAGTCTTATCATCGGTACATGACGCTAAGCACTGTCTATCCAGGTCGTGCCTCCGGATCGATATCCGCGAGGTAATTGCGATCAACTGTTGGAGACCTCAGACGGTGCTTCAATTACGACACATACTTGCAAAAATAAGAGGTAAACACATAGGTTGGTGTGAAGAGGAAAATCGGTAATTAATTTCATATAGAAGTAGGGAAAATAATGGAAACATTCTTATTGTTGCAGTTTATATTGATCTTTTGTCCTTCTTGTTGGTTTCTCTTTGTCATTTTAATCGCTATTTGCTTCTGTAGCTAAAAATCCGAAAATAGTCTAACTCAACCTTTTGCTTTGAGACGTGATAGCTTCGTTATGAGTTCTAAACACGAAACACTAAGAGCATAGTTAAGATTTACATCACACTAACGAATGCGATGTATATGGATTTAGTCTATGTAATCCATACTTTGCACGTCCGTTTATCTAACGTGAGGTTTAAGTTTATCTTTATTAATACTAAGCGAAACATAAATAGTCAAACATATGCAAGGACTGTTCACTCAAAGATCATTAAGGATATTTGAGGCTTTCTCGAGATCAAAATATTCATAAGTTAATGAAAGAGACAGACGGTACCAAGTCCCCACGTGTCCTTGACTTCAAAATATCTACCTGTTTCTATACCCAATATCCGTTTTACTCGGTAGTAAAGACGATAGCATTCTTTGCTCTCGCTCTTTCTTTTTGTAAGAATCCAGGTATTTTCTGTTATCCGGTGGATGATGGTCTAGCTACCTGAATGCGCTAATACTAGTGAGTTGTCACTTAATAATGAATTTATTTGTCCAGTGATTTCAATTAGTGATTTTGTTATCGGAGGGTATGCGTTCTGGATATTAGCAGCTGTCGCATTAACAGGCTGGAGATCAGTTGTTTGCAATATGGAGAATAATAAGGAGGAAAGTCGAATGCTAATAAAGAGATTTCAGAACTAAGTTGATAAATGTATAACTAAGTTAATTGTTTGATAGTGAAGATAATGCGGGAGGACAGAAATGTACGAAAGAGAGACAAAACAGATATATTTAGTGGGATAGAATAAGTTAATGATCTGAGGAAATGGCAATAATAACATTTAGCAAGTTTTGAGACATGCATCAGGCACAGCTGTTCCAAGACGGAGATAATAAACCGAATCTGGGTACGTGTTTAACAAGTCTGTTCTCGAATCCATCCACTGAGAAGGCTGTGGTCATCTCAGCTGCGAGAACGTTCCAAGTTGTTGCAATTCTTACTGAAAAGAAGTGAACACTAACCCGAGTGTTTGCTCTTTGAAATACAATTTTTCGACGATTGGTTTGTTGGTGATATTTTGGCAAGATCTTCATGTTGAGATGATTTGGCTTTCTTAATAGGTTGTATGCCATTATCAGATCACCTCTGATTGTCCCGTAACTCAGAAAGAGTGGTCACAAGCGCTGGAGTCTATTTTTACAAGGTTCATTCTTCAACTCTATCACCCATTTGGTTGCTCGTCTTTGTACTCGGTCCTGACGATTCATGTCTCTTTCAAGGAGAAAGCGTGAGACGACGTCGTGGATCTCAAGGTGTGGGTGTGCGCATGTTTTAAATAATGGTGAGAATTATTCTGGGGTGATTGCACCAAGTTGTCTTCGCATAAAGTGAAGAGTTGCGTTAGCCTTGTCTGCATCTCCTGTGTAGTTCATACCTCTACTAGTTTTTCTAGTTGTTACAGTGTAAGAACTGGTATCCGAGCTGTTACTGAACATGTTACTTGATAAATTCAAGAGAGTAAGAGATAAATTTAATAGAAAAATACGCGAGACATACGTTTTGGAAGAGGAAAACACGAATAATAAAATTGAACGAATATATACTACGCAAGAATGAAACCTGAAGGACACCCAAAATTGCAACGTAACCTTTGAGTGCCCTAATAAGCAACCTCTCGTGGATCCAGTAATTCTTTCACACGTCCTGTATTTGTGAGTGAATTGATGTGTGTGCACAGCAACTAGGAACAGAGTAATTGATCGAGATAGCTAGGCAAACTGCAAAGTGGTTCCGACCTGGAATCATTTCGTTTGTCTGAATTGTTACTTAGACTGTTTACCAATGGATGGAGAAGTTTGTATCTTCGTGAATGCTTATTGTCCTAATCCAGTGTCGGAAACTGGGATGTTTCCTTTTAATGGTGGGAGTTCAACGAGGTCACCTCAATTTTGAGGCTTGCGCGACTTCAATTAGTATTCAGTAAAAACTATCTATCAATATCGAGTGTTTACTGAGAGGTATGCTTAAGGGTTCAG
>OX103971.1:25217573-25336542 GCA_944470395.2 Schistosoma turkestanicum
GTTTAATCATATTCTTATTTGAAATTCCTCCATTGAACCTCATTAGCTGTTGCCAACCCAGTTTTTCAATTTTAGGCCTGCTATTACAATAAAAGATGAAAAACACACATATTTAGGTACATACGTGAACTTTTACTGCTGTTTTATTGACCTTCTTTAGTAAGTTTCCAATGTTTTCATCTGAAGGTACCTACAGAGTTAATTATTCGAGAATTTTTCTTGTTTAGCTTATAAAATGAACAGAAAGAATTGTCCATATTTAGCAAAATAATTTTAATTTTTCGAGGCTCTCAATATCTTATTTCGTTGTAGTTTACATAACGCACTTAAGAAAACCTAGTAATTCGGATGTTTTTGCGAAATAACTGCTGATGTAATGCCATCCGAGGATTGTGACATAGTGTTAGGTGGACAGTCGGCAGTAAACGCTAAATCTGAGTTTCGTGCTGGTTGATATCGACCAACGGGTCCACCTGAAGTCTTGGGGGAACTGAAGCTCTGTTGGATGTGAACCTGCTTCTGTCAGCTTCACAGTCTGAAATGTTACCGGTAAGCTATTCAGGTCACCATGTGACGTTTGGTCGAACCCTATGGGGAATAGCAATCCCATCAAGATTGCAAGTGCACCTTGTCGTGCAGTGAAAACCGGTATGAGACAAATGTCCAGGGTTGTCTGTAAAATAACTCTGGTCACCTAACATATTAACGCAATGTATGAGATATCACGTTATTAGAACTATTGCCCACATTATATCTTGGTCGATGACATTTAATCAGTACTAAAAAGTTATATGAGCATGACATTGGTCGCCGCTCAGTGATCATCCTCCATATGTGGACTGATGTTGTGTTTGAAGTAAGGTGGGATATCACTGTTTTCATTAATGTTAGTTTTCAATCGTTTACATATAATTTGGAGTATCCGTTGATCCTACGTAATTTGTTTGATCAAAATTTTTTGACACAATGATTAATAATAATTCACTGTTTTTGATTGCATCATTCTTTCTTACCTCTGATAATTTGATGTTCTCATTTACCTATAAAGCGAATAGCTGGCTTAGTATGATTACATAAATTTGTGATAACTACATACTTTTTGTTGTGCATATACTCGTGTTATTGACTAGCATCTACAGTGTGCAGTGAAATTGATTTGATTAAGAATTGATTTCAGTGTAATTTAATCATATTTTGTCGATTGTATATAGTTTTCTTGAAGGATGTCTTATCTTTTGCTCTTCTAGGTCCCAGTCTTCCTTTCTGTTTTCACAGGAATCCGGGGTTTAGTGAACCTACCAGTAACTAGCTTACAGACAGGTGGTACTGCTTGGTTTACTGATTTAACAGCGTCCGATCCCTATTACATCCTACCGATTCTCTCCATGAGTACACTTCTATTGACACTTGAGGTAAAAGTATCATTTTTCACCTTTGTAAATATTCGTTTTTTGACGTTACTGATACCATTAACAGCCAATTAGGAATGAAGAGAGATATCAAAGGTGATAAGAGTCTGAAGATTGCAACTCTAACCAGTGTTGTAATTGCGTGTACATATTTATGGACATAAGTTGAAGTGTGATATGGTTTAGTGACCTAATTTTTAAGTACTTCACTTCCGTACTCATTTTCAGTTATGGACAAAGCTCTGTCGATTTTAACTTCGGTCGCTGGGTGTCATCACTATCTCCCTGCACACATACCAAACAGCGGACAGAAATTCCGTTGATCTACGTTTTTCTGCAATTTGACTAATCGTAATAAACTGGCTATTGATGCTGGCTGTTGTCACTTTGCCAATTGGCGAGAGTAAGATAATTCTTCCAGAAAAATTGCAATTTTATGTCACTGATATACACTTTCTGAAAATACTACTGAAATGCCTCAGAATATCTGTGTAAAGGAGCAACCTCTGCTTGATAAAACTTAGTATTTAAGAATGCCCGGTCAGGAGTTGATTTTGCTGAATGCATGTGCTGTTCATTTGCTTAGAATTTCTAAAATAATATCAGGCTCAATGATTATAAATAAATATATTCATTTATCTTCATATCATTGTGTATTATTAACTAAATAAATATTTTTTCATATGGATTGTTCGTTGTCATGTTAACCAATTTGATTCGGTTCAAGCCTTATGTGATTTAACAAAGTTCTTCGGTTTATTTGACATGAGTTTGTTTATTTTGGACATATGAATTCGAAGAATTCAAGTTACTGAACAGTCATCGTATATTATAGCCATCTGTATTGAAAATATCAATGTCTTACCACTATGCTATAGTATACATTTAATAGAATTAAGTCAAATCTCTATAAACATAGTATGATCAACATACCTCTGAGTTATCAAAATTAATAAAGTTAAATAGAAAGCAGTCTATGAAATGTTCGTGTTTATTCTTCATGAAGCTGTTTTTGTGGTCGACAAGTAGAGTAAGTGAATTGATCAAATATATAATTTCTCTCTTGCATACTTGAATGTCATTGAACTGAGAAAAATGAATCGACTCCACACGACTGCTTGTTGTCATTAGGATAAACTTTCGGGAAGCCACTGATCAAAACATCTGATTAGCAAAGTCCAATTTTCACTCTTAACTCATGACTTTCTACCTTCGTGGAGAAGTATTAACTTATTCAATAAACGCTTGATAAGCTTTTTGGTTGTAGTTGACAATTAAGGGTTGATTATTTATCAATCAAAGTGATAAAGGTGAATTGTTGACACCTTACGAAAACCAAATTGATAACATCCAATGGCGAAACTCAGTAGACTAAATGGATCAAAAATTAATCCCTATTAACTACAGTAAGTCAGAATGGTTTTGAATAAAATCACTTTACAGATTAGTAACCATGTAACCGTATTATTTATCCAGATTGCTGACTATATATTTCTGATCCGTAACTTGCTAAATAATAAGACGGTAGACTGACTTTATGGGCAAATTACGTGTTTATTTTCACGACAGACTTAAAAATTATCTGTTTTGGAGATTAAGTATTCATGGAGAACAAAAGGTAAAAAACGTTTAGCTCTTCTTTATCTGTACATTAAATATTTAATTTGTGTTTATTTGTTTAGACCAGTGCTGGAATGAGTTCGCAACAGACACAAACAATCCAGGCTTTCTTGAGAGTGCTCCCCGCTATTGGTTTCGTCTTTGTAATGAACATGCCGTCGGTAAGACATTTCCTTCAGACCTCTTTTTGTTTAACTGTCCTAAGCTTTAAAGTTAAACGCTGTATATTGTGATAATGTTTAGCTTACTGTTAAAACCATTTTTTGGAACTTCTTACTTCTGATAGGCCTGCTGACTGAACTGTCGATCCGATTTCCTAGCCACTTCTATCGGCCCCCGACTAAATCGACACGACAACTTCAATACAAGATAAAAGCTGCACTGTGCTAAAGCCAAAAGCTTGTGATAAGTATTTATTTGATTTCTAAAACAGATCGAAACGATTTATGAATACACTGTTCACATGATTTATTTATTGTTAGATTAACTCGGACTTGTATAAATTAAACTGAGTTTTATTTAGCAATAATTATTCAACGACTTGTTGCGTGAACAAGTTTACCATGTTATATAAATAGGCATCTATAATCCCTCTTAAGGTGTGAGTGCCCTTCACAAACGATTCGAAAGTATCGATTTCATATCAATTGGATTCCATTTGATTCAGCCATTGCTCTCTATGTCAACCTTATGCCGAAATGTATATGCAGAATGATATCTAGTAATTCTCAAGTTATCTTCGTATTTTCCAAAGGATGATGATTGAAAGCTTTGTCATCTGAATACATTTTTTTGTATAAAAATTTAAAATGGTATGTGAAATTTCTCATTTCTAATGTACGGTAAGTTGTACGCGAATGTCTACATTTGGGCCCTGTTATATGACAAGTTTATCACCACCTCTTAACTATATATATACCGACTTTACTTGTTTTCCAAGTATAATTAGCTGTCTTATATCCATCGACTGGTTTATTTGAAACTGCTTCTATTAACGGTCGGTTATTTATTGACAAAATACCAGTAGAAGTTGTAAAAAAACCTGTTTTTTTCAATAAATGCACAGTTGTTTGACTCAGTAATTCGTTGCGCACTCATTTCAAGTGATAGGCACTAAAAACATAAGTTAGGATCAGATTAGTATCTTCGTGTCATCAAACGTGATGCTTAAGCCGTGCGTGTATTGACTCAATTTAGAAACTCTTAGCCGTCAATTGATCTCTCTTGGATCCAACGTTTTCCCTCCCCTACCATCTTTGATCCAGTCAACCGTTAACACTTATGTATCAGACGCAACTCTATGTATACAGGAATACAAACTTGGTTTTGGGGTCATATAAAAGTAACAGATCTGGCAATGGCTATTTAGTCATCCCCATAAATAGAATTCTCCAACATTATTACCGTATGAAATTGATTCTGTATGCATCAATAACGATTCGCATAAGTTGTCTTCTTGACAGCAAACTGATTTCCGACTAGTTGGGTAATTGCTTGCAAAGATACGGAGATTGTATAAAATTAAAATGAATAAACGGATACCTGGATCTAACTGCATTGATTTGCAGAATTATAAAACCGAAAAATTCAGAACAGTAATCGTTTCAAATAACGTAAATGAAACTCCAAATTGAAGAAAGTGCTGGAAAATCAGTACAACCAATGCGATTTTAAGACGTTTGTAGGCGTTATTGCCTACTCGGACATCCGATGCAAACAGAAATTACAGAAAATATCTCTTAGCTCCATCATTTTGTTTTGAAAAATATATTATAATTTCTATTCTAACAGGCTTTGGTATGGTATTGGAGTGTTAGCAACATGGTTTCTCTTCTTCAGTCATTAATTCTACGTCAATCACGTGTTCGTTCTTATTTAAACTTCCCTTCTATTCAAGCACCTCCTGCAGCAATAAAAAAGAAACGTGGTTTTGTTGCAGGATTCAAAGAATGTAAGTCGACAACCATTAGTGACTACTTTTTATTTAACTTGGACCATCCCGCTTGTATAATGACGTATGATAATATAAAAGCTACTGTGTTTTATCTAGAACGTTCACCGTGATATACTAATTGTTATTCCAACTATCTTGTGTAAAAAAACTGTATAGAAAACAAATTTATTTATTTAATTTAATTTAAGTTCGACAAAAATCTTATGCTCTATTTATTTACCAAATGCGCCATAAATTGTATGAGTTTTAAACGCTTGTTTTTAAATGTGAAGTTGTAGCATCTGCTAACTGGGCAGTAATCCCCATTTTTACAAACGTTGATTTTTATTGGTGAGTTCAACTTAGTTGGGTGAAATTGAAGAACTCGTCTTTGGATATTTTAACTAGTCATCACAAAGCTTGGATTACATTTGTTAATGGATTTTCTACCGTAGCAGTTCAAATGGTTTCCAGCAAGTGCAATTCCAACGCGTTATCTCCCAATCCAATGTCAAAATTACAATAATTCTAGGAGAAAACGGTCTATATTATATTAAAAAATGGAAATACAATTCAATACCTGAATTTGATGCACCTTTCAAGTCACAATTACTCCGAGGAGTATCCAAGTTAAAGGGGAATAAGTGACGTTAAGTCCAACCGCCACAGTATCAATCCAAATATGGCTGTAGCCATATTAAAGATCAAATTTAAACAACATATATACAGTTCAGAAGCAAACATAAAAACCTCAATATAAGTACAAAATATAAAATCATAACAATATACAATGATAAAATCTCAAATTGGAATCAATTAAAATACCAAAATGTCAACAGAAAAAGTCCGTCATGTCATAACAAAAATATGTAAACATGGAGGGATTTTCCAAAAAACAAAACATTCAAAAAGGATTCTACAATATTCACTAACGCTTAGTCTTCTGATGTTGCCGATCATTTAGGAATTCGTTAAATGTCACCATTCTCTCTACGTCAATGCTTGCCTGCCACACTTTTCACTTCATTACTTATAAAAATTCATACTGTACTTAACGTTGTACCACACTCTCAATTTCAGTTGACTTGAGCGTTATTATAATAAATGGAACAAGCCTTTTAATTGCAATCATTTTCTTAAAATAGCAAATAAGTGTACGGTTGCTCGTCTAGATGATCAAATTTATTTCTTGTTCTTGAAAATGTTCACCATACTTTGTCAAATGGTGTACTGAACTTAGAGTAACTTTTATTGTCCCGTTCAAAATGTGACTAATGGGTGGGTGTATATTCTTCTGTACCCTATGTGAAATTAGTATTTCTAACTATATTACTAATAAGTAACTAATGTTTTATCTCTCTCAAGTTTCACTGGTCATTTGTAATTCAAGCGCCGCATCATCATTTTGTCTTGGTTAGGGTTTCTCGGCAGACCGCGTCTACAACCTCATCAGGGATTGGAACTAGACACTCGTATCTCAGTGTGAATATTTAAACTGTAGATTATGCTGATAGCATCCACCTGCTTGTACGCCTGACTGTGATCAGTTCGGGATATTGTGCAGTCATCTTCAAGTATCATAGGCGGGTGAATTCTTCCCGAAGCCCGCTTTAGTAATAATCATGTGCTCGATAGCGAACAACTGTGAGTCCTAGTTAGAAGCGTTGACCAGTAGGGTTCAATCATATCGAGTGTTAGGCAGTCATCCACGAAGATGACTACGCAATGTCACGAATCGGTCAAGGTTGAATATATGGACCGCCAGATATCACCTAAAAGTTCTAGAGGTTTATGACCTGCTTTAAGACTTGAATGACTGGATCGTAAGTGCATACTGTTTGGAATTCGTATACCAGGACAAAGAGGCTATCCAGTGCTTCCTGGTTTTCAGAGATTGTCTAACTAGTACCGGTTCATGATTTTAACTATGAAATCCAACAATCTCTACAAATCCCCGGCAGTACATTTTATCCGTCTGACAATATCAAATCGACCACTTTTGCCCTTGTCTTTGTTGAGTTTTGTTTTCAGTGAACTAAGAAAATAATATTGTCATTTTCTTGACGTTCTATAGTTTGGGTCCGATGGCTTCACGAAAATGATGATAAAAATGTCCAGTCGTCAAGTATCCTTTAATCGATTAATTTATCTGGTGTAGAGTTAGCGTACTTATCAAGTAGGAAACTATTGTTTGTAGGAGATACTCTGTGTGTTATTAGCATAAATCATAACTCTAACACTTCTATGCAGTTGGGAAGAATTGTATGATGGATAGTATACCAGTTATTTGCTATTATTGATTCGACATATGGAATATACTTGTTCGACTAAATGATCTCTGTACAGTGACAATAGAAATAAGAATAGGCTTCCGTGTTATAAGATTTATACTAGTAACCTCCGGGTAGAAATCAAACACACTACCCAGTAATTGATGCGAAAATCGGACCATGTTATCACTTATATTTTGCACCAGATTAAGCACTTTAACTCGATTGCCCAAGTTATGACAAACCAGAGCCTAATATAGTTTAAAGCGAATTGAGTAATCATCCTTTAAATTTTTAGTCTTTAGTCTAGAACCTATGGAAACCTACTAAACTTTTTGCCGAGAAATCAACCGTAGTATGTCATAAACTTGTTGCGATATTTCCTATAAATAATATGATATCCTCGTTTGTTAATCAAGCAAATACAAAAATAACGACAGAATAATCAGAATAAATTAGTCAAAACAGGCATTGTATGAAAACCTTTATTACTGCTACTTTTATTGCGTATTTGTACAGTAAATCTCAAGTTGGTGTCGATTTCGGGTTTTATCTGAATTCGTCTCAAAGTACTGAGACGGAGTTTGAATTTTCGAACTACCCCCGTCCACGCACTTTGGTTTATGCAACCGGATAGTATCACTAACCTTCACCAAGCAAACGAAGCTGCAGTAGGTCAGTCGAGTGAAGATATCAATGAATGCTGGATAAGAAATCTGTTGCAACTTCACTTAGGTGGCCTAGCGGTAAATTGTACTGCTCTACATTTACAAATTATTGGTTATACTGCTCGTACAAAACCCGGCAATAAACTCATTTAGAACTGCATGTTATCAATCACTGAGTATTAGTAATGTGGACGTCCTATTGTTTGTTTTGCTCATGATCAATTTCAAATACTTCATACATCTTTTCTAATCGCAGTAATTTTGTTTCATTTCTTAAAGCGCTAAATAATTCACGTTTGTTAGCGGAGTTGGATTCAAGAGAACGAATAGGTGCGAAGGCTTGGCAAAAGTCTGGTCACAAGGCTCCACCTGTTACATTTATTTCTGATCCGACTAAACTTACATCGAGTCTTGAAACCTTAAGCTCTCGAAACAAAACAACAAACAGTGGATCACGAGTACAGTTAAAAGGTAAAACTAGCCTTAGTGGGTAGTTATGTATTTTAGCTTTTTATTTTTCATGACCTTAAATATTGCCACAGTTTTTACAAAATAGTACGATGATACAATTATTGTTGCAAATGAGTGTTATAACAAATGTTTCCGTTTCACCGATTGGATATCGAGCCGGTATGATAAATAGTATGAACTAAGCAAATGTGCCTTATCAAAAACCCCGTGAAGCACGATCAGTAGTTACTGTCATTTAATCTAAGCTTCGTTTCATGAAACCAGGAGAGTTTTTTACACTTACTTAAAAAGACCAATTTATTTAGAAAAGGTTTTTACCCATATTCGCAATTTTAGTGTTACGGAATTTGTAGAATAGTGTGTAGACTGATATGAAAACACAAAGATCGGTAGGAAAAAGAGGAAATAAAGTATGATCTATTCTATGACATAGGCCTTTTAAAAGAATACAAAACTAATCGAAGGTTGTTTCTATGTTATGATACTAACTATGATGATGGAACGAAATTCGAACTTTACAAATAAAATAGTCACGCAACTGCAGCTACAAACGTCTACATTTTTGTTAACAGAATATTAAGTGTGGTAATTTGACAAACGATTTAGTGATTAGACTATGAATTACTAAATTTTAAGCATTTTAGTGTATGAGGAATAATGCAATGGTAACCAACAGAAATATCATAAATTGTCGAATATGAACCTGTAATTTGGCATAGTTTGATCTATATATTTATTTTGAGTCCTTCAATGAGAAACACCCTAGAAAAATCCGGATGATCGCCAAATATAAATATTCCATCTTCAATTACCAAGAACTGAGCTAGTTAGATTATCTAAAATACTTTATCCACATGGGTTTTCCTAGCATTCGAGTTTTAAACTAACATTTTGGTTTTCTAAGTAATACTTGGACAGTATTTTCGAGCTTATGGACTCAGTTAGAAGGCATGCGAACCACTGTACATGCCATCATTTTACTCACCCAATTAATCTCGAAGAACTAATAACAGTAATTGCTTGTCCCAATATACATAGTATTCACCTGCAGCTAGTTAATACCAACCTTAGTTACACAAAAAGTTAAACCCAATCACTGGCATTCAGAAAGTGGTTTATATAGAGAAAAGTAGTAGATTATTATTATAGAGCAACGGTATATCGTTGTAGGTCTACTTGGAGTAAATATATTAACCCATACGAATCAAATTTGGGCACGTAATCCAAGGTTAACAGTTGAAAAACATTAAGGAATTTAGGCTGATCAAATGGTTAATCTTTATGTTCTAGGCAATTAAGTATATACTTAGTGGAACATGATGGTAAATTACACAATGCAATTAACAGAGGTTAAACGAGATCTACCGTGAAAGCAAAGTGAACGGAGCTAATCGCTAGACTACCCTATCTTGTTTGGGCTTAAATAAAATGGATACTCTAGATTTCGAGCACCGCGTGGGTTATGTGGGTTTGGCTGACCTATTAGGTGTGAGTATCCTTCGTTTGCTCCGTTTCTTTATCTGCTCCACGATGAACGATCAAGCAGTGCTCTGGGTATAGATATACGATTGCCTCGTCGCTTTTTTTTCTATTCTCCTTTCTCATACATCCATCATCAATGGAACAACCATGGTACTTCTACACAAAATGCAGCTTACATGTGTACTCATCAAGATTACTGCTTATATAAAGGGCCTTACGTTCTTCACTTTCTAATACATTCACATCAGAATTTAGCGTCCCACTCAAAAAGCCTATTGGGTAACTAACCTTTTTGTAATCACGTATTGAAAGTATATCTGTATCAAGCTGTTCCTGTCAGTTACATGTCATAAACTTGCTTTCAGAAACGGACTCTCATAGTTAATCTAGCCATGCAAACTTTTGCAGTTAATGTAGTAGCATTGCGCCAATTTGGTTGTACCTGTACATTGGCATGCCTTTGCAGTACGTTCACGAATGAAACGAAATCTGTAAAATGGAAATAATAATAATAATAACAAACTGTACTAGTGATTGTTTTATTACACTCCTTTGTTTAACGGTACTAAAAACCATAATTACAGCGTCACGTGTCACTGAAATTTCTCAGTCGTCTCGGTGGTTGCTTCTTCTCTTCCTTAGGTATTCACGATATCTTTTCGATATCGCGAGATCATCAATACATATACCTCGACCTCCAGTCACATCTGGTCTTCTGATTTTTGGCTGTAACGGGGTCTAACTTAGTTATCTCGTGATAAGTAGTCTTGATAGGTTACAATTGTAGAATCTATTTCGACGGCGGCTGTCCTAATCGCGTCCAATAGAAACACTCCTGTACGATACTCCTAGATCCAGGTTCCAGCCAAATCAAAAGGTCAAATTTTCTAGGAGAAAACGTCTCTATATTGTTATAAAATGGAAATACAGAGGCTTACGGTATTTTTGTTTCGTCCAGGACTAAATTACTCCGTAGAGTATCTATTACAATAGCTAGTAAGTGACACTAAGTCCAGCAGCCACCGCGTCTATCCAAAAATGTGGCGGTAGCCATATTATATCAAATTTAAACAATATATGTACAGTTCAAAGGCAAACACAAAAACTTCAATATAAGTACAAAATATGGAAAGAATAACAACATACAATGGTAAAATCTCAAATTGGAATCAAATAAAATACCAAAAATGTCAAGAGAAAAGGTCCATCAGGTCATAGCAAAAATATGTAAACATGGAGGGATTTTCCAAAACACAAAACATTCAAAAAGAATTCTACACCGGCCCGCAAAATCCCTCCATGCAAAAACAGCAAGCGTTAATGACACCTTATTTAGGGTTCCCATGTTATCCCCTAATCCACACCGGAATAACGTGTAGGACTTACAGCAGTACGCCTACCCGCCATCCAATATGGATATGACCTGTCGTGTTAACTAGGTTCCTATACTTTCCCATCAGGCCCTTGATTCCCCTATCTATCGTGGAATGACCTAACGGTAGTATAAACCTTACCCAATTAACCCATACGAACATGAACAACGCGTCGCAAAACTGGTCATATCCTATCCAAGGACTACATTCTCTATCGTGGGGACGAGTCGCCAATCCACCACCACTTGCTCTGATCAGCAGATACCATGAAGTCCGTGATGCTAACTTATCAACAGAAGTTTTTGACCCATAAATAATATGCAAGGGTGGGATCTCCAATTTTGACATTTCATCGTCTCCAGAAGACCTCAAGTAGCATGACGTAGGATCAATATTTATCCTTCCATCTCCTGATGCGGAGGAGGTTTGAACAGTGTTCATCATCGTCGGTAACTCATTTGTCACATCAGTGACATCCAGTTTATTATCAACGTCTAAATGATTCCGTTCTACATTAGCATCCGTTTCCGCGGCACAAGACATATGCTCAACAATAGCATCGTCATCACACAGCACTGTAGACTGGCTGTTACCATCAATCACTTTCTTCTCATCATCACTCGACTGACAGTCAACCGTAATAGGAACAGTTACAGTTGCACAACCTTGTGCATCTTCAATCAACTTAACCTTCGTGACGAGGTCCGATGGCGTCGAAACACTAGGAGGCTCATTCGATGAAGTTGACAAACTAGTCCCTATAAGTGAACTGCTGACACTTTCTATCTCCTCCTTATCACTGTCACTACCAAGGTTCTGATGGCTACTATTTCCATAGCTAGTCGTAGCATCCGAAAGAGCATGAGGTTCAGGCTTCTTAGTAATAGTAGCATCATGTCTCCTAGGCTTCTTAGCCGTTACTGTACCACCATCACTTATCCTAGAGTCTACTCTAGGTCCAGTTATATAATTTACCCTAACTGAAGGGTTCCGAAAATAAGCTTTATTCCGTTCATTCAATCCGGCCTGAGCCTTATTCATATTTGCTGAACTCACTAACCTCCGATTACTCGAATCCAAATTACCGTTCCAGGCTTTTCGAGCAGCTAAGAGGCTTTTATCATCACACACTTCGGATCCATCTTGATGCCTACACTTTTCACCTTTTTCTTTCTTTTCTACACTTAGAAAAGCCATCTTATCTGTTACATCAACCGGCTTCTTGCTAGGACACGCATCAAGAGGCTTTACATCGTTACGGTCACATACTCGTCCTTCATCAGCGTATGCTTTCGTGATATAATTGACAAATCTCTTATCTTCCGAGCGTGCTTTAGGTAGAAACGAAAAATCCGAATGTCTCGCACGCAGACCACTAGTAGCTTCCGTATTATTTCCTGTTTTAGCCTGATAAGCTAATCTTCCAAACCTACTACTAGCTATCTTAGCACGAGACATAATGAATTCCGTCAATTCGTTAAAATTGGGCTCTCTCTCCTCTTCGTCCCACTTGAATACTAGCTCTGCCCACTGGGCTTGCATTCGACGAGGTAAGAGCCTTACTATTCGTTCTAAAGTAGCCATAGAGTTAAGTTCAGCTGTACAATTTAACTGTTCTAAAGTTAAAGCAGCATTCTGCATTTTAATGGCCAAGTTCTTCAATGATTCAGGATCATTAAATTCTACATTCCCAGTTCTAAATAAGTCCTCTAAGGTTTCTCGCGCTATTACATGCGTCTGTCCAAAGAGCTGTTTTAGAATGGCCTTAGCTCTCTTATATCCTGATTGTGGATCCATAATAATACAACCTTCAATCGCATTTTTTGCTTTTCCCTTACAATAATGAATTAAATACAATAAACGCACTTGATCATCCTTGATTCGAGGTTCTATAAACGTCTCTATCTGTCGTATGAACTTAAAATAGTCGCGAGACCTTCCATCAAAATATGAAAGCTCAACCTTAGGTAATTCTAAACCCTCTATCGATGACTTACAATAATAAATATCAGACATAACATGTGGGTTACCCATAAAAAGGTTATCATCAACGACTTGCCTAGAGCCCTGTGATCCGTCGAGCTCTTCCACCCTCCTCATGTGTGATTTTCTTCGGTTTGACATCATAAATAAAGTTCAATAAAGACGGTAACGAATACAAAATAGAGTAATTTCACAATTCAGTTCAAAAATAACGGTGAATAATCCACTTCTTCCTCCAAGGAAGTCTAGTATGATAAACGATTAAATTCCAAATGTTTCCTTGTAATTCTTAATAATCCAAATAGATCCAAATCATATATGTTCCAATGGAGATTTCCAAAGTATAATTCACGCAAGAAGAGCAAATACCAGACTGTAGAATCTATTTCGACGGCGGCTGTCCTAATCGCGTCCAATAGAAACACTCCTGTACGATACTCCTAGATCCAGGTTCCAGCCAAATCAAAAGGTCAAATTTTCTAGGAGAAAACGTCTCTATATTGTTATAAAATGGAAATACAGAGGCTTACGGTATTTTTGTTTCGTCCAGGACTAAATTACTCCGTAGAGTATCTATTACAATAGCTAGTAAGTGACACTAAGTCCAGCAGCCACCGCGTCTATCCAAAAATGTGGCGGTAGCCATATTATATCAAATTTAAACAATATATGTACAGTTCAAAGGCAAACACAAAAACTTCAATATAAGTACAAAATATGGAAAGAATAACAACATACAATGGTAAAATCTCAAATTGGAATCAAATAAAATACCAAAAATGTCAAGAGAAAAGGTCCATCAGGTCATAGCAAAAATATGTAAACATGGAGGGATTTTCCAAAACACAAAACATTCAAAAAGAATTCTACAACAATAGTGAGCGACGACTCTGAAAAAGCATCAACTGCTGCCAAATCTTCTAAAACTAGGTCCATTGCGGTGAGTCTGTTATGTTCCTATCTGTAAGATCCATTTTGGAAGGCTTTATTTGTGAAAATCTCTCCTTGTATTCATTTGTAATATGTCCTTATTGATCCTTTCAGTTCTACAATTTGGTAATCTGTTTAATTTCATTTTGGGGTGGTGATATTTGTATTTTGTTATAGTTTCTATTTTTTGTGCTTTTACTGAGTTTTCTTGTTTCTTTCCAAAATGTATTAGGTTTTTTAAGCTGAAACTTAATTATGGCGATATCTATATTGATTTTATTCCTCTGACAGTTGGCGCAATTACGCGGTACAGAAGTGTGCAATTCGGATTGAATATTGGAGCACTCTTCCAGAATCAGAAACACTGTGTTATCATTGAAGAAATAACATTGGTAATATTGTTTAGGTAATAATAATAATAATATATTTACGCTCAAGTAAATTCGTTACAAGAGTCACGCCAGTTTACAGGCTAGATTAGATTGTCACAAATGCTTTCACATTTGCAGTAAAAGTTATAGCAGTTAAATTAAGTATAAGAGTCAGTTTCTCATAGCATATTTACACCATGTCACTGACATAAACAGTATAATACAGCCACATTGTCAATAGTAGAGTACAAATAAGGAAAGTGTACAATAGGTTCTTTTGACGATTTGCCGAGATCAATAGTGAATTTGTTGGCATAGGTAGATTAGAACGCGCCTGATACGAACTGTGGAGGAGGGGGGGGTGGTGTAACGGAGTCAAAATCACTATGTAGATGTTGCTGATCCATCCTGTTTTCTTTCTATTTCAGGACGATCAAACACTAATGCTTTGGAAGCAGAAGAACAAGCCCTGAATGCTCTGAGCTTACAGGAGGACTCATAAGACCTTGGCACACCGCCCACACTATTTCTGTAGAAACCCCGCGTGTTTAATTAAAAAAAGATTGCCTTGGCGACGACTTCGTGTTCTCTCTCTTGGTGTGAAATGTTGAGATAACTCTGTGTGTTGCGATTTTAGATCGGACCGGCTGTTCGGTGACTACTGTAAACGCGTGTTACAATCCAAACAGACATGTACATAGGCTGCACGTTGTATGTCATGATATATATTTATATCTATGATTATTAGTAGAACCGTCACTTACCCAGATCACGTGTTTTGGATTTAAACTGGTCAAGACGCGCATATAAACTTCCTGAACAGTTATTCCTAAATCCAAACCTCATTTCGGATTATACTTATGCACATTTAATACTTTTTTAATCATTTTGGGAGAAAACGGTTCTATTTTTAATCATAAAGCGAAATAAAGACGATTACCAAAAAAATATTACACCTTCCATTTTCCAATTACCACAATAGGTTCCGTTGCCGGAAGAATAAGTGTTTCCAGTCCGTTACTGCTAGAGTATCAAATCCAAATATGGCTGTAGCCATATTCAGTTTAAAAAATTTAAACAACATATGTATAGTTCAGAAGGAAACATAAAAACTTCGATATAAGCTCAAGATGTAGAAATAATAACAATATACAATGATAAAATCTCAAAATGGAATCAAATAGAGTTCCAAAATATCAACAAAAAGAGTCAGTCATATCATAACACAAAAATATATACATGGAGGGATTTTCCAAAAACAAAACCTTCAAAATGGATTCTACAATATATGCTATGTCCGAAACAACTTTCACAATAGTGGATAGACTGAAAATGACGATGATATAATAGACTCCAAATAACAAGTTATCAATTTTCGACCTGTTGCTTTCATTCCCCACGACCCAGAAGTCTGGTTCGCGGCACTGGATGCTCGATCCGGGATCCGCCGCATCACAAACCAGCGCAGGAGTATGACCTTGCTGTGGAGTCCTTACATAGAGACCATATTGCTGATGTCCGTGAGGTAGTCCTCAATTCTCAAGTATTAGACGTGTACGGTTGCCTCATGCAGGAGGTTTTCAGACGTTTCCTCCCATCGAGGGAGGAACGGTTGAGGACCTTATTAGCAAGCCACCTCCTGGGTGATGCTAAGCCGAGTCACCACCCCATCCGCCTGCACTCTTCGGTAGGACCCACGACAGCAGAATCTGAAGTTGTCAAAGAGTCGTGGTTCATATCCCTGTCAGCCCACAATGCGGAGGATCGCTGCTCTGCTCAAGGACACTCCACTTAACCAGGTTGCCCACATGGCAGACAAAATTGTGGCGCGAACTAGCACACAAGACAATTGCATGGTTGTCTCAACGTCATGCACGAGCGCAGACCTCGATGCGAGTCGCTCCCGGTCTCAAGGAGATCGCCGTTGCTCTATTCACAGCCTCTTCAAGTTTGGAGATCATTCTCTTATTACTGAACCCCACGTCCCTCGAGCCCGATCATGATTACGCAATACTGTATGTACTCGTCCCGAACGGGCACCTTCAAAGCCACGCCATAAGGCGGCTTCCGAGTAGGATACCGGTTTGCGCTAGTTCCCCCGTACTTTTAGGTCCGGCACTAGCCATTGTCGAGCCCTCTACTCGTACAGGGCGGCAAATTCCCGAAACCGGCGAGTAAACGCGGCAGTACTCGTCAGTCCCTCACATCAGGTTGACCTCCTATTTCGCTTGGACGATACCCACAATAACGCTGGGTAACTGGTAGACACAGGTGCTCATGTTTCTGCCGTACCACTTGGTAGCTGCAAGTCTCAACCTATGGTGATTCGACTACGAGCTTCGATTGGCTCTGTCATTCCTGCCTATGGTACGCGACAGCTGACGTTCAACCTGGACAACCGACGACAGTATCTGTGAACGTTCTTCACAGCCGATGTTTTGTACAGTTATACTCGGTATTGATTCCCTACAGCCATATGAATTGCTACTCGATTCACGAAGGCTGCAGCAAATCAGTATTTCGTCTAACAGAAAATTCATGGACTTTTGAGTTCAAACAAACGCGTACCGCATCACAGGTGCGTTTCGTTCCCGTGATGACATTTTCCACACTTTACTCAAAAAATTCCCCCAGGTAACTAAACCACTCGAGGAGATTACACCGGTGACTCAAAGTGTGGTACACCATATCGTCACCACCAGTCACGGCAAACCCTCACCGACAGGCACCGGACAAATTGGTTTTCGCTAAGCGTGAGTTTGACAATCTACTAGCTACAGCTATTATTCGTCCTCCTCACAGTCTTTGAGCCTCACCCCTCCAGATGGTTCGCAAAAAGGATTGGACCATGCAGCGACCACCGAGCATTATATGTAGCGACATGTTACCATCACTATCCCATTCCCCACACACACGACATCACGGCACCACTCAAAGGCACGACTATTTATGTAAAGACTGATCTGTTACGAGTATCATTCGTTCAGTTTCGATCACGCTTCTGCCACTACTCGAATTTAACAGGAAACACCAAAATAGATTGAAGCGCTACAACAGCAAACGAAGAAATAAAACAGTAACTGTGTTTGCAGAATATATGGAACATAAAGGAAATTATAGGAATTTATGAACCTAGGATGTAAATAAAAATATCGTGTAAGTTATTAAAATTAGCTGTTAGCCGTAGATTGTGTTTGAAGAAAATATTAATACATAGGATTGTATATGCTGGACAAATTAAATTGACTCAAATGCGAAGAAAATCAGTGTTTCTATGAGAGGCTGACTCCAAACTCTACGTTTTGATTTGTAGTAGCGCAAAATGGTTTTGATAACAGTAATCGTGCAATGTTTGAGAGTATTGAATGTAGTGGGCAGTTACCTGTGCTTGAATAAATGAAAAAAAGTTTAATGACTGTGTAGACAATCAAGCAAGGCTCATCGATTAAGCGAGGGCCGTAAAAATATTATGGACTTCCTGTACAGATCACTGATTAAAAAACTGAGAACAATGATAACTGACTACAAATGTTATAATTGAATATACGTTGCTATCAATGAGTTTGTGACTCCAAACTTATGATTATATTACCGTTGCAAGCCGTTGCCAGCGTTAGGGTAGTCGAAAACATTTTGATATCAGCGTGCAGCAGGTTCGCTTGACTGTTTAGACTGGTGGTTCGTGTGTATGAGCGCGTGTCGCCATACCTTTAGTTACTGAGCAGGTTGCAACATGTTTAAGGTACGAGCACCTAATCGCCAAGTAGAAAAAATCTGTCTTGTGATAATTAGATCCACCGGTTCGCTGAATATTTTCAATATAATAATGTGATTCGGCAACAGAAATAGAATGAGATCCATTTAAGTATGAATACTGATGCGATGATTTAATACAATGATTTAATAAACATTGGGCAATACGATTTTTTTTGGCATATCCTTAATGGAATGGCTTCGTTGCGTAAGTTGGATAAGAGACTGTGTTGTCTGCGTTTTCAACTGAGTGTGATAGTTTAATTCATTCATTGCGATCGACAGCTTAATTATCAACATATTTCTGCAGGTCGCGTCGAGCTCGAAATCTGGCTCACCGTTTTTTGTATTTGCGCGAAATTCGAAGTAGGGCTCATCATTTTAATTGTCCGAGACTTCCAGTTACTAAGGTAAATAGTATAACATAAAAATAATTGCTCCAATTTTAAGCATGCTGGCTGGGGTAGCATCTGGTCCTTCAATGTAAGAGTGCTTCAGTGTTCTAATCACCCTAGAAATATTTTATAAACTGAAGTCTACACTGGCGTTATTAGACTATTATTATTGGGGTTAGTTATGATTCGTTTTCCTTGGGTTTTCGTATGTTATTGATGCACAAATCGTCCAAACAAACAACCGTGACTGTGGAAAGTAGGGATGATGTAGGCGTAAATACTTGTTAAACTATTGTTAGATTCATCGTTTGCGCATCAGGGTTGTGGTAAACACAGCCGACCAGTAAGTCAAATGTATTTGAGGATTTATCTGATATAGATGAAATTTTGATTCAGAACGGCGATAGAGTCACTTCAAAAGGGAATCCGGACAAGAAATGATATTCAATTATAAATAAATACAACTAAATATAAATTTATATATTCCAATATATACACACAAAATTAAAATTCGATGTTACCTAAAACGTTTTCAGAGAGCGTGGTCGCGGATTGTCGGTTTTGCGAACTGCAATTAAAAAGATTAACTGACACTACCGAAATATAATATACTTATATATATATATATAATCCAGACGACAAATTTAGAAAATAATGGACATCTTAAAATCGGTAGATACTCTGAACTTTGATAGCATTAATATTAGAGATCTATCTACCAGTCTTCTTTTGAAGTAAAAACAAACGGACTTCGAGTACCGATGTAAACGACAGTGGTAAGGGATAGGATACTAGAGTTAAGTGTTAAGTTTGTTCCTTCTCAGAAGCCTATTCGCAGTGGAACATTCATGGCGCTTCCACACAAAATGCACCTTATTTATGAGCTCGCCTAGGTCACTGCTTATATCATGAGCATTGCAATCGACATATCCGAACAAATTCATTCCTGAATTATGCAAACCACCCAAAATCTCAACTGTGTACCTTTCCTATTTGTACTTACTTTTTGAAAACGTGGATATACTATATCATTCCTGTCAGTTGTATGGTGTAAATGTGCTATCAGAAACAGACTTTTATTTCTAATCTAACTTCGCCAGCTTTTACATTAAATGTGGTAGCATTAATAGCAATTCGATCTAGTCTGTAAACTGACATGCCTCTCTTAACACGCTGTTATTTGAGAATATTACCGATCCTATCATTGCGGTTTATTATTATAAGTCGTTATTTTCTCATGATTTACGCGAAGAAAGAAATTTTTAAAGATTTCTAGATTTTTTGTGACGATACGACACAGAGCTCAGAAAAAGGTTTTGAATTCACAAAGGCTTTTAGCTACAAACAATTTGAACTGCCGTTTGCATATATGGTCTTAATTCCGGTTCAGAGATCAATGAATGTGTTTTCAGTACTTGTCTGTCTTTGTTTTTCAGTTGTTCTTATGAGTACAAAATTAGTAAATGTTGAGTTATACATTCAAAATCATAGTATCTTAGATGTACTAGAAACTCAAATTTCAGCCTGATTTATCTCCATAAATAAGCGTGACCTGAATAACTCAGTGTTCCATCAAATAAGGCAAGTAAGGGACTTCCAGGGTATAATATTTGAAAAATGATAGCAGTATTGTTGATTTACTGATACCATTCACTCAAATTCTAATTTTTCCTCTTTGTTAAAGACTTACGGTATAGAAAAAATTGTGAACATTGGTAATCTAATTTAAATATCAGCTCAAGGCGATATTGTGCGAGGAGTCCTCTACAAGCATGCACTAGGATTTCCTGAAGTAATTAGTGGAAAGCTAGCTGCGTTTTTGTAACGAAAACGATTGTGTGAATGAACCTGAATGAGTAAATAATGGGGTGAAATTAATTTTCGCTTAGGATTTTCTGTGGATACTTAGAAAAAACTCTAAAATCAACGTCAGTTTTGTAATAATTTTGAGGCAGAATTCAAATTTATATGGATATTGGGGATTGACCACAGAAATTTGTTTTATTATTTCGAACTTAGTTGAACTTCTACAGAAAAGCCTAAATGAAATTCCAAAGTTATGTAAGATTTCTAGGGGAATGTCATACCGTCGTTGCGAATGATATTTTACCGAAATCGATAACTTCGGTTTGGTTCTAAACTCTATGGCAACCTTTGAGAAGTATGCATTATCTAGTTATTTTTACCATTTCAGAGATGACCTAAAGAAGCAATTTATCAGTTGAGATGCAAAACAACTGTTCATTCAGTATGCATATTGCGTTAAGAAGTAGTTGTGTTTACTATCCTACCTAATTATATGGAGAATAACAGAATACTACCCGCCACCTACTATATAAATATATAAACCATAAACGTGTTAAGGTTCGTGTGACCTTAGATAATTAACATACTCAACGATCAAGTATCCCGATACATACAAAAACATCATCCTTCTCGCCACTAGTGGTCAATTATACTGGTATAATTTCAACGCCCAATCTCAGAAACAGTCATTAAAGACTACAAGTCGCATAATTTCAGATTCTTTTTATTCTGTAGTATAAGCTTCTTATTGTGGTGGTGGGCAGGCATGCATCTACTTAAAGACTGTACCCAAGAAATTCTCCTTCTTTCCCACGCATAGCCACAATATTCCGAAAATTGTAGGTACCTTGCATATTTACTGAAATTATTATAATTCCTTCAGATTAACGTATTGTACGAAAACTGTTTTGAGATGAAGGCTGAATTGTTTTCACCATAATTTACTAATGTCTGTATCTCTCAAAAGCGAACATAAATCCATTTCACAGGAGATTCAGGTTTGAAATTCGAAACAGTGTTTTCCACCTATGCCAGCAAGCTTTTTGTTCGAACTAATCAATATTTCGATTTGGGTTTAAGGTCAAACACTGGAGTATGATTTTCATAAAGCGGTATCGTGTAGTGTTCGCATGTGTTCCGTGCTCTTTCAATGTAAGGATTGTCTTTGAGTGTAATTTCTTGTAATCAATTAATACGGTGATTGCGTTTATATCTATGGGGTGTTTTTTCCATTACATTTGTTAAGTCGTAATTTTTAACCATTGTTAATGTTCTTATAACAAAATAGTACCAGCTAATTAAACAGTTGCAGCCTCAGTCCTGTAAAGACTCATTCAGACAGTTATTTACAAAGTTGCGTGGAAAACCTGAACTTGAGATTTTTATTGAAGAATTCTAAAGACTTCGCTCTAAACATGTGTTGAAAAACAAGTTTTTGGTTGTTTGTCTTGTCCCAAGTTTACGGAATCTGAATATTGTCTATCAGCTGATTATACGAATAAGGATATCCATAATAATTTTAGATTGACTGTATAATGGCGTGTTCCTTCATTATCATCTTGCCACGTTAATCAACAATTACCGTACTGTATTTTGCATATACTTTAGTAGGTGGTCTCGGTCGGATTACTGTGTGGATATAAGTGCGCTATTGAGGATGTTTAAAAATATTAAATTATGTTTTTTGTATATCTCATCAACATTTTTTACTGATTTTACTGATACAATTTGTGGAGTTCTTCCTGCAGTCACCACCCAGTCTCGTAGTATGTCGTTTTATTTACAACAAACACGGGTGAGAGTCCCTTTTTCAAAATAAGAAAATAGTTACGACAGGTAACCTAGATAGGTGCCTCCTAATTTAAATGATTAATGATTCTTTACGTTTGTACTTGACGTTTCGTATTGAGTGTAAGGTCTTTAAAACCCGTCATGCTTCAAAAAATTTGGAGAAGTGATTTTTGCAAAGATTTATAATAACATACAGATAGATAAAGAAAACTAGTGTTAGTAGCAGAACACAAAATATGACTACAAATTGTATTCGTTTTGCTGGTATTTTATTACATTTTCTTAAGAATTATCTTATGATCCTTTCAATCCAGATTAATCTAAACCGTCATCTATCTGATCTGATTTTCTGCTGGCGGTTAATACTGAGAGCTAGCGTTAAGCTTGCACTTCTTATTCTAAATATAGAATTTATTTATTTGAAATTAGTTTTTACATCATTTAGTATCAACCAAGAATCTTGGTTTTCGATCATAGGTGTCTGCGCAGCGTTGAGCGTTTATCTTGGGACTATCGAATAATTAATGCGGTAGTTAGGAAACGGGTACTAGGTAAAGATGCCAGATCATTAGATGAAGTAGTGAAACTTCATCAGTTGAGGTAGTTTGGATATGTATTACGAATGCCCAACACCCGACTTCCTCGAATGGATGCACTTGCGCTGTTCGTTGTGCTCTCTCAAATCCTAATCTTCTGGATTCGTCAGCACCTCTACCTTTGCCTTTCTAATCTTATATCACTGAATTATACTTCTTGAATAATATCTTGAACCCTAGTCTTCTTCATTACCATTAATACCTCTGCTATCTTTATCACTATGAGATTTGATTTGACATTTGCGTCTCTGTGCTAGTGTGGTATGGCAACGTGAACTTATGTACATACGTACGAATTTCTACGTTGCAATTCACTGACTGCCTCGTCCAGCTATGTTTTTCGTTGAAGGAACCGGCTGGAAGAAAGCTAGGTGCGGCCAAATTAAAACATGGCACAAATCCATAAAGTCACTGACAAGTGGACTGAGCCCTGTTAGTAAGTGTACACTACCATTTGGGGTCTGTGAGACAATAGTAACTGATGGTTAGAGACTTTGAATGACATGGCTCAAAACCGTTTGCAATGGCACAAATGCATCCATTCTTTGTGTTCTCTCGATTTCTAATCTTCTGAATTCTTCGTCGCCTTTATTTTTCTCTTTTCACATTTATTTCGCTGACTTATACCTCCTCCAATCCCGCCAATACTTATACTACCTCTATTACAACGCGATTTGAATTGACAATTCGATTTGTGTGCTTTTGTGGCATAATATCCTAAAGTGATGTACGTAAGTACGAGGTTCTATGTTGTAGCTAACTGGCTAATCAGATAGCCTATTGCGTCAAATTTATTTATTTACTAATTTCCTGTTAATTGGTGAGTAGACGGTTCAGGAATGTAGCAAAAGTTTATTGGGCTACTGAATAATACGTACAAATGCTTCCTTCATTTCTCTTTCTCTCCCTCCACATATATATATATATATATATATATATATAACAGACATGACTCAGAATAACAACCATTTTTAATCCTGCTAAGGTTGCAACACATTCTGTATCAAAATAAGACTAAATCCGTTGACAGAAATATTCCTAAAATATATTTCTGAAGAAACTGTCTTAGTAAATCTGTGTTGGTAGTCTGAATCTAGTACACAGCATGGACGAGAAGTTATTTATTAGGTTGAGATTAGAACAATACAAGTTGTAAGTATTGGTCCTCAAGCATTATTAATGTATGACTCATGTGGAAGAGCGGCCGGAAAAATTAATTTGAGTATGAAATTCGGAGCATAAGTAGCTGTCACGCCTTTGAAGCATATACTCACTAGTTGACAGGAAATACACAAATCTGACGCGACAGGCTATCTGGTTAACCTTTAGACTAGTAGCATGTGAGTCTGACTGTGAGCAATCAGCCTGGACAAAGGAAAGAAAACTAATCGATGACTGGATAGACCAGAAAAAAGGGAGAAGGCCAAACAACTGAAACACTACTCGATTTATTTCTGATCCGATTACCGGAAAAAGACATGAATAATTATGTGGTCAGCAAGACCACAACGCACAGGCATTCAGAGAAATACAATTATGTTCAAACTAGCCATTTAGGCTAGAAAAATATAGCATGGGAGTTACGTTTAAACATAGTATTGCAGTGAATCATACATCAAACTTAAGCCTAGGATTCACAGATAGGAACTAAAGTGAATATTAGTATTTAGCAGGCTTCGAATTTGACACAACGATGTCCTCAAAATAAATTACCACTATTTAACATTCTGTTTCCCCCTTCACATCAAATCGTGAGCTTTAAAATATTAGACAATGAGGATTAGAAAAATGGTTCTGCATTATCGTGCATTAAAATTTTTAACACTAATACTTTTCTTACCGTTTCCGCCTACTTTTTATTCTACCGCATCTCTGCGCGTAACTTTAAGCTTTCGTAATGTTTTCTCGGTAATGTTATTTAGTAGGCATAATATTTGGTCGTATTTTGATTTCTTGTCAATAAATTCAATACCTAATTACCACATTGTTACTTTTGTTTCAGACTTGTAATCGTATAACTGCATATGTCGGAACAGTCTGTAAAACATCGGTTTCTTACTCTTCCTCCTGGGCAAAAGCTGAAGTTAGATAGAGTCCCTTCTCCTCATTGCCACCTAACACCTGTCCCTAACTTATCTACAAGTGCAAATTTAGATATAAATAATACTTCAGTAACTGTTACAGGTGATGATTTCGAGGATACATGTATTCTTGGTGAGTTGACCGTGTTTTTGTCATTGGATGAGTGATATATATCATTATTAAAACCAATTTACATTCCTTTATGTTCTAATATGATACATACTTGATATCCCGCGTAAAACAACCATTATGAAGAATTCATATGTGGTGGGTTTTTTTTCAGCCTATACCATATCATCAAAACCATTAAAATGTTAATACATTTTGCGATAATTATATCATAACTATTTTTCAGGTTGTGTTTAGCGCACTAGGGAAGCGAAGTAAATATGTTAAAAATATTGCAGGTCTTCATTAGGTGGTGTATAAAAAGTATACTACATATGTATTCAGTAATTCCAGAACTATTTATCTAATTTTTAATGTTCTAGTTCTTTTTGATTTTTTGTCTCTTTTGTCATAATATGCATTTTTAATGCGTGATTTATACTCTTACTTACGCCTGTAGCATTCAGCTTGTTTGAGTTTGCCGATTCGGTATTCTGAAATGTTTTACTCAAGGAAATAAATTTTAATTACGGAAGAAAACTTCACCTGTACACAATATCCTGACTATTTAGTTTCATTTTAAATCACAAATCAGATGGACATTTAGTCGGACACTTTTGAAGTAGATGAGGCCAAGTGCATCTAATAAACATGGATGTTCCCGTATTTGCTAGTACAGGAAAAGCAAATTAGCTTTAGTTTGACGGGTAAAGAATTAGGCCTGATGATGGACATTAATTACATCGGAGAGTGAATGTTCTACATTTTCATATCTTCAAGTGTTTTATCTATTAAATAGATTCTGATCACGCGTTTTTCAGTGTTCACTATTGTTTATAAAAGCATGTTGTTTTTATGAAAAACTTATCCATCTGGTTAGTAGCCATTTTGTCTTTGATGTAAAATTATTTGCGGATTTTAGTTGACATTTCTCTCCTGAGAAATCATTACTCGGACACATATTACATTCCACCAATCGATCAGCATTCTACCCGTTTTAACAATTACAAACCAGTTTGTCAATAAAAGCTAAGATCATTTTAAGATTCACACCATGAAAATTCTATAATCCTCACAACCTCCCTATGATAAAAGTGCTCATGGGCTCACAGGTAACTAGCTTCAAGTGCGATTTCTGGAGTTATGGTGAGGAGCATTGGAGTTCAACTATGTCGGTTGTGAGACAGCTATCCACCGCAGGTGATAAATTGTAGGTTACACAATAAAGTGAATTGATTTAAGTCAGATACGTACACCGCTGGATGCCAGTTTTCACGCATGCGACAGTAGGTTCATGAGTCGGTTCCCACTTTCGGGGTCGTGTATGTGCACTTCCGTCCAGCACTATACCACAACGAAACGATCATCCAACGCTTTCTAGTTTTTAATAGTGGTCCAAGTGGGACCAGTTCGTGATTCCTAACAAACTTGAATTAAATTTCCTCAGGCGAAATGTGTTTATGCGATATATTTTAATAGATTACTCATCTTGATCTGATATACTGACTTATAAAAAATCGTCAGAGTCGTTTCAAAAGTGAGATTTAATTATTACCCGTTGACTGATAAAATTTGAAGCAATATTAACTTTTTCGTTTTGTCTTTACCTATCAGGGTTAAAATTATGTTTCAACCACTAATATAAGTTAGAATTTTCCACCTCATTATTTGTGCTTCAATTAATTTATACACGGGTATTTTTCAATTTATTGTTTTATCAGGTGAAGGATTTTTTGGACGAGTTTTCAAAATGCGTTTAAAATCAACAAAAGAATCATTTGCAGTTAAAAAGATACCATTTTGCAATTTGGATCCACGTAATCCAGATATGATAGCGGATTTAGAAATAGGAAAACTTGATCCACACCCATTTTTATTGCGATCTTATTGTGCTTTCATTTATGTAGATTCTGTTTGGATTTTACTAGAACTCATGGATATCTCATTAGATGTACTTTTAAATAAGGTAAGTCAGTCAATCAGTTACAACGTAGAACTCCGTACGTACGTACATCAGTTCAGGTTGCCATACCAGATAAGCACTGAGACGCAAATGTAAATTCAAATCCCATAGAATTAGAGGTAGAAGGAATATCAGCAGTAATCAGAGAGATTAGGGTTCGACGATATTATTCATGAAGTAGAATCTAGTGAAATAGACTTTAAAAGATAAAGATAAAGTAATGAGGAACTCTGAAGGTTAGGATTTGGAGGAACACAACGAATGGTTGCATCTGTGCCATTGCAAACGGTTTTGCACCATGTCATTCAAAGTCTCTAACCATCAGTTACTATTGTCTTGCGGACCCCAACTGGTAGTGTATAATTACCAACAGGGCTCAGTCCACTTGTCAGTGACTTTATGGATTTGTGCCATGTTTTAATTTGGCCGCACCTAGCTTTCTTCCAGCCGGTTCCTACAACGAAAAACATAGTTGGACGAGGCAGTCGGTGGTTGGGGATTCGTAACACATATCTCAACTACCTCAACTGATGAAGTTTCACTACTTCATCTAATGACCTGCTATCCTTTCGCAGTACTCGCTTCCTAACAACAACATTGCTTACTCGGTTGTGCCAGGATACACGAGCAATGCTTCAGAGACATATATGATCAAAAACCAATAACTTACGAATATCTTCTCGTCTGACTGGCCATGTTTCTCAGCCATAAAGTAGGACGGAGCGAACTGCTGAGCAGTACATTAATCTTTAAGCTAGCAAACGGATATCTCGCCTACTCGATCAGTGACGCAAGTTGGCAAGAGCCAATCGAGCCTTATCTATCGTTGCTGATATTTCAGCAGTCACCTGACCATCAGCACTGATAAGACTGGTCTACTCCCGAAAACTCAGACGAAGATAAAGTTAACTCTAAGAGCATGTCTACGACAATGTTTAACAGGAATGGAGAGTGAACAGCCATCACGGACACCACTCAAAGTAATAAATTCCGATGACAGTTCGTCATACCCTGTCACCCGAATAGTAGTGTTCGCGTGTGCCTTTATGTGTATGAGACCAGATGTTACTTTCCAGCTGGTCACATAGTGCACGGGTTCTGGTTGTCAGAAGGGTTATCAGCCTCGTGACTTCTGTAGGAACTCGGCTTTCATCCTGGGATTTCATAACTCTTCTAAATAATGTCCTAACTTCCAGAGCAGAGTTTAAATTGTTTGGATTATTTTTTCTGGTTAGCGTTTTTAGCGAGTTGGTTTTCTACGGGATATTGCCACCAACCCCAAGCCTAACCTCTCTCCTTTATCCGGGATTGGGAGCGGCAGTAGCCTCCTATGGTCTACAGATAGAGTTCTAAGTAAGGTAAACTGTCACTTCAAACATAATGTTCAATCTGTAGTTTAGGGGTTACCAAAGATTCCGTATATGAAGTTACCTATTATATCATATATTTCCTATTACTATATTAATTATATTGGCGGTTCGTATAAGATGACTAACTAAAATGTTTGTTAACGATATAATAAGCACTCGTTATTAAGAATGCCATCTTGTCGACGATGAACTGAACTGTTGCTGTTTAGAAGTTAATTTTTCAAACACTTGATGGTGCACAAATACCATCTCTAATGAACATTTGAATGATACATTGTTTGTCAACCTATTAATTACAAAACGCGTCAAACTGGAATGCATCCGATCGAGTTCATTTTACCTGTTTCGATGCAATTGTTTTTGAAGATTATAAAGCGATTCTGTCTATCAGTAGTTATAAATATTCAGGTTATGTATTTTACATCTCTCTTGAGCATCGAGTTTTTATCAGTCATTATTAAGCTTTAAATGGTCCAAGACACTAACTTTTTTGGTAAAACGTTGAAAGAGAATTATTCGTAATTTTCTGAATAAGCTTGGATGTTATACAACGTCATATTTAAGATAATCTCAGTGATTTACATTTGAATGATTCCAAGTTTTTTCTGGCCATTCTGTTCGACCATCGTTGAACTTCACTGAATATTTCCGATAATGATAACATACAAGTAAACTAGAAAACTATACGTTTTGCATTTACAACACATTTCACATAACTCATGCTCTTACTACACATGAGCGTAGTATAAAAACCATTTTGTATATATTTGTTTTTAGACCTTATTCACCTTTGATTATTTCCATAAAGAATCTCAGAATAGTTGGAATTATCTAAATTTTAGTCGCCGGAATTTTCGCAAGCACAATTTCACCATAAATATTCAGATACTTCATTCCTAATTTCTGTCAAACTGTTTGCTCCAGTTTAAACAAATGTTCATACTTATTAGATTGTTCTTATGTTAAACTGTTTGAGATAATCAATCAGTAATCTTTGTTTTGTTTTTTTTTCATAATATGTATTGTTGCGAAATTTCACCCCATTTCCATTGATTGAATTCTATCAACGGAACCAATTTTCACACTTTATGTTTAAAATGAAAACTAGTTTGTTAAATATTCTGTTTAAATCAATTTCTCTATTAATTTGAGATAGTTATAAATCCCTTTTTTTTTTAACCTAATCAATAAAAGTATTTGTTGCACAACTAGATTCATTATGCTATTTTGTCATTATTATTACAACTACTTTCATTTTGGTTTTGATTTATTTCACAGGTAAAAGCACTTGATGATTACATCCCAGAAAATGTATTAAAGCATATAACATTTTCAATCGTTTCAGCATTGTATCATTTACGATACGATCTGAATATGATTCATCGTGATATAAAACCAGCTAACATGTTGGCTAACAGAAACGGTCAAATAAAAGTAAGACGATTAAAAATCAATTGATTAATATACATAAGACTGTTTGTAATTTCTTTTTCTTCCTTATGTTAAATAAACTTAGATTAGATGTTTGCTTAACATAACACAATAATATAAAACAAGAAAGATTAGTTCCACGTAGAGTTCTCGTTTCGGCGAATTCAGTCGAAAATATATTCTTTTTCCCATAGTGATAATTACAATAATAGTGATTATAAAAATTTTGTTAAACGTAGTAATAATAAGACAAATTAGATAATCAGATAAAACGTTAATTCGATTAAAGGAATTAAGAATAATATTGTTGTTAAGGTCTTTAATATTCATCGAGAAAATTGCTAAAGAAATTATAATCGGAAAGCGTCAGTGTGATCAGATAAAATATTCAAATTATGATGATCTGTAATCAGGAGAATCATAGAAACAGAAACAGATTAGTTGGGTTGAGGGAGGTAAAAGGTCTTTAGAGAAGAGAATAGAAGTGAAGCAGATGGCTGTGAGAGAAGGGAAAGTTTATTATATTCTTTAGGAAAGATTAAGACCATGGTAGGAGAAGCGGTTGCACCAGTTTCTTCTGTACACATTGTTCTGGTTTTTCCAGATGTATGAGAAGTGCTACGGCAATGCTAAGAAAATGGCAGTCAATTGCCTTTGGCAGTTTCCTACTCGCCCTATAGATGACTTATAACGCAGAATCCGTTTTGACCGAATGACCTGTGTTTACAAGGTGTTCGATTACTGAGCTTCGTATTGACCCGTTTCCGCCTCTTTTCAACCAAGCCAGATAATGTTCTTGAATTCTTTCGGATAAAATACGCATCGAACGACCTATATTCCTAGCTCCACATAAACAGTTAATTGATGAACACACATGGAATTGGTCAAATGCGATAATTTATCCTTTAGATAATTGTTGAACATTGGTCGGCTCGAGAAAACTAGCCGCAAAGTTGCTGCGAAGAACGTTTTATTGAGAGTCTGAAATTCGTCTCTTCAGTATTTCTGCAGCTAAATTACGTTTGAAACAATATGAAATCATGGTACCAATAAAACAATATTCTGTAATAATTCTAAGTAATCATGTGGTAAGATAAATTCAGTTGAATTGTTTAAATTACATTCATATCTCATTATAAAATATTTTGAAGATGTTTATATATTGTTCTTGTGATAGAATGTACTGTAAGGTGATGATTTCTTATCCAGCACAATATCTGTAAGCGCACGATCACAGTACAACAGACAGACAGACAGATATAACGCAGAACTTCGTACGTAAGTACATCAGTTCAGGTTGCCATGCCCCATCAGCACAGAGACGCAGCTGTTAGTTCAAATCCCAGAGTGATAGTAATAATAGAAGTATTAGCAGTAATGGAGAAGATTAGGGAGCGAAGAAATGATTCGAGAAGTATAATTCAGTAAGATAAATTTAGAAGGAGAAAGATAGGGATTATGAGGAATGCAGAAGCTTAGACTTTCATAGAACATAAAGAGGAGATGCACCTGCGCCATTGCAAACGATTCTGAGCCATGTCATTCAAGGTCTTTAACCTTCGGTGACTATCGTCTCGCGGACCCCAGCCAGATAGCCTACATCTACCAACATGACTCAGTCCACTTGTCGGTGACTTCATGGATTTCTGCCATGTTTTGGTTTGGCCGCCCCTAGCTTTCTTCCTACCTACTCCTACATTGCGAAACATAGCTCGTCGGTGGTTAGCCATACGTAACACATGTCCCAACCACCTCAACTGATGAAGTTTCACTACTTCATCTATTGATTTGCCATCCCTACCTAGAACTCGTTTCCTAACGACTGCATTGCTTATACGGTTTTCCCATGATACACGCGCAATGCTTCGGAGACATGGATGATCGAAGACTAGTAACCTACGGAAGTCCTCTACTCTTAACGGCCAAGTCTCACATCCATACAGTAGGATGGAGCGAACTGTTGCACAGTACACTCGTCCTTTGGTTAGCAAACGGATATCTCGCCTGCTCCATAGGTGACGGAAGTTGCCAAAAGCCAATCGAGCCTTCTGTATCCGTGCTGAGATTTCGTCAGTCACCAGGCCATCAGCACTGATGAGACTCCCCAGATACGTGAAGCGGTCAACACGCTCAACTACTTCACTCCCTATCACTAGTTCAGGTGCCGATGAAACCCAATTTTGAAGCAACATTTTCCACTTCGAGAGGGGAGACCGCATCCTGAGCATGCTTGCATTGTTGCTTAGGGTGGTCAGAAGACTCTGCATTTTGTCAGCGTCTTCACCAAGTAGGACTATGTCATCGGCACATTCTAAGTTGATAAGCGAGCCACCTGGTAATAGGTCTACTCCTGAAAATTCAGACGAGGATAAGGTTATTTGTAGGAGCATGTCTATGATAAAATTAAACAAGAATGGAGAGAGTGGGCAGCCCTGACGGACACCACTTGAAGTAAAGAATTCTGTTGACAGTTCACCATGTGCTCTCACTCGACCAGTGGTGTTCAAGTAGAGTGCTTGTATAAGGTTAATGTTCTTATTTGGTACACCTTTGAATGACAGACACTGCCACAGAACCTCACGATCCACAGAGTCAAATGCCGCTTTCAGGTCCAGGAGGACAACTGTTGTAGGGCGACTAAATGTATGCCTGTCGTAGTGTGAAGATGTGGTCTATACAACCACGTCCAGGTCGAAAACCAGCCTGGTTTTCTCGAGTTTGCTCTTCACGAGCACTAGTAAGGCGTCCAAGTATAATCAAGGTTAACAATTTAGAAAGTATATTAGTTAGACTGATTCCCCTGTGATTGTCACAAGAAGACTTTTGTCCTTTCTTATAGATTGGGACAATCAGTGATAGAGACCAGTTGGATGGGATTGTGGCTAGTTCCCGAATTCTACCTAAGATGTCAGTCAACCTAGCTGCTAAAACTGGACTACCATCCTTAAATATCTCAGGGGTCAGTCTATCAGGACCTGCAGCTCGTCCTCGTTTCAGATTTCCTAACGCTTTCTCAACTTCATAAAGACTAAGGGGGCTTACGTCGATTCGCCAGTTAGGATGACTGAAGATCGTGGGTAACCGAAGTGTGGCTGAAGGCCAGTTGCACTGATCCCTAGTGTTCTGCCCATCGATCCAGTCTCCTGGATCGACAATAAATAATAGTCCCATCATTTTCCGAGATAGTCTCACTTACACTAGGATTCCTAATACCAGTTTCCTTAATAAGTTGGAAAGGTTGTCTACTATTGCCTATCGCCGCTGCCTTTTCCATCGCTTTTGCTTTCGCCGCCCACCACTGTTCACGGTCGTTGCGCAGGCTTTTTATCAGCCTGCACTCAAGCTGACTTCGTTCTTCATCATGTTCAGAGCCAGGTGGGATGAGTTTTTGAGTATCCATCAGTTTGGTGGATGCTGCTGCGATCCACGGCTTTGTTCTAGTTCTATGGATTACCTTACTAACAGATATCACTGCTGTTTCCACAGCCTTTTTGATATCATTCCAAGCTGCCTCCGGATCGGAATAGCTTACATGGTCGCCTAACTCTTTCTCTAATTGTACCTGAAATATATTCTTAGCTTTATTATCATTAAGTAAAACCCTAAGAGGCTTTCTTACGGTGTCTTTCCAATGTCCAATAAACTTCAATCATATACGAGCTCGCACTAAGGCATGAGAACGAGCGGCAGTTCTCTATCGAACCCCTCCATCGGTGGCTGATGGCGATGTGATCTAGTTGGGTCTAACGTTAAGACGACTTTGGGGTCGCCGGGTCACAAGATATTTTTCCTTATGCCTAAAGCTAGTGTTTGCTAGAAATAGTTGGTTATCTGAGCGTACTTGCAGCAGACGGTCGCCATTGTCTGTTCTTTGAGCTGCGACACCATATGATCCACCAAGGTGTCTTTCATTTTCACTTAGTCTACCTATTTGAGCATTAAAGTCACCAGCCATTATTACTTTATCAGAATGCCTACATTCTTGGAGGAGGACCGAGAGCTTTCTGTAGAACTCATCTTTCACATCGTCGGAACTTCAGTCAGCGGGGGCATAGGCAGATACGACGAAAAGGCAACGACGGGTGTCCCTATCTTTCCGAGTCCTTACTGTCGCGTTCAATCGGACGGCGCACAAGCGACTATCTACTGGGATCTAGTCTAGGAGCGCTAGTTCAGCCCTACGAATCAATGCTATACCTAGACCAGTGAGGCCCCGGGAAGCAGCATCGGGGCTACCGGATACACGAAGAGTAAATCGGGCAGCTTCTTTGTTTTGACAAGGCGAAATCAGATTAATGACTTTACTAGGATCCTGTACGCGCGTTTCCGAGACGCAGCACACATCAGTTGAGCGTGATTCTAATGTTCTAGCTAACGAAGCCTGTTGCACTATTTGACATGTAGCGGGGTTTCAGGAGACCAGAAATGACATTTTGTGAACTTGCATTGTTTGCATTAGCTGTGCAGTGAGATAAGGGAATGTGAGAAGAGTTAGTCGTGGAGATAAGAGAGGTGCTAGGGGGTGTAGAAAGGATTTGATTTTGACCAATTTGGTCTCGTGTGCTGTTACAGATATGAGGGCGGTTGTCACTTCGCGGCTGCCCACACCATGGAAGGTTGTTTCTAGAGGAACCTGAGAAGCAAGGTACATTAGCTTTGGTCTTAGAGACCTGGGTGCATGACCGCAGAGCCCAAGGGACAACTGCTTGAGGTCGGTCACGCACGGCCTTTTTATGAAAGGTTTTTTGAGTATTAGCTCCGCTCTTGAAAGCCCTTGGTGGGGGCACCCTTACCCAAGGAGACGGAAATCCGTGAGTTAGGGGAGGTGTGACATTTTTAGGGTCGACCTTTTCTAACCCTTCCTTCCTTGTGAGAAGGCAGCATCGCTGCAGATGCTGGTTGTCCGAGGGAAACGCCTTACTGCTGTCACACCCGTCTGCAGTCAACAGTACGACTTCGCCCTCAGACCTTGAGTATCTGTTTTTAGTCTCATCGTTCTCCAATCGACCTGCCTGGCATGGTAGGACCTTCAGGAACATATGTTCCAGCCAGTATAGCTCGGTTGGTTCATCACGATAGGCAAGCCCGACCACCACGTCAAGGTAGCAGCTACGGTCGGTACAACATTCGATTAGTGACTATGGCTAATCATGACTTTCTTTTTCTACATCCTTACAATACAAAATATTGAGACTATAAAGAGCTCGTTTTTTATTTTATATTTCACTGATTCTAAACCTACCCCAGAATCATTTTTCAGGTTCTGCAACAAAAATGGCTTTTCTATAAACTCATAACGAAACTTAAGTATCATTAAACCTAGGCTTGCGGTTAACTATGCGAAAAAACGTAGCTATATTCTGTAGAATTATGTTGACTTCGACAAAGATTACTTTAGGTTTACTTTAGGTTTAATATAACAAGTAATAACGTAATAACTAGAGAATTGTAAGATGATTTGAGTAGTTCACTTAAAGTAGGAGTGAAATGTTGTACTGAAAACTATATTTATCTTCCTCTGTCATTGTCAATTTTGGGAGTTTTTCCGTTCAATTTCAATCATTTTTTATATCTAAGGTGTGATTTAAAAAGTTATTCTCTTATCATGATATATATATAACTTTATTGTGAAAATTTTTAAAAGTCTAGTAGTTCAACAATTTACTGACGTATCTTTTATATTTCGATTTTTTCACCGTTATTTTATAGTTAGGAGACTTTAGTACTGCCGTCACACTTTCCAACTGTGAAACTTTAACAGATGTTGGGTCGTGGCGTTACCTTGCTCCAGAACGTGTAAGCTGTGGTCCCATAAAAAGTTACGGAGTTAAATCTGATGTTTGGTCTTTAGGCTTAAGCATTTATGAACTAGCAACTGGTACAAATCCATATGAACCACCTAGAGATCCTGTAGATGCATTCAATCAGGTAATTCTTATAGACTTCCAATTATAAATCTAAATTTGTTGTTTACCTGCCTTGTGTATCTTACTGGAAGATTATATTTACTTAAATAGTATCACAATGATCCGTCTCAACACATTTTGTCTCACTACAATTAATTATAAATCACGCGATATTATAGCATTACATATTTCATTGTCAATTTATGAATATAGGCGTGATTTGACTTCTAAATCTCTTGAAATTTTTACTTTGAATTTTTAAATGAACAACACTGTCTATCATGTGTTGTTACCATTGGTGTGTTGTCTAAATCTCATGATTGATTCATTAGTAATTTTAGTTTTACAACTAAACAAACGCAACTACATTAATTGCTTGCTGATTTGTTTTCTCTAATGATTCTGAGAAGAAAGTTTAAATAGACGGCTTTCAGATAACCAGTACCATCCAATTACTCGTTATCATACTTTAATCAACAATTAAACTATTTTTAACAAGATATTATTTTGAGGTCAGTAACTGCAAAAAATGATTAACCATTTAAAAATTGACAATTTACCTATAATAGACTATAATTATTGTGTGTAAACGTATAATGTGACTTCTAATTTTAGCACAATATTACGCTAACAAGTTAATTTAAATATGTCGTCTTATAAAATATTTTAGCAGATACATATATCACTATGTGTTTTAAAGACTTAGAAAGGATTTTTGAGTATTATTCTTCCATTTTTTGTAATTTAGTGGAAATTGTTTATTTTTTTTGTAAGAATCTACCACTAACGTTAGATACCTATTATTAGTTGTATTATACTAATTATTAACAATGAAAGTTTCAAAAAAAAACCTGTTCAGAAATAGTATTACGCCTTCATAATGTACTCAGTAAACGTAGTTAACTACACATAATTATATAAAGAAGTTAAGAAATAAAATTATAATCGATATGAATTGTCATCTGTCAACCGGTTAATGTATCTTTCTTGACTACTTTAAAATTTTGAGTAGTATTCATCGAAACACATTGGTACGTATGACTTTCCGTCTTCATAAACTAACGAAAGGAAAAGAGATGAAACAGGTAGTGGGAACAGGCAACACTAGACGACTTTACAGACTGATCAAGGGAACAGGTACCACAAAGTCAAGTGTTAGTAAGACTTCCTCGGAAAAGGATGAAATTCTACTAATTGAGTGTTTCAGAGAGTGGGGCAGAACACTTCGAAAAACAGTTCAGCTAATCTCCGATTACCTTTCCGTGACTGTTTATCCCCAATCACTCAACACTGCACCCAACTAGATAACATCGCTCGATAGAAGACTGTCGCTCGTTTTGGGGCACATGCTTAGATTCAGATCAGGCCCTAGTGCGAGCACCTATTTGTTTGTGACTTAACGCACGTACGAAAGACGCCACAAAAAACATTTTCGGGTTCTACCTAATGATAGCAGAGCTATCATTATATCTTACCATTATATCTTCATATCTAATGTTGTCCATACCAACCTTGGCATTAGGGTCCCCCATAAGAATCGTCAAGTCCTTTGGTGAGCATCTGTCGACGATTGACTGCAGCGTTTCGTAGAATTGATCTTTATCATCATCCTTGTAGTCGTTGGTAGGTGCATAGCATTGGATGACGTTCATTCTAATGTTCTCTTTCTTTGTTTTGAAGCATGCTTTAATCATCCTTCAACGAATTCAGGATAGCCCTCACCAAAAGGTTCCAGCCCTTTCAGGGGAGGACGCAACAGTGGAGAACAATTGGAAAAGGAGTCAAACAGGCAATCGCTCCAACATGTCACGAAGTTCTGGGTCACAAGAAGTACCATCACAAGGAATGGATCTCTGTTGATACTCTTGCAAAAATTGAAGAAAGGAGGAACAAGAAGGCAGCATTCAATGTCAGCCGAACAAGCGCGGAGAAAGTTACCACACAAGCTGCATACACAGAAGCAAACAGGGAAGTGAAGAAGAGCATCAGGGCTGACAAACGAAAATATGTGGAAGATCTAGCAATGACGGCGGAAAAGGCTGCAAGAGACGGAAACTTGAGACAATTGTACGAAACAACAAAGAAGCTCGCCGGGAACTATCGTAAACCAGAACGACCAGTGAAAAGCAAGGAAGGCAAAGTAATCAGCAACACTGAAGAACAGCGAAATAGGTGGGTAGAGCACTTCAAGGAACTCCTGAATCGACCAGCTCCACTGAACCCACCCAACATCGACGCAGCATCCACTGACTTCCCAATTAATATTGGCGCACTTACGATTGAGATCAGTATGGCCATCAGACAAATCAAGAGCGGCAAAGCAGCAGGACCAGACAACATTCCAGCAGAGGCAATGAAAGCAGATGTAGAAGCAACTGCGAAAATATTTCACAACCTCTTCAAGAAGATTTGGGATGAGGAACAAGTACCATCAGATTGGAAACAAGGATGCCTGATCAAAATACCAAAGAAAGATCTCAGCAAGTGTGAGAACTACAGAGGCATCACTCTTCTTTCAATACCAGGCAAAGTCTTCAACAGGGTATTGTTAAACAGAATGAAGGACTCCGTAGACGCCCAACTCCGAGATCAACAGGCCGGATTTCGTAAGGATCGATCGTGTACTGACCAAATTGCTACATTGCGGATCATTGTGGAACAATCAATTGAATGGAACTCACCACTCTACATCAACTTCATCGACTACGAGAAAGCATTCGATAGCGTGGATAGGAAAACACTGTGGAGGCTTCTTCGACACTACGGCGTGCCTGAGAAGATAGTCAACATCATAGGAAATTCTTATGATGGATTCAACTGCAAAATCGTACACGAAGGACAGCTAACAGACTCTTTCGAAGTGAAGACCGGTGTCAGGCAAGGTTGCTTACTCTCACCCTTTCTCGTTCTTCCGGTGATCGACCGGATTATGAGGACGTCGATATCTGGAGGGAAGCACGGTATCAATTGGACAGTTAAGACGCAGCTGGACGATCTGGACTTCACGGATGACTTGGCTCTTTTATCGCACACGCAACAACAAATGCAAGAGAAGACGACTAGAGTAGCAGCAGCCGTTGCAGCAGTAGGTCTCAACATACATAAAGGAAAAAGCAAAATTCTCCGATGCAATACAAAATGCACCAACCAAATCACTCTTGATGGAGTTGCCTTGGAGGACGTTAACACCTTTACATATCTTGGCAGCATCATCGACAATCAAGGTGGATCCGATGCAGATGTGAGGGCACGGATTGGCAAAGCAAGGGCTGCATTTCTACAGTTGAAAAATATCTGGAACGCAAAACAACTTTCAACCGAAACCAAAATCAGGACTTTCAATACAAATGTCAAGACAGTTCTACTGTAGGGAGCGGGAAGTTGGAGAACTACCAAAGCCATCATCCAGAAGATACAAGTGTTTATTAACAGTTGTCTACGCAAAATACTTCTGATTCGTTGGTCAGACACTATCAGCAACAACTCATTTTGGGAGAGAACAAATCAGATTCCAGTGGAAGAGGAAATCAGGAAGAAGCGGTGGAAGTGGAACTGACACACACCCTTCGAAAAGCACCCAACTGCGTCACAAGAAAAGACCTCATTTGGAACCCTCCAGGTCAAAAGAAAAGTGGAAGGCTGAGGAAGGCATTACTCAGAGAAATAGGGAAAGACCTGAGAAGAATGAATGAAAACTGGAAAGAACTGGAAAGGAAGCCCAGGACAGAGTTGGTTGGAGAAAACTGGTGCGCTGCTTATGTTCCATCGGGGGTAACAGGCGTATGTAAGAAAGTAAAGTAGTGTGAAAATATGGTCCATACATCCACGTCCAGGTCGAAAACCAGCCTGGTTTTCTCTAGTCTGCACTTCAGGAGCTCTAGTTAGGCGTCTAAGGATAATCGAGGTTAACAATTTAGAAAGTATATTAGTTAGACTGATTCCCCTGTGATTGTCACAAGATGACTTGTGTCCTTTCCTATAGATTGGGACAATCAGTGATTGAGACCACTCGGATGGGATTGTTTCTAGACTGTATTTGAGGTAGTTACTGTTTGACCATAGACACCTTCAAAGCATTGCTCATATATGTGGGACGACCAAGTTGGCAACATTGCGATTCGACAGCTTGCTTGACTAAGGTGACAGGTTGATGAGGTTGTCAGTCTACTGACTCAGGTTGTGAGAAAATGTTACATATGTCATAGGATTTTCTACCTCTAATAGTATTGTTTACTAATTCAGAAATAGATATAAAGAAAACTAGAGGTAACTTGGCATCAGTCCATGAATTCAGTGACTGTTGATCTGACCCTTGTAGATGGATGCAGACTATCTGGTTGGCGTCAGCTTGATAACCAAGGTCAGAGGTTGAAGAATTTAGTCGACGTGGCTCATAATCAATCATAATATTGCAGATGCATTTACTGATTTCGTACTTCGCTATTTTAAATACCAGTATCTCTTGATACATACTTCTCCACTCTGCTTTTTTGAACTATATGCCTATGGATTAGTTTTTCTTTTTGCTGTTACTACTACTTCATTTTCATCTCTTGCTAATATGGTGCATCATCTTAGATCAATGCAAATCTGCTGCAGATCCTGTTTTCATGATCCCTATTTGTCTGTTGGTTTAATTGACACTGTATTTTCATAACCAAATTATTTTATGTGATTGTTACTCAGTGATCTGAAGATTTGAGTAGAAACGTTTTGTACAGTAAATAGACCCAAACATAGATACTACTGTGACGAGGTTGTCAGGTTTGACTATAGTTAATCAACTGACTGACCTATATCCGCTGAAATACAAGTTTTTTTCAGGTCCTACCATGCCTCGCAGTTCTGTTCGATAGCAATAAGACACATAGTAAGGACTTAAGTTCTGAGAGCGAATTCGTACTGCTAACTTTAGAGGGCTGTGACAACAGAGGGTGTTTCTCTCATGCAACCAGCATCTACAACAATGCTTCCTTCTCTAGAATCTTGCTTTATCAGTGTATGATGCGTCTCCGAAACGCGTATGCGTGATTCATATGTGGTTATTCACTTGACCTCACCTTGTAAAAAAAACCGGCCCGATTTACAGTTCGTGTACTCGTAGACTACTGCTTACTACAAGTGGCCTCGCTGGTGCAGGCTTAGCGTTTGTCTCAAAAGCAGAACCAGCTCTCCTAGACTAGATTCCACTATGCAGTCGCTTGTGCACCGTCCGACTAGATGGGATAGTAGGATCTTGGAAAGATCGGGACACTCACCGTTGTCTCTGCCTTTACTTCCAGTTTCAAACGATGTAAAAGGTGAACCTTATTACCAGCTTTCCAACTTTTATATAACTAAAAGGTCTAACGCATTAACAGTGGCTGGTGATTTTAATTCCAAAGTAAAATAAACCAAACTGCAACGCACCCAACTAACTCTTATGGATTCTTGGTAAAAAGCATTGCTCGATATGAAAACCCCGTAAATCAAATTAACGTTGGACCCAAATAGACCACATTATTATCAGAAACCGATGGAGATGCTCAGTAGAAGACTACCGTTCATTCTGGAGCACATGCGTGTAGATTCAGATCATGGTCTAGTACGAGCACTTAGAATAATAAGTGTCTCATTGGACGTAAGAACGCTATGACAGAAAAAGCGTTGAAGTTTGAAAAACAATCACTAATTTATTTCAGGAACAACTCGAAAGTTAGTCAGCAGGATAAGTCGCACCTACTTCGAGGTAGCTTAGATTGAAACCCAAAATCCGTAGAAAAAGCAGTGATATCTAACAGTCGGCTAAACCAAAAGTTTGAGAACAATCAGTGTATTTCAGCTCAATCTCAATTCAGACTACATTCGAACCTGGACGTGAATTTATAGAACAGATATTCACACTTCGTCAGGTCCTCGGACACAGACACACATGCAGACATCCAACCTCAAGGCAGCGTTCGGTTCTGTCGGTCGTGAGGTTCTGTGACAGTGTCTGTCATTGAAAGGTATACCGAAGAGGTACATTGACCTTGTACAAACTTTTTACTCGAACACCACAAATCGAGTGACAGCTTATGGCGAATTTTCATCGGAACTTATTATTTCAAGTGGTGTTTGATCGGGTTGTCCACTTTGTCCATTCTTATTTAACTTCGTCGCTGACGACACTATCATCATCTGGCTTTTCACGATTTGACTTTCTATCGGGAGATTTACTTGGTGACTTACTATGGAGGTGACATCGTTCTGTTTGGTGAAGACTAACAAAATGCCTTCTTCTGACCACCGTAAGCAACAATGCGATTCTCTCCTTCGAAATGCATAATGTTGTTTCTGGATTGAGTTGCATTATCACCCGAACTAGTGTTAGGAAGTGAAATAGTTGAGTTTGTCTACCACTCTGCTTTTCTCGGGAGTTTCATCAGTGCTGATGACTTGGTGTTTGGTTCGATTTCTATACGGATACTGATGGCTGGACTGGCTTTAGCCAACCTGCATCACCTTTGGCGTAGGCGAGATATCCGTCAGCTAACTAAAGGATGAGTGTACTGCGCAGCACTGCGCTCATTTTCAGTTTGTGGGTTCGAAATATGGTCATTAAGAATGGAGGATATTCGTATGTTACTAGTATTCAATCATAGGTGTCTTTGAGCATTACTCCTATATCGTGTGACCTTCGAGTAATCAATGCTAGGGTTAGGATTGGGGTTCTAGGTGTAGCACCTCATATCTGAAAGAATGGGAGATCAGCTGATGCAGTAGTCGATCTCCATCACTTGACGTGGTTGGCACATGTATGACGTATGCCCAACCACCGACCGCCTCGACGAGTGATGTTGTCTGATGCAGGGGTAGGTTGAAAGAAAGCTAGTAGCAGCCAAACCAAAAACGGCAGAAATCCCTGAAGTCATTAAGAAAATCTTTTGCAATATCGCGAGTGCATCCACTCTTTATCTTGTCGCAAATTCTAAGCTTCTGAATAACCTATAATCCTTTTATATGATTGATTTCTATTTTCATAATCTTATTTTTAATCCCCATTCTTTTTTCATACTAATTTCACTGTTATTAGCTCCACTTCTGTGAGGATTTTTAAAAAACTTCAGATCTCTTTCTTAATCGAAGCAAGGCAGTTTGAATTGGTGTACGTACGTACTAAGTGCTTCATTGTAACTGACTGACTGAGATCGAATAGTAAAACATCCTCATATTGTATAATTAGATTTTCTGTTCACATAATTCCACATACATTTGTTGATATTTTAATTTTTTTTAGATTGTAAATCGTGATCCCCCAAGTCTTTCAAGTGATCTTCCATATTCCAATCATTTTCGAGAATTTTTGAATATGTGCCTTATTAAAGAAGTTGGTGAACGTGCAGACTACAATGATTTACTGGTGTCAAATTTCATTCGATCAATTGATATCAATTCTTATATGATTAAAACGGCACAATTCTTAGCGAAATATATCTAATGAATTTTCCAATTTGCGTTTATCAGCTAGTCAAACTTCAAGAATAAATATTATGTACATTGAACAAAGATGTATTTCGGCAATTTTGTCGTATATTCCTGTTCTATACTGAATTATAATAAATTATTCCCATAGGGCTGTGAATATTCATTTCATATAGATTTTTTTTTCCATTTTATTTGTAAAGCTTTTTTATACACATGAAAATAATTGGATCCAATTCATTGCAAAGATAATATTTTTCTTTAAAATTCAACTATAATTTTAGTTAACCTAATTCTTTCAACGAGTCTTTTTTTTGTCATACCACTTTGATGAATATGCTGTCTCATGGATAATACTGTTGTATAACTCAATGTTAGCAACAGACAGAATAATATGTCTTCCAAATTTATTTGTATAGACACCTTTAGTTCACCTTTAGTTTTCTGATTTACATGATATTTTGTAATCACTTTGAATAATTTTCTTAAATGATTTTAAAATGTATTATTTTGTATTATATATATATATATATATTTTTAATTATTGTACATATTATTTATTACGCATAATGTGTAGAGTTACTTTGAATTCACTTATTTTGTTCCAATCTGTGAATTAAAATATAACAGTGATCATTAGTTTAATTGTTTGTATGTAAATCTGTAACTTTGTAATTAATAATAATAAACTGCCAAATATTATATGTTGTAGTTTATTTTTTTTTGAAAAATTGATCGATTCGTCTTTTTGATGCACGTTTAGTTAATATTTTCTTTTAGACTTGTCAGTCTAGACTTTTGCAGTGATAGTAACAATCATTATTATTATTATTTCTATTATTAAACTATCAAACAACTATTCAATATAGGTATGATATTTTGGTAATATTGGGTTCGCTTTGTTGAATGGGTTTATGGCTAAGTTTTTGTTGTCATTCTTGACATTATCATCAGTGTCTTCCCTATATAGAAGTGAAACACCTGATTATTTATTCCACACTAATTACATCACTCTGTTCTGATGATAACCTGCTTTTTGTTACGTCTGTTTTAAGCATAACTGACTTGTGTTGGGTACTGAAAACAAAGACTAGTGATAAAGATTTATTTAAATTTAAAAAGAAATCAAAATTACGAATGACTAAACTACTTTATATGATTCACTTACACTCAGATTTGTATAAACTAAACTGAGTAATATTTAACTTATTACGTGAACACATTTCTTTTACTATACAGTTATATATAACACACAAATAACTCATTGACTCAGTCACATAATGACTCCTGAGAATGTGTTTGCATGTTACCGATAATTGGAAAAAATAAATTCCTTGTGTCATTCTCACTAATCGACTAAGCTATTGCCCACTATATCAGGTTTTATCACCATCATATACCTCTGTGTTACCGTTGACTGTTTTTTTCAGTCAACCTTTTCCGTTTGAATATATTAATTACAGTCAAACCTGAATACCGTGCTTATAAAGATTTCCTCGATAAAATTTGTGTCCATAGTCATCTGCATATATTGATGTCATTGATAGTCCATCATGTATACCTAGATGGAGTGAGAGATACGCTTTGTTCATTGTGATATGCTGCGCATCTTATCCTGCCAAATAATCATTTAAAGAAAGTAAAATATTGTACTGGTGATTATTTGATTTCCATTTGGTCAATCTATCTGTCGTGTTTGGATGTATTGAAAGTAACGAACTATATCATCATTTTTAAAATGAATTGAAGTATTTTTAAAATGTTTTTGAAATAAGTTATTTGAAAGAGAATCAATCGAGAAAACATTTTGGTACTTAGTTTTTTATACGCTGATGATGTGAAGATCAAGCATAATTTCGACTAGGAAATTTGTTTTTTACATATTCAAATTTCAGTAAGTTGAAGAAATCGCTAATTTTCACGAAATTAATGCATATAACGTTTGAACATACCTTTCACAAATTTTTACTATCAGCTGTTTACGTTTATTGCCACAGACCTGAATCCATGTCAATATTACAAAATAGAAGGACGTCATTGTGATCAATACCTGTCTCATTGTTTGATGAAATTATAATGGATTTAGTCTAGTTATGAAATTTCAATATTAAAAATTAAGATTTCTAGTTATCGAAAACTACTTAGTTCTGAACACATCAAAAATCTTTAATAATACCAAGTATTTTATGTGTTTATTTTAGGAAGCGTTATGATAAAGAATTCAGTTATCCAAGAACTATCGGTTCAAAGTTTCAAGTTCTGAAAGTAATAAATTGTTTTCATATTGAATAGTTGAAAATATTTGCTATCATCGACGTACGTTGGGAAGCTATTTTAATCTAATTTGGAATCGGTTGACAGTGTGTCCGTCGTTAGTAAGCAATATTAATTTTAATAGGTTCTTCAGCTGGTATCCGTTTTAAAATAACTTTACGCGTACATGAAAAAAAATACTGTTTTATTTAATAGATCCTTCGTGTATTCTATATAATACTTTATGGTAAATCATATTACCATCTACCTACATTGGCCTCTCTAGGTAGAACAGGCATGTATAATTGGAATGAATTATATTTATGTATATTTTTAAGCGTCAAGAAATGTGTTACAAATTAAATTATTTAAAAAAAAATTTTCTACTTACCACGTAATATCAGCAGATAAGGTAATAATGTTAGACGTCTCTTAAGTTCACTTTTTACAATGGATAGATGGCAGGCGTTGTAGTTGACTTTAATGTTTTATTCATCAATGAAGTCTCTTCACTCTAATAATTTATACCTTATATTTTTAGTTACATTATTAAATACCGTAAGTTTTATTTAGAGTGTGGTACAGGATAGAAATTATTCAGTTTGAGTGGCTTATTATATAAAGTTCGGAAGCTTAGAATTCTGATTTCGGTACTCAGTGAATGAATAAGTATTCACTAACACACGTAAACAACAATTTGAATTGTCGGTCGCACATATTTCTTCATTAACCTGACTCAAAAGTGAAATGGTCCAAAATTCGTTCATATTGCAACATGACCCAGACACAGCTTCTCCACATATCGTCAGATAGCGTGACACAAAGAGTCAACATTTGAAGATTTATGGAATATTATATTTCACCTGGACGACAGAAGAAAATCAGATTGGAACACCAGCGAAACGTTCAAACAGAAAAAGAGGTATGTAAACGTACAATTCGCAAAAAAGCAAGCAAGGTGTACACTGTTGAATAAATTATTTAACTGTTCAAAAGTATACAAAATAACTCTACTACATACCAACAATGACACCGTTCAATTTTATAAATGTAAACGTATATGTATTTTTTTCCAAGTTAAAGCACTTCTTGTAGAATTTTCCAAGACAATCTGTTATATTCAGTGTACATTTACCTTACTCTTTAAATGAGTACACAAAGGCAGGATCAAATTTCAGTACTTGTCCAGCTCACTTGCACCCAACTTTCGAAATAGCAGCCAAACCTTCCAAGCATCATGTTGATTGGCGAAATCAAATTTAAATAAATCTTCATAACGCCTGAACCACATGTCAAAAGTGACATTTGCATCAGGATCATCATGAAATTCAGCTATGCTATTCGTGATGCCATCGACTGGTGGAGCTGTGGTTGCATTAGATGAGCTGGGCTGTGTGGAGGGGGGAATCTTCATGTCTGTCTACATCTGCATCAGTTTCAGCTGCTGCTCACATAATAATTCAAGTTTGGCAGGATCCATGTTTCCAAAACTACCGTCGGCACTTGTTAGGTTCGTCACTAGGTATGCTTGAAACTATTACGGGTTCACCTTAGTTGATAAACGCGAACAAGACAATGAACCGGCGTCCAGGTAGGCTAACTTGATCTGAAACGGCTAAAAAGAAGTCTTGATAAGCGTAGAAAGTATATTCTACAAACGTCCTTGGGGCAGTCACAAAAGTAGCCCACTAAAATACACAGCAGCCAATCACAGCCAAGGATTTTCCTGGTGGGAAATGAAATCCTAAGGTCAACTGATCAGCCCACTCTCGCAGACGTGAAATCCAAAATAAGGCATTTATCAAGCGAGTTCTGGGGATCTAACGTCCCTAACAAACTATGAGCTTGACTAAAAAAGAATCCAGTGACTTCAGATCGTACCGATTAACGCTTCTATGACAGGATTTTAGTGCAAAATTACAAATCAACAAAATCATATAGTTCCTTGTGACAAGAATTATGTGTCTGTTTAATTTTCTTCATCAATTTTGCTACCATCGATTTATAATCTAAAGATTTCTGTATTTCTAAGTCTATTTTCAAAACAACACGATCTCCGCAACATAATCTGTAGATGTAGTTCATTGTTAATGTTAAAAAGAATTGTTATTATTTCATCAAAATATATTATTGTAAAGTATGTTTGTTGTTATACTGAATATTTAGTACTGTACTATTTAAAGATTTCGCAATTTTTTTGTATTCTACTTTGAAGGTGTAAAACTGAAATATTACCACATAAATCACCATGTTTGGCAAAATCAGAAAAAGATGCATTAGAGGAAAAAAACTAATTGAGTTGTACTTCTAGAAAATAGATTTTATTTATTAAACCTTCTTCTGAAATCAGAACTAATATTTTGTTGATATTAGGTTCTGAAAACAACTTATACTTTGAAATGTTATCTGAGCTGTGTTGGAGATAACGCTGGTTGGAATGGTTGTTATCCTCCAAAGTGTCAAAAGACGCTCAATTAATATGAAACCGATTGTATTGAATATCACTAAGTGAAGAGCTGAGAATACTAAGGTATTGATTTTATTCATTATACTTAACAGTATGAATTTTCATTCTCTACTCCAACAAACAAGTTATCTGAATCTTGTTGTAAAATGATTTGAGAGTTATTGGATTGCTGAATATAATTATGTGAATAAAAATAATACAACAGAGCATAGTTGTGATCGATTTTAAAAATGTGAATTTCAAAGCTAACCTGTTATTAGATAAAGACAGAATTATCCTAAGCAAAATTGTTGGTTACGTTTAGGCATAATATTATTTCAAACACCAACTTATTAATTGGTCACAAAATATTTGTTGTTCACATACATCATTCACATACCAAGAATGATTACCTACCTCTGCACATTATGCAGATTTTTCCTCAAACTTACCTCCCTGTACCTTAACTAAAAGTAACCTCTCAGACATATCACTCTGTGATTCAGATAAATTTGTATGTTTTATCCTATTCAATGCACGGTAAGAAACGTTATAGAATCTTTGGGACTGAGGAGTGAAAGGTTTATGAACTAACAGAACCTTAAAATCTGTATATACTGAGTAAATTCTACAGGAAGTTCATAACATTTAGCAGATTCTACATACCTTGATTGTGGGCTCAAAAATATTTAAACGGATTACTTGAAATCTTTTAACCTCCTTGGTTAGATATTTATTTCTAACTGCGACAGGTCTATGGAACGTTTTTTTAGTAAAAGTTGTCTGTGTAGTTCCTTTGTATGACTTGTAAAATGATTATGAGTTTTAAGGGTTACTCATAATCCCAGATAGCACATAGTTTGTCGGTGAAGCTTCATAAACCACTTCAGAGCTACTGATTGGATTCTGAGGCTATTATTAGAAATACTTGGAGGATAGCAAACAACTGTGTCACAATGTGAGCCCATTCGCTGTTGCATCACTGCTGTTTCAGTTTATATACAGTAATTTTCTCAAGTGGAAATTTCAATAATAAATTTATGTGCATACCAGTTCTTAAAATTTAAGCGTAAACTATATATATAACATTATTATAATCAGACTTTGTATACACTAAGTATTTGATGGGACTTTTCTTGTTTTCGTAAACTTTTAAATAAAATTATTGACCAAATATACTCGTTTATGTACTTCTTAATAGTGTTTGATGGTTAGTAAATGAACATCATACATGACTGAAAGAAAAAGTCGGTTTACAAAATGGATATGTGAAAAGAATATTTCAACGAATCTAGGAAGAAAACGTGTGATATTTTTAATCAATAATCACATTGAATTCAAATATGATTTCGAGGTTTTATCAACCTATCCTGACAGTTTTCACTTTTTTGTTTTCTAAAAGATACAACTCATCATTTGATTATTACTGATATAATATAGCAAGCAATAAATGAAATTTGAACGTATGATAAAATCCAATCATATACTTTGATAATCAAATATATATATCTATAAAACATTTGGATTTTAAAATTCATTTCAATAAAATAATTCATTAACTACTATTCTTAGTTTAGAAAATCTAATATCATATCTGTTTATTAACATTGTTAAATCTCTTACTGCTTTTAATAGTATCCACGCTTTTGTTAATTGCTACTAACTACTACTACTACTATAATATCACAACTCATGTCATTATGTTTAAATATGCTTCTTCTCAATTTGCTTGTATGTATGTATGTGTTTATTTTTCTAGGTTGAATAGTCTTAAATAATTTATTTTAAGTAATATATAAAGAAACGACTTGCACATATCACCTGTTAATATTTATGACAAAAATAAAAAATAATAATAGTAACAGAAATTAATGAAATAGTAACCTTTTTTTTGCTTTTTTTTTTCTTGATTGCATGTTAGTATAGAGTAATAAATATACATTAGATAGTTTAATGATTCACAAAAATGTTATTATTAGGAGAGAAAAAAAACAGCTGAAATATATTCTCACTAACAATCGGTAAATTAAATAGTTTTATGAGTTTAGATATCTAATTATATAAAAACAATAATTTCAGTGTCTGCATAAATATATATCTATGAGTCAGTTAAAAACGAAAACATTACATTGAATACTTTATTTGCACATCATCTTTGAGTCGTGACTTCCAACACTCCATCCTTCTTCCATTCCTGTTGGTACTCCGTATACTTCTTGCTTTTGCTCCATTTGCTTTCCGTTTTCCTCTTCTGACCGTGAAACTTCTTCTTCCACGTTCCTTCTTATACTACTTATATCGTTCGTATAAGTATCACACAATATAAAGCTTTGGATATTTTTGGTACTAATTAAATATGGTGAATTTCATGGAAACCATGAATCGATCGATGTTACATCATCATTAGAAATAGGAAAGCATTGAATGAACGTTTCATCTTAGTATGAGGCTCATCAGTAGTGTATGTCTACGACTTTGGAGTTCCACTAAGAAAACGTGTATAGTAGATAGAATTCAACCCTGTCAGGTGTGTGAGGCGGTTACCCCACTAAAGACAATGCATGCTAGTCGCGGATGGTCATGAATCGATTGAAGTTTGACACAATATTACTATTGGATGTCAGTCCATTTTATAAAGATGTTAAGTGGTGATGAGGGAGACTGAAGACAATTGGGCCTCTTGCTTGTATGGTCATAGAGTACAGTGAAGTTCGATTCTTTTTCAGTAAAGCAAATTTCTTTCAACTTTTCTCAGTACAGTTAAGTATTGGCAAAGTTTAGTAGATCTTTTGTTTAACATAGTGTCTTGATCTATCTCTATAATTCTAATTTGAATCATGGTCTAATGTTTGATAATAGTTATCAGCGAAACCATTGAAGCGTGTTCCATCCTACTTAATTGCCAATCATATGACTTAGTATTAATGATCATTACTTCAATGGAATCCATGAATTCATTTATTTTGAAAACTATTGATTTTCTTATCAATCAAATGTTCATTTCAACCTTAGACAATTTACTGTTCATCTAATATAAATTAACAATGACTACTAACCGCCATATGAAGAAAATTGTTAGTTCAGTATAAATTTTAGATTATTGTGATGATATTCTGACTTCATAGGTTTGTGAATATAAAGCCTGGATATAGTGAACCAGTTATTTGAATGACAGTTTTAAAAAGGATTTCTGTTCATACACCGAAGAATGTTAATTTTTTTTCAGTCTTATTTATTCCAAAAACATTTTTTATCAACAGTTCTAATGATAACCTATAAAGGTATATTTAAGCAACATCTAAGTCACTCAGTCAATTACAATGTAGAACCTCGTACAGCAGTACATAAGGTCAAGTTGACATACCACGTTAGCACATAGACGTAGTTGTAATTTCAAATACCATTATAGTAGAGGTGGTAAAAGTATCACCAGTAATCGGAGAGATAAGGGTTCAAAGGTATTATTCAAGAATCATAATCTAGTGAAATAGATTAGAAAGATAAAGATGATAAGATATGCAGAAGGTAAGAATTTGAGAGAACACAAAGAATAAATGCACCCGCGCCATTGCTAAAGCTTTTTTGCCATGTCATTCAAAGTCTCTAATCATCGACTATTATTATCTCGTGGACCCCAACCAGCTAGTCGACACCTACCAATATGACTCAATCCACTTGTCAATGACTTCATGGATCTGCGTCGTGATTTGGTTTGACCGCCTCCAGCTTTCTTCCAACCGATTCCTACACCGAAAAACATAGCTGGACGACGGAGTCGGTGGTTAGACATACGTAACACATATCCCAACCACCTCAACTGATGAAGTTTCACTACTTCATCTGCTGATCTGCTATCCTTTCGTAGTACTCACTTCTTAACAACAACATTGCTTACTCGGTTGTCCCAGGATATACGAGCAATGCTTCAGAGACACCTATGATCAAGAACCAATAAATTACGAATATCTTCTCTTCTGACTGGCCATGTTTCTCAGCCATAAAGTAGGACGGAACGAACTACTGCACAGTACACTAGTCCTTAAGTTAGCAAACGGATATCTCGCCTACGCCATAAATGACGCAAGTTGGCAAGAGCCAATCGAGCCTTATCTATCCGTGATGAAATTTCGTCAGTCACTAGGCTATCAGCACTGATGAGACTCCCGAGGTAAGTGAAGCGGTTGACACGATCAACTACTTCACTCTCTATCACTACTTTAGTTACCGATGCAACCAATCTTGAAGCAACATTTTGCGTTTCGAGGGTGAGAACCGCATCCCGAACATGATTGCATTGTTTCTTGGGTTGATCAAAAGACCCTGTATTTTATTAGTGTCTTCACCAAGTAGAACTATGATATCGGCATATTCTAAGTCAACCAGGGAATCTCCTGGTAGAAGGTCTACTCTCGAAAAGTCAGACGAAGATAAAGTTAACTCTAAGCGAATGTCTACGACAATGTTAAACAGGAATGGAGAGTGGACAGCCATCACGGACACCACTTGAAGTAAACATTTCCGGTGACAGTTCGTCATAAGCTCTCACCCGAATAGTAGTGTTCGAGTAGAAATCTTGTTTAAAGATAATTTACTTCTTTGGTACACTTTTTAATGACAAACTCTGTCACAGAACCTCACGATCAACAGAGTCCAACGTCGCCTTAAAATCGACAAATACTAATATTGTGAGGTGTCTGAACGTGTGTCGTGTTTTCAGGGCGTCGGGATATTACTGAGGCCAATATTTTCGATACTATATTAGTTAGACTGATTGTGATGGTGACTATGATTGTCACAAGAGGACTTCTGTCTTTTATTGTAAATTGGTACATTTAGCGACTAAAACCAGTCAGATCGGATTACGTCCAGTTCCCAGATTCTACCCAAGAACTCAGTCAATCTAGTTACTAAAACTGAACCACCATCCTTATAAATCTCATTGGTAAGGCTATCAGAACCCGCTGCTCTCACTTGCTTTAGATTTCCTATAGCTTTGTCAACTTCAATAAGACTAAGGGGACTTAAATCGATTAGCCATTCAGGATGACTGGAGATCGTGGGCAACCGAAATGTTGCTGAAGGCCAGCTGAACTGATTACCAAAATGCTGTGCCCATCGATCCAATCTCCTCTATTGAGAATAAATAATAGTCCCATCTTCTTCCGAAATAGACTCACATTCGGATTTCTAATACCGGTTTCTTTTATGAGTCTAAACAGTTGTCTACTGTTGCCTATCGTGGCTGCCATTTCTGTCTCTCTTGCTTTCGCTACCCACCACTGTTGTGTGTGTAAGCTTTTTATCAGCCTGCGCTCAAGTTAACTCCGATCTTCATCCTACTCAGAGCTAGACCAGATGAGTTTAGAGCATACATCAGTTCCGTTGATGCTAGTGAATTCCACGGCATATCCCTAACCTTATGATTTACCGTACTAGCAGATATCACTGTTGTTTCCAATATGCCTTGGGACAAGAATCACTTACATGGAGGCCTAACCTTTTTTCTAGTTGTTCCTGAAATATATTATCAGCTGTGCTTTCATTAAGTAGAATCCTGAAGGTTTCCTTGCGGTGTCTTTCCTACATCCAGTGAGCCTCAAACAAATACGTGCTTGCACTAGAGCGTCATCTGAATCTAAACAAGTGCTCCAGAAGGAGAGACAGTTTTCCATCGAACCCTTCCGTCGGTGGCTGATGGCAATGTGATTTAGTTGGGTCGGCTTTGGGGATCGACCGGTCAGGAGATGTTTTTCCTTATGCTTTATTATTATTATTATTTGCTGGAAATAAGCCGTTATCTGAGAAAATCTGTAGCAGACGGTCGCCATTATCTGATACTTGAGTCACGAACCATAAGATCCACCCAGGTGTCTTTCCTTTTCACTGAGTCTACCTACGTAAGCATAGAAGTCACCAGCCATTATTACTATATCAGAGTGCCTAAAGTTTTGGAGGAGGTCTGGAAGATTTCTGTAAAACTCATCTTTCACCTCTTCTGAACTGCAGTCAGTGGGATACGACGAAGAGGCAACGGCAAGTGTCCCTATCTTTCCGAGCTAGTTCTGCCCTGGAACTCAATGCTATACCTACACCGGCGAGACTCCTGGAAGCAGCATCAGGACTTCCAGATACACGAAGAGTAAATCGAGCTAGTTTTTTATTGTGACATGGTGAGGTCACACTTTTCGGACACTTGCACGTTTCCGAAACGCAACTTACATCGATGGTGCGAGATTCTACAGTCCTAGCTAAGGAAGTCTGTTCTCCTATTTGATTCAATGTCCGGGGATTAAATACTTCAACATGTAGTTTAGAACGAGGTTTCAGGAGACCAGGAATAACGTTTCGTGAACTCGAATCGTTTGCATTAGCGGTGCAGGGTGATGAATTAATGCGAGAAGGGTTAGTAGTGGAGATAAAGGGGATATTAGGGGATGTTAGAAGGATTTGATTGTGACCGATTCGGTCTCGTGTGCTGTTACGGGTATGAGAGTGGAATTCACTTCACGTCTGCCTACAATATGAAAGGGTGTTTCCTGAGGAGCCTGAAAAGGTAATTAGATTAGTGTTGGTCTTTCAGAGCTGGGAGCGTGACCACAGAGCCGAAGGGATAACAGCTTGAGGCCGGTCACGCACGGCCTTTTTATGGGAAGTTTTCAGAGTATAAGCTCCTCTCTTGAAAGCCCCTAGTGGGCACACATACCGCCGGAGACGGAAGTCCGTGAGGTAAGGTGAGGTGTGACATTTTGAGAGTTGACCTTTTATAACCCTTCCTCCCTTGTGAGAAGGCAGCATTGCGGCAGATGCTGGTTGTCTGAGGGAAATAATTTACTGCAGTCAAACTTCTGTACAGTCAGCAGTACGACTTCGCCCTCAGATCTTGATTAACTGCTTATAGTCTCATCGTTCTCCAATCAACCTGCCTGACATGGTAGGACTTACAGGAACACAGTTTCCAGCCAATAAAACTCCGTTGGGTCATTACGTTAGGTAATCCTGACCATCACGTGAAGGTAGCAGCTACGGTCGGGTGCAACATCTAAAAAATAATAATTTTACTTGCTATTCTATCAAGTTCTTAAATGATTAAATTAAAATTAGAGAAAAACAAGCCGTTCTAAATGGAAACACAATTATTTGGATTATCAACTATGATAATTAATCAATTTCATGAAATAAATTCATGAAATCTGTTCCTAAACATTTTATTGAATAAACGTTAATTTTTAAACTAGCAGTAAATATGGTCAAAAAATAAATATAATTAGTTAGTTTAAATAGGACAGACAAATATTTTTCCATCTAACAGTTTATTCAATATCGTATGTAAAGTTGATGATTTTTTGTTACTGCACTGTTGCTCACAATGTATCTATTACACAAGATATAATCTGCATATTTTATCAAAAATTTATTTTAACAAACTAATTTTCACTTACCCTAAGACATCTACAGTCAAGTTATTTAAATTATTGTTTTAATTTATCTAAATACTTAGATTTCTAAACATCATAGAATTTCTGAATGGAAATTTGTTTATACAAAATTATTTATACTACTGATAAGTAGGTTATATATATTAAAGTCATTACCACTTGTTATATACACAGAGATTACTGTATTTTTTTCTCTCCTTGCTTTATGAGTGCTAAGACAAATATTTTATTTACCTGTAGAGAATAATGAGATGCACGTACATTACAAAAGATTTTAAACGCGACTCCATATATATTTTTATTGGTGTAGATACTGATAAACTATTTTTTTTTGAAACATCTCAAAAATAACAATTTTTTGTACAAACCTTTGCCATCATTGCATAGTTTATGATTTAGTAAATGGTAAAGGTACTCTCTAAAACAGTGAAATAAATTTAATCTTACATTAAACCTATCTAATAAATATTCAAACAAAAATTCAATTAATTCTTATTATTCAGCTTAATCTGTAAAATTTTATGAACTTCAGTTATAGCAATGGAAAGTGACTGAACGAACCATAAAAATAGACCATACAATAGATATGCATAAGGCTACTTACTAGGTAAAGGAAATCAAATATTTAATCGACAATAAAAATAGGTTTACCAAGAAGAATAACTAGTATTTTAGCATTCAACAACTAGCGTTGACGTTCAATAGTGTAGAGACTTGACAGGAAGTAAAACGACAACATGCACTCATTATCAAATGGACTGCATGTGAAAAAAAAATAGAAATATATAATAATTGAATCATTGATATCAATCTTGTTTTTTATTTATCTTAAACAAAAAATTGAATTATGAAAATTCAAAGTGTATAGAACTCTACTGAGAAGGCTAGAGAGAACAACAAAAACAAAACAGAATATTAATCAGTGGAGTAAAATCTTACCAGGAAGTTAAAACTCAGAGAACCAGGACTAAAAATGATCATTTAGATGGAAAAATATGTATATATATATAGATTAAGAAGTAACAACATCAAATGAAGTTGTTTTCTGTTAGAATGATTCATGAATGACCGAAGTTCACGAATCTGATACTCTTTTAACAAATAGTTTTGTTTTTGGCAATCATGCGCATAGTGAAAAGAAAATCCAAAAAAAGATGTATTATTTAGTTTATCCACATGATCGCCTTTATGAAATTTCTCAAGCAGATTTTAAAAGAATTATAAAGCGGTAAAGTGTATGAATATTTATCTTACTAAATATGGAAACTCTAGAATAAAAAATTTATAACATGGAAACATGTCTTTAAACCATGAAAACTGACGTCAAAGCTGTATAATAACAACCATTAAACTAAATAAATTATCAGAGCAATATTGATAAAACTCAGAAAATGGCAGAGAAATAGAGGTAGTTTTTTTTAGTGAAAAGATAAAATATATTATGCGACTGGTTAATGAGAAACAGAAATCACCCAAATAGTGAGAAATTTACAGTTCTATCCTTATGAATACAATAGTTCGATTTCAACTCTTTGGTGGCGATAGCCTCACAAAAACGTAGTGAATTTGAATTATTTATTGTAGTGTTTACAGACTGTCTACATTCATAAAGACGAAGGACAATAGCACATCATTTTTCTGAATCCAATTTTTGAGCCGCAGTCATGTTTTTCCCACAACCAACCAGGAAAATTGGTGAGTCGTCAAAACCGTCTTGACTTCATTTACACACCATTTTCATTTTGCATTGAATTCGGTAAAGTTTCTTGTTATTGTTCAGATAAAACTGTGGAATTACAGACGCCTTGTGTTGATTAACAGTAACAACAGGTTGAAATTCTAACCAAACCTACTTTTCTTTATTTGTTAGTTTCGCTTCGAATAACGGATGACATATATTGTCGAGTAGGCTTTCTGCACTAATTTCATCTGCTGATCTCTCTGGAATGTGAAATTTAAATCTAAGAGGTAGTGATCTGTACGAACTGCACCTAAGTTCAGACTTTGTAAATTTAAATAGATTTTGCGGGATAATGATCACAATTATTCTTTCGTGAGGCCTTTTCATAAGACCTCTATGTTTCTACATGTTTGTGACGAAACTGCTAGAAGAATACTGATTGACTTGATTCGGCATATAGTGTTAAGCTTTTCAAAAACTTTAGTGAAACTAGAATCCCCAGTTCTAATTTTAGATACAAAATCTTTTGTGACTTCTATCTGTAATTTTGCTTGTTTTGTTTCTGCTAGTTATCTTCTGTGATTAAGTTTTCCAGTTTGAAAATAGACATTATGTAAGATACCAATGTTCTAGGGGACTGATTTTGTGGTAACTCTACACTTGAACATTGAGTATAACAGAAATTTGTGTTTTTTCTTTGTCTGACTATTGAGAAACTTATTCTTGGATTCATCCTTGACTTAAATAATGTGCTGTTCTTTGGGTTCATATTCTATCCGAATTTCCAGGTTCTACAAAACATACCATCCAATTTTAAGTAATAGCCTCTTAGTTTTACACCATGTAAAAAAAAGTGGGTCGTCAGTGTTTGGTCGAATAGGTAGAGGGAAGATGTTTCAGTCTCATGATTCCAGAGTCAGATTAGGCTAATAGATCAACAATTCCATCAAGTATATCCGATGTAAAATGTAAGGGTACCCATATATAATGGAACATTTCATTTAGTCTAACAGGTCAGAACAATCAATCGGGATTACGCACTAAAGAATACTGGACAATATAGTGATAATCGATTGAAAAGCTAATGAAATCACGAAATTTCCCGGTTTAATAAAATAAGGATAGGGGAATCTAAGAGTATACTGTATATCAAAGAAACCTGATGTTGTATTGGTATCCTGCCACTTCAGATTTTTAGAACATAAGTGTTGCGGTTTACGCTAGTAAAGACGACTATCAAAAGAGCCCATATCCAAATAAATGATTACTGAAAAAGTGAATAACATTTCTGATGATGTGAAATATGTTCGATTTATCTTATACCTTTACCTTACCACAAATTGAAAACAAATACTGTAAATTTTCGAATTCGGTAACAAATTGTTAGTATACTAGTCATGTTATCTCCTGTTTATTTCGAATAGCTAAGATATAATCTGTTTTGAGGTATGTTCCGAAAGTGACTGAGAAATGCTAAAGGAATTTTACTTGGATTAAGTTTTAAATGTCCAATGGTGCGACCCTTTTAAAAGTTAAAAGCCATTCTTCATTACATGCATTGTTGAAAATATTGTGCAATCCAGTGGAGCTTAATTTGACGACTGTTGACTTCTGAGATAAAAGGGGTCAAATAACCAGGTTTTACTTAATACGGAATGGATGAACAAGTGGAACATATCAGATGGACCTTGTACAATTATTATTACCGAGAAATTATTAAGTATGCACACAACCCAGATTATCAATTATTCCAGTTAAAACCATACTCACATTTACGTTTGAGGGGAAAATTTTGTTAGCCTAAATTTTGAGTCTAACTATATTACAACAATATCTTGCAAAAGATTTCTCTGTAGAAGTGGTAGCAATTTCTCGTTTCAAACTTGATCTATGCATGCAGAAGTGCCACAACAAGCGCCGTCATATAACTCTAATTTTTCCCCCCACAATCATATGCTTTTTGCTACTTTACCTCAGTGTTTTAGATATTTGTTGTTACCACCTTTGTATTTTTCATCTTTCTCATACTATTTGAGTGGATACTTATCATCCACAAATTTCTTGTTATCTTATTATTCTTGGTTCAATTATCGATCGTTTAACAGCTTCAATGTGGTACCTGAAATTACTTACCACTTTGTATACTTTCCAACAGACTAAGTAGGCTGACAGGCGTTAGTAGGTTAAGTGACCGATTGTTAAACATCCGAAAACTGATTCCCTGACATATTATTAACTCCTTAACCTAAAAGGATGATTTCTTGATGATGCACAATAACCCCAGTAATATATTTGAGCTCGAATCAAATATTTTATTTAAAAATAATTTTACTTCATTTTTCATGACATTTTTATTGCAAATACTTGGTCACAATTAGGTTTATGACCTTAACATTTTAGGTAACCCAACATTCCCAGACAAACACAAGATGTGTTGGGAATGCAACGCACATTAACATTCCTTTTAATTGATTATATCCTAACTGTTCGAAATGAACACGAGATAACATGACCGATATAGCGACAATTTTTTATCGAATTCGAAAATTTACGGTATTTGTTGAAAGTAGACTCTGTCGTTTTTGATCCTAACAGGAATCGCTTTGGTGTTGGACGTTTGCAAACTCAGAACCATTTGTATAACTTTATGTAGAGCATTCAAAACAGAGAGCATACACTAAAATAAACCCATATTGGTTTAAATAGGTAAGAAACAATACAACTGTGTGATAGTCAAGTATTTAAAAATTTAGTTAGTAGTGGTATACTTTTACGAATAGAACACAACTGCTGAAATGGAAACACTTATTATTGTGAACTATTATAACTGTAACTGTTCTATTGTACTCCTTTTTGTTTAACCGTACTAAAGACCATAACTCGCGCGCCATACGTGTTACTCCCATTCCTCGTTTCTCCTTAGTGGTTGTTAGCTGCTACTTTATTCCGGTCTTGATATCATTTCGATATCACGAGAACACGAATTAAAACACCTTGCCATCCAGTCATAGTCTTCCTTTTGATTTCTGCATTTACAGGATTTTACTTGGTAATCTCATTACAAGTCCCTTTTATAAATTTTGATAGAACAGTAAAAAGATATAATTGTTCTGAAAAATGTAATGAATTTCGAACAATCAGGTCACACTTGTACTTGTCAAGGCATTTTATATGAAAATCAATAAAAGGTTAATCAAATAAAAGTCCAAATAGACATAACTGTAAATAAGGGAGAGAGAAAATTAACGTAATATGAAAAGAATAAGATAGGGTAGGAAATCGTCCCATTACCCTAGGCTTAAAGATTACCAGGGTAAATCCTAAGTTATAACATACTGTTTCTGTGCACATAAGGCTGCTTTAAATTTACGAATAGCTATGGCTTCTATAAACCTCAAAATTCGTCCTTCAATGTTTCATTACAATGTTTTGAAGGCTGTCTTGATGTCAATCTTATGCCCTGTCTCAATTATGTGTTTTGCGATCTATGAACATAGTTATCTGTTTCCCACGTTTATCGGGTCATCTGAAGTTAAGTGATTTTGAAGCCACTTAGGAACATGTTCTATAACCTTTCATTTCAAAGCTCGATTACTCCTCCCTATGTATGTGTGTCCACATGAGCATGTTAATCGATAAATGGAATGGGATGTGATGTGATCATTCGAGCAATGTTTAGGCTTATGTGGAATCATGGGCTTAGTCTTTTCAATTACAATCAGTTTAGCTGCGTAGCATGTTTTGTCTATGGCCGCTTTTTGTCGCCGACCTAAGATTAAACCGTTTGATTCGCCTCTAGATGGTAAAGTGATATAAACATTGTTGTTTTCAGAAGAATGAAAAACAAGCTTTTGTCTTCACTGATTTCTACACTTATTGATGAACTCTAGTGGATAACCGTTTGAAATCAATGTTTCAGTCAAGAATTTTGCATCATCTTCAAATGTATCCGTGGTGCGAATTCTTTTTGCCCTATTGAAGAGGCATTTTACCAAGCCTCGCTTGCGTTGCAGTGGACAAAAACTGCTGAAATTTAAATACTGCCCAGTCCAGGTTGGTTTTCTATAAACTGAACGCTTAATAGTTCCATTCTCCCTTCGACTCAACAGTATGTCTAAAAAGGGTAATTGGTTATTACTTTCTGCTTCGAGGGTTATGACCATGTAGTTCTGAAGACTACTGAAATTATTCAGTAACTGAGAGACAATGAGTGGCTAACAGTATGGTGAATTATGTACTTTTATCCATTATATATATATATGTTTGTCTACTAATGTGCCAGGTAACTGGACCACGTAAACTCGAACTATGATCGTTTGATGAACCGATCGACATACTCAAACCATCCAACATACGGTTAGTAAGTGAAATATGATCCGCCCTAAAAATCTACATTTTCATCTATTTTTAGAGAGTTGATAATCGACGTTGTAGTGTTTTAGTCGTTTAATAATACGAAGTGCATAAGATAAGTACGCATACGCAACTCATCAAACCATTGAGTGTGAATTCGTTGGTTCACATTCCCAACTTCTGTTGATCGTGCGACCAACTATCGTTGCCGCCAGCGACAGCTATCACTCAACTAACATAGGATTTCACTGGTAACGTAACATTCAGTTTGGCGTCTAATACTTTTTGTTCACTAAGACGGTAATAAATTTGAAATATTAATAAGGTTACAGTGTAATTTTTATAGACTTGAATTGCTATTGCTAAAAAGAAAAAGAATTTAAATGGACAAATGAAACGCAATGATGCAATGTGGGTTGATGATAGTTGATCACAATACCGAATTAATTAACGTGAGCACCAAGAATGGTTTGAGATCAAAGCTAAAACTAAAAGAAAAGTGAAGATGACTAAGTGTCGTACGCGATTTGATAATATCAATTTCGCAGTGTGCTCATTTTATATTAAATTTCAGCCTAACTGTTGGATCTAAATTTGGCATGAGGAATCAATGTTACTTAGATCACATAAATACTGTCACAAGTAGGCACCAAAATATGTATGTACCATACAACAAAAATCAAGTTGTGGAAACTGTAAGAACAGTGAGGATAACAAAATGCATAAATATAAATTGGTGTTTGAGAGTAAATTAGAAGGAAAAATACAATCAGAAAGAATTCTTTCAATTAAAGAAGCTCCTATTCCTTATGCGAAGGAAAAAGAAAGGTACAGCAGGACCGTCATTGGCTTATATTTTGAACCATGACGTCTCAAGCCACTCAGTTGTATTATTTCTGGGACCGCCACCAGGGAGTCATGGAGGGTCAGCAGATGCCAGTCACATACAGCTTCCTTTCATATTGCGAAACCATATCATATACTAACCACCTCTCAGCTTTTTACAACCAGTTCCAACAATTGCAGATACTGTGTAGTGTGGGATTTGATGAAACAATATTCGTAGTACATGTCCGAGCCACCAAATAAGTGTTTCAAAATAATGACACCAATGTGATTATTGTAGCTGCGCCCAAACACGTTGCCGAACCTCTGCACTGTCAATATTATGTTACCACTGAAATTCAGCATCATAAGGAGAGAACGGCGATCGAACACAGAAAGTTTTCTAAGATCTTTTACTCGCTGAGACCAGGTTTCACAAACATAGAACAAAACTGCTTGTACTGGTGACCTGGTCTTTTACATCCAAACTAGCATTACGAGGCGCTAAATATGGTCGACATTCGCACAAGCTATTCTGGCCTTCGCTATACGTAAATTGATCTCATCACACTTCACCATCAGCACTTGCACAGCTACGCTGGTACATGAACTTTTCGACTAATTCTATCCGCTCACTATCAGGAGTGAATGTAAGTTCAGGATACTGCTAGTCTTTCAATAGTACTTTGTACATGAAAGGTGCAAAACAGATGCCATACCAGTGGACACTGATTGCCAAATGAATAAATGTGGATTGCATGGCTTGGAAACTATGGCACAATAAGAAAATATCTATATATTGAAATAAGAAGTTTTACTCCATGTAAATAATCCACACCACCACTGCCTACATCCATCAGAGCTGTTTCCGAAACGTCAACAATAGTAGGACTGAAGATGAATGGTGGCGTAAGCGGAAATAATGAAGAGGTGCTGTTTTAGTGCCTCAACAAACATTTGAGTTCGCTCATATATAATTTAGTCAAGACATTTGATTGACTTATTTAACCAAGCCATTTTTATAGCAATAACTTTATGTATGATTGCCTCCTATTATTATCTAGTTTGTACGACTAAACAATCTTTACAGCGTACGCGCATATTCACCCCATTCGCCTCAATATTAACCTCCTAAATATTTCGATGACTCAGCCGTTTTCCTATGTATATATATGTACATGTTAATCTTGTTAATTCATTCGCCAATTCGCTAGCTTGCTTGCCTTTCACTTCGTGTGCCTGTGATTTGGTGGTCTAATTTTGGTATGCCAAATAAACGTATTCAACACTTCGTATTCGTCTTCTCATTTCTAGACCATGAGGTACTATTTAGTTGTCTGGACGACCAAATTACGAAGTTTAAGAAAACGTTGGATACTGACCGTCACGAAACTAGTGAGACACTGGCTATCATACGGTTTCTTTTCACCCTAATGAAGCTTTCAAATCTAAGAGAACATAATTGACCGTTCATGTAGCTCCGAACGATTAGCACTGCCTCCACTCTAGCGCTTAGTGCGACCATCAACACCAGCAAAACCAAACAAAGATTCGACAGAGGCTCTGGATAAAAGTAGACGAAACAACATTTCAAAAGCAGCAGATGGATAGCGAATACGTAGTATGTCACTGCAGTTATTAATACGGATCTCAGAAAAACAACAGATATCGATGCTATGACATCCTAAAGACAACCAACACCATCTGTTATCTTATCTGCATAAGTATGAGAACGTTGAAGGAGACTAGTTTCAATGGTGTACGGGGTTTTCCGACTCCCCAATGTGGATCCTCCATACCGATCTCATCTAAGAGCCGGACAATCGCTTTCCGTTTTCTCCATTTAGTAAACAATGTCCCCGCGATGGGAATGCAGTGGGTAGGACTTCCCAAACAGTGGCTATGTTAGAGAATTTCGACAGAGAATAGGTCTCCCATTTTGTCCTGCCAGACCATTTAGGCACAATGAATAACAATTGTTTCAAAGTCGGTACTTTAGACTTTATTGGATAACGTATCCAAGTATGTTTTAATGTTCTTTTTATAATAGATATTTAACAGTTTTTATCATGAGTACTATATCTGAAAATGTACTTTCTTGTTTATTTTTAACATCAGTGGTTAGCCAGTTACAAGGTAGTGTAGTGAAGGAGAACCGAAGGGCAACCGAACTGTAATTAACGAAAATTACAGAGTTACTCAGTAAAATAAGAAAACCATATCGTAACCGTTAATTTGCAAATCTTCAATCCATTGTCTGAAATTTCACTATTCATGCGTTTCATACAAATTCCAATGTGTTCCCACTCTTCCTTTCTTGATCTTCCTCCATCTTCTGCTGCCAGACATTACGTTTACACACGCGTCATATACTACTTATAAGTAGCGCGCACCACATCATACGTAAGTACATCAATTCAGGTTGCCATTCCACATTAGCAAAGAGACGCAATTATCAGTTCAAATCCCATGGTGGTAGAGATAGTAGAAGTATTAGCGATAATGAGGTCGACGATATTATTCAAGAAGTAGAATCTAGTGAAACTTAAAAAGAAAAAGATTATGAGGGATACAGTAGGTTAGGGTTTGAGAGAACACAAAAAATGGATGCATCTGCGCCATTGCGAATGATTTCGAGCCATGTCATTCAAGGTCTCCAATCATCGGTAACTTTCGTCTTGCGGACCTCAACCAAGTAGCCTTCATCTACCAATATGACTCAATGTCTTAGCTATCGATCAAATCTCCTGGGTTGAGAATGAATGATACGACCATCCTTTCCTGAGGTAGTTTCGTTAAAATATGATGGGTTCTTAGTGCCAGTGCCCTTGATAAGTCGAGACAGCTGTCTATACTCACTGCATTTTCGATCGATCTCGCTACCCAACACTGTACCTACACCTGCGAGGCCACGGGGAGCAACAACAAAGCTCCCAGATACATCGAGCGTAAGCCGAATTGCTTCTCTATCTGGACAAGGTGAATTCAAGTTGATGATTTAATTGGGATCCTGTTAACACGTTTCGGGGTCTGTTGACCTATTTGGCGCAAGGTCCGAACATTGGAAGCCCCAATATGTAGTTTCGAGTGGGGTTTCAGGAGACATGGTGACGTTACGTTCCGTGAACTCGAAAGGTTTGCATCATCGGCGCGAGGTGATGAAGGAGCGGAAGCAGGGTTGGTTGTGGAAATGTGAGAGTTATTAGGTTGTATGGGAAGGATTGTGGCTGGTTCTGTCTCGTTCTATTTACGGATATGAGGGCAGTTAACACTGTCCGGCTGCCCACACGCAGATTTGCTAGCTTCGCGCCTTTTAAACGGCCTTACCCCTGAAGAAGCAAATTCAAGAGATGTGGCATTGTGACGGTCGACCGTTCCTAATTCCTCCCTTCCTTGTGGGAAGGTAGCATCACTACAGACGCCGGTTGTCTGAAAGGAACGCATTACTACTGTCACACCCTTGTACAATCACCATCACATCTTCGCCCTCAGACCTTGAGTAGCTGCTTTAAGTCTCATCGTTCTCCAATCCACCTGCCTGGCATGGTAGGATCTACAGGAACATATGTTCCAGCCAATATAGCTTGTTAGGCAAGCCTGATCACCACACCAAGGTAGCAGCTACGGTCAAGAAACAAGCTTCTTCAAATTACCAGTCCAAAACGTTGTAATATAATATTCTATAATCATTAAGAAATGTGAACCACTAACATAGATTTGTATATGTACATGATTAAAATAGAAAGGACAGTCGATCGTTGAAGAGGTGAATGAATTTTCCTATTCTCTTTCATTTCTACATTCTAATGAATTTGACTGTTTCGTTGTAATCCTAATAACTAAATATTACGAGACCTTATTTCAATTCACACTATCACCCTCAATCGACTGTTAAATATCTTCTACATTATCACCGATGTTATAATAATTGTAATGTCGAAGATATTTCACAGTCGACGGAGGATGATTTTCGGAGTGAAAGGACGAGTCCGTCCGACTTTATGGCTGAGACATGGTCAGTCAGTAAATATTCGTAGGTTACTGGTTTTCGATCATAGGTGTCTCCGAAGCATTGTTCGTGTATCATGGGACAACCGAGTAAGCAATGCTGTCGTTAGGAGTCGAGTAAAAGGAAAGGATGGAAGATTAAGTAGTGAAACTCCATCAATTGAAGTGGTTGGGACATTTGTTGCATATGCCCAACCACCGACTTCCTCGACGAGCGATGTATTGTCGTCTAGGTATCGGCTGGAAGGAAACTAGGAGCGGTCAAACCAAAACATGGCAGGAATCCATGAAGTCACTGACAAGTGGACTGAGTCATATTGGTAGATGCAGGCTACTTGGTTGAGGTCCGCAAGACGAAAGTTACCGATGATTGGAGACCTTGAATGACATGGCTCGAAATCATTTGCAATGGCGCAGATGCATCCATTTTTTGTGTTCTCTCAAACCCTAACCTACTGTATCCCTCATAATCTTTTTCTTTTTAAGTTTCACTAGATTCTACTTCTTGAATAAAATCGTCGACCTCATTATCGCTAATACTTCTACTATCTCTACCACCATGGGATTTGAACTGATAATTGCGTCTCTTTGCTAATGTGGAATGGCAACCTGAACTGATGTACTAACGTATGAAGTTCTACATTTGAAATGACTGACTATGTTTGTTTAAATGTCTGAAATAAATTTTGTACGTATCGGCGATTAAAATATTTCATATTACGGGTATCAACCTATAAATTTCTGTTTCATTTAGATTTATCTGGTTATTTGATGTTAACTTTCTGATTCATCTCATAGTTGATGTAAGCTTTGTTTATGGAACCAATACATAATGACTGAAGACCCGAATTAATCAGCATCGTTAATGCTCGTATGTTAGGATATTCATCCAACATCCTAAGAGAATTATTGGTCAATTACTACGGGTCAATTTTATGGTGATCCTAAATATCAATGTCACGTACTCCAATGTTGTTTCCTATTGGTCGTCTTAACTGTCAATGTCACAGACTTCGATGCTGTTTCCTATTCAACCCAAATGTATAAATACGGATTATCTGTAACGTGTTAGAACTCGGATCCCTAGTCTGGGATCCTGATTCTCTTCTGGACTCCGACCTCGTACTTTCTGAATGCTTGTAGAATACAGGTCCTAAATGAAGTAGAACCTTTTTCTCTTATTTAATGGGGTTGGGACATTCCGATTAGAGTAGCATGTCGTGTCGCCGGATCCTAGCTCTCGTTTCAAACTAAGGTAAACTCGTAATAGTTCAAAATGACGTGTTTACGTGCGTGCGTAACATCGTAAGAAAAATTCAGGAATCTGATGACGTAAAAGCCCTGTACATCCTGAATATATATAGAGCACTTCTCGTATGACACTTAGAAAACCAAGCAAACAAAATTCTAAAATGTTAGAAATCAGTGTTACTCATCCTTTTTAACGCGGCAATGTTGGTAAGTAATTGACAAAATATATCATGAAATTTACTCTTTAGAACTATAAGATTAAATTTTAAATGTTTAGTGGTGACTAATGAGTATAAAATAATTGAAAGCACTTTTGTGCACTAATAAGTGAGTGGCTACTGAAGATGTTTATACCGAGTAAATTAACATAAGGAAATAGTAAGACATTATATTCTTACTAAGAATTTATTCAGTAACACATGAAGCATAGAATTTGGAAATCATTACAAATATAATTGGATACTATTTAGACCAGCTGAATGGACCGGGACCAGGAAGGACTTTGCCCACTACACCATAACCAATAGTAGTGCCACTAGAACGAATGGTAAAACGCTGACCAACTTCAAGAGCCTAAAATGATAAAAATTTAAATTTATGATAAGGTGAAAAAATCAAGATACACGGCATAGGTAGCTAATGAAGGTTGTAGCTAACGTTATCTAGTAAAACCCCTGAATTTTTGAATCTTCTGCTATCAATTGTTCCTCATTAGTAGAGATTAACGTAAACATATTTAAGGTGTTTATGAAATTTAAGGTATAACACCCAAATTATGTTAGAATCACCCTTTGAATTTACAATATTACTAATACCAATGTGCAAATTAAACTATTCATATCGCGCAAGCAGGTATCAAAGAATTTACTTGAACAAAGTAGTTCGATAACAGATATATAATAAAACCAACCATTTTCTTATAGAAGTGTAGGTTCACAGCTGCATCTTCCCCTGGCATAACCATTTCCCTACCTTCAGGGAGCACTAGGGCGGCAGGGCAATCCCATGATTTGCTGAATACATGGAATTGATGATTGCTTGTGTATGGTTTAGTACGGCCACCTTCTTTCTTTGAAAGCATATATACCTGTAAAAATAAAAATAAAATTTATTGATAATAGTGAAAAATTCAGTTGTAAAGTATTAATATAATTGAAGGAAAGATAATATGAAGTACCTTCTGATTCTGACAATAAATGGAGAATAATTGGTTGAAACTTGTAAAATTGAGAACTTAAACAGCTGCACTTTATGTGAAGCTATGATTGATTTCGGGATCCGAATTCTTACTAAATTATTTCTTCGAACTCTGATCCGTTTACCCAGAACCAAGTAGTTAACTAGTGTTTTCGCACAACCGACGTAAATTATCGTCGTATGGTGTATGCATTGGATATGCAGCGGGATGCCGCTATGTAGTTACTGCTGAGTAGAAGTGTCGGATCCGGATGAAAAGTGCAACCAGACAGACGATAATCCACCTGCTTTGCTAATAGACGTTCAAAGATAAGGTGCAAACATTTTGCCGGTAAATTGTGTCTTTGACAAATCCCTTATACCATTTAGTCTATTCATCTTACTCATTCAAAAAAACTGGACTCCTCTCCACAACAGACCCTTTCTATCATTATATGCGCTTCATACTTACTAAATTATAACTGAAAAATGGATAGGGTGGTTTAGCTTTACATGTGTGTACGGCTAGACTAACGTAAAATTCCATTTTAGAAAGAATGCTCCATTAGTCCTCATAATCCTTTATTTCTGAACCATACCGATAAATAATGGAAATGGTGACATTCTTCTTAACACATGTAAGCGAGCAATATTGTTTTCAATTAGATCGTCATCAAGCTTCACTCTAATATACACGAATATGTATAAGCAAATGTTAAACCAATCAAGGCAGTTTGATTCAATAATCACAATAAAATACTTAATAGGTAAAGTACAAGTTGATAGTAGGAAGACAGATGTACTGATAATAGTAATATTCAATACAAGAAGTGCGTAAATAATTAGATTGTAAATATAAATGGAGATTGACAGAAAATTACAAACAAATACAGGATAAAAAAAATAATACAAATAATAACAAAATAAAATAAAAAAACTTTTTTAAAAGGTTGATTAAATTATATCCGGCCACGGAATAGATTGGGGTGCCACGAATTTCTTCCGAACAGATACATCGGGGTTGAATGTTCGGAATTCTATAGCCTTTGCTATATGTAGGAAACGGGATTGAACTCCGTTGGGAAATGATGGAGGTACACGATAGATAACTCAAAATAATTCAGTTTTGCCGATATTATGACCGCTATTAATCAAGTGAGCCAAGAGAGAACTGAGTATTGTTTATATCTAGCCTGTTCTAAACTCTGCCGGGAGATGTTCATTTAGGCGTTGGTTAAGTTGCCCAGTAAACATTAGGTTTCACACTAATTAGGATATATATATTGGCATCGGCTGTAAGAAATCCTTAAGTGAATATACAAATTCAATCAATCAATCAATAGCAACGTAAAACTTCGTATGTACGTACATCAGTTCATGTTGCCATACCACATCAGCACAGAGATGTAATTGTCAATTCAAATCCCATATTATTAGAGTTAGTAAAGGTATTAGCAGTTGTCAGAGAGGTTAGGATTAGAAGATATTATTCAACAAGAAGAATCTAGTGAAATAGACTTAAACTGATCAAGTGACGAAGAATTAAACAGTTTAGGATCTGAGTGAACACAACGAGTGAATGCACCTGCGGCATTGCAGACGATTTTGAGCCATGTCACCCAGGGTCTCTAACCATCGATTATTGTAATCTCGCGGACACCAACCAGGTAGTTGACACATACCGACATGACTCAGTCCACTTGTCAATGACTTCATGGATTGCGGCCATGTTTTGGTCTGGCCGCCCCTAGCTTTCGTCCAACCGATTCCTACACCACAAAATATAGCTCAACGAGGCAGTCGGTAGTTAGGGATTCGTAACACATATCCCAACCACCTCAACTGATGAAGTTTCACTACTTCATCTATTGAACTGCCATCCTTACCTAGCGCCCGTTTCCGAATAACAGCGTTGCTCACTCGGGTGTCCCACGATATACGAGCAATGCTTCGAAGACACCTATGATCGAAAACCAGTAACCTACAAATATCTTCTACTCCTACTGGCCATGTCTCACAGACATATAGTAGGACGGAGCAAACTACTGCACAGTACACTCGTCGCTTAGTCAGCAGACGGATATCTCGCTTAAGCCATAAGTGACACAGGTTGGCAAAAGCCAATCGAGCCTTCTGTATCCGAGCTGAGATTTCGTCAGTCACCAGGCCACCAGCACTGATGAGACTCCCAAAATAAGTGAAGCGGTCTACACGTTCAACTACTTCACTCCCTATCACTAGTTCAGGTGCCGATGCGACCAAGTTTTGAAACAACATTTTGCACTTCGAGAGGGAAAACCGCATCCCGAACATGCTTACATTGTTGCTTAGGGTAGTCAGAAGACTCTGCATTTTATCAGCATCTTCACCGAATAGAACTATGTCATTGGCATATTCTAAGTCAATAAGCGAGCCTCCTGGTAGAAGGTCTACTCCTGAAAATTAAGACGAGCATTTCTACGACAAAATTGAACAAGAATGGAGAAAGTGGACATCCATGACGGGCACCACTTGAAGTGAAGAATTCTGGTGACAGTTCGCCATAAGCTCTCACCCGACCAGTAGTTTTAGAATAGAGAGCTTGTATAAGGTTAATGCACTTCTTTGGTACATCTTTCAATGACAGACACTGCAACAGAACCTCACGGTCCACTTAGTCGAATGCCGTGTTAAGGTCCAGGAACACAACTATCGTCGGACGCCTAAATGTGTGTCTGTGTTCCAGGACCTGTCGTAGTGTGAAGATGTGGTCTATACAGCCACGTCCAGGTCTGAAACCAGACTGGTTTTCTCTAGTCTACTCTTCACGAGCACTAGTAAGGCGTCCAAGTATAATCGAGGCTAACAATTTAGAAACTATATTAGTTAGACTGACTCCCCTGTGATTGTCACAAGATGACTTTTGTCCTTTCTTATAAATTGGGACAATCAGGGACTGAGACCAGTCGGATGGGATAGTGTCTAGTTCCCAAATTCTACCTAAGATGTCAGTCAACCTAGCTGCTAAAGCTGGACCACCATACTTAAATGTCTCAGAGGTCAGTCTATCAGGACCTGCAGCTCGTCCTCGTTTCAGATTTCCTAAAGCTTTCTCAACGTCATTAAGACTATGGGGACTTACGTCGATTTGCCATTCAGGATGACTGGAGATCGTGGGTAACCGAAGTGTGGCTGAAGGCCAGTTGAACTGATCCGTAAAGTGTTCTGCCCATCGATCCAGTCTCCTGGATTGAGAATGGATAATAAGACCATCCTTTTCCGAGATAGTCTCACTTACACTAGGATTCCTAATACCAGTTTTCTTGATAAGTCGGAAAAGTTGTCTACTATTGCCGATCGCCGCTGCCTTTTCCATCACTTTCGCTTTCGCCGCCCACCACTGTTCACGGTCGTTGCGCAGGCTTTTTATCAGCCTGCACTCAAGCTGACTTCGTCCTTCATCATGTTCAGAGCCAAGTGGGATGAGTTTTCGAGCATCCGTCAGATCGGTGGATGCTACTGAGATCCACGGCTTTGTTCTAGCTTTATGGATTATCTTACTAGCATATATCACTGCTGTTTCCACAGCCTTTTTGATATCATTCCAACCTGCCTCCGGATCGGAATCGCTTACATGGTCTTTCTAGTTGTTCCTGAAATATATTCTTAGCTTCATTATCATTAAGTAGAACCCTAAGAGGTTTCCTGGCGGTGCCTTTCCTACGTCCAGTAAGACCCAAACAAATACGCGCTCGCAATAGGGCATGATCTGAATCTAAACATGTGCTCCAGAACCTCTCCATCGGTGGCTGGTGGCAATGTGATCTAGTTGGGTCTAGCATTGTGACGACTTTGGGGGTCGCCAGGTCAAATGGTGCCTTTTCCTTATGTTTCAAGTTAGTGTTTGCTAGGAATAGGCGGTTATCTGACGGTCGCTACTGTCTGTTCTCTGAGTCGTAAACTGAAGGATCTTTATCAATACAGTGAAATCGTATCCACAATAAATGGGTGACTTTCCTTTTATGTAAAAAAAAGCTTGATGCTCTTAGAATTTCATTAATTTCAAAGCAGAATATAACAATGGATCTGCCAACTTCTTCATGATAAATGCTTAAACGAGCGCAATGGTGTAGAGACGGATAAAGAAGTCCCAATTTATTCAATCTGAGAATTTTGTTTGAAAGAATGAAGACAATTTCGTTTACATAACGCAACATATTTTGTGCAAAAATCCTAGAACCGCTTTTTGAACAATCTCTATCAAAAAGTTCAACAATTTTTTGAAGGTAAATAAAGAAAGAGAGATATTTATTACGGTTTTAAAGAAAGAAAAGTACATCAATAATTATGTATACTAGCTAATGAAGCGTCATTTAAAAGAGGTTATAAAACCAACTACAAAGAGAAACTGTTTTTCCATCCATGTATGTCAAAAAAGATGATGAACATTGAATTAAGCATCACTAGTCAAATATTACTTCGAAATAGGTTTTATCAATTTACGCATTCAATAACATATATTGAATACAATTTATAATTTGAAAAGAGTCTTGAATTTCATCTAAAGAACGTATAGTTTGTATAGTCGTGAACAAACTAAATTTAATTAAAATGAGTACATAATTCACTAAATTTAAATGTGGATCATGAATATTACTTCGCGCTACCGTACTCAACAAAAACCTACACTTACTACCTTCTGAAGGATGGAAATATCTTAATGTTCGAGCCAAAGGTACAATAAGGTGTAAACCTATCAGGCAACAATTCAACGTTGAGCGCCTACACTGTTAAGTCATAACTCAATATTTTTAACCAAACCCACGTGTATTATCACTGTAAAATAATGATGGTATTTTAAATGCTAGGATTATGGGCTTGATCAACTCCTGTTATCAAAATAAACTCAATATCTAAACATTTACTCACAATCAAAATGTTATACATTACTAACACCGAAAGAACTAACCTGAGACTGGACATAGTCATGCATTGACATGGACTTTGGTTCTACAACAAACTGACCACGTCTTACTTCATCCTTTTTCACTCCTCTCAACAAGATGCCCACCTGGTCACCTGCTTCAGCTTGATCCAAAAGTTGATGAAACATTTCAATTCCTGAGATAAATTAGTTTGAGGAAAATTTACTTAATATGATATAAATATTACCACAATTTAAATTTTATCGAAGATTATAATTAAAGCATTACTCAGGAAGAAAACGTAATAAGGGACAATTTGGTGTCATGATAGCAATAAACCTCTTCCGATCGTTGAAATATTAACGCCGTAAAACGATTGGCAAAAGCAGTATTTCATTTTACATAGAAAAAATAAGAGACTAAACATTCGTTTACAAAACATATCTTGTTACAAGTGCAAGATTTGCTCGAGATTTGAGTAGATATCATGTTTCAAATAAACATACAACTGCTTGAAGCCCACTATTTAGTAGTTAGGTGTGACAAAAATTATGTACATTGAATAAACGAATAAATGCGCCCGCATAGTGGAAAATGACAAGTGGTGGTAAGTTTATGCAACGAAATTGATAGTTTTCACTACATGGTAAATTACAACTCTGGAAATATTTGTATAAATCAAACATTTCAGTCAACAAACATTACATGGAATATAGAGTAATATTAAAACAACGACATTCAAAATAAACGATTTTTGACACTTCCAATGTTCGCCCAACAATATTATTAATTTTGAAAATGGTTATAATTGTTTTAAGATGGATATCAAAGCCAATAATTCGTGCAAAGATTATCATTTTAGTGACAATTAGCTTTAGTAATCACGCTTTCATTAATTCAGATTCCACGTAGAATTTGACTCATTTTTATCGGTTGTCTGAATCTTTTCATTGCGTTCGAGTCTCAGGGTGAATATTAACTCTGAGATGCAGGTACATCCGGTTGACGAGTCCCGAATAGAATGATTTGCGCGTCCTGGATTCTACTGAAAGCCACTATCCCCCTCTGCTTATAAAGTTAGTACTTAGAGCCATATACAATTTATATCTGCACATTCAATATGCTTAAGCGAGAAAAAGTGCACCTAGATATATTGAGCATATATTGTGATATTAAAAACCAAACACTAACTTTTCTAAATATTTATGGTAATACCTTGAAATTCTTTCTTAGGAGATGACGAGAAGATTTCAGTTGTGTTGTCGTGGGTCACCAAAGTTACAGGGTGTTTTACTTATTTTCTTCAAAAAAGGCAAGATATGCCCTTGAAATGGTTATTTTATTTAAAATGCATATTCGGACAATTTTTTGTCATTAAGTGGTGTTCTCTCTTTTAATTGTTTTTGGTTGGTATTGGTGACTTAGATGCATGTTCATGTGTGGATTGGTTGAAATCGTCACACAATATTAGCCGGGAATTGCAAAATAGTAGTCGTAATAACAGTTGAATATAAATAATATGATTCCAGAACAATAAATTCGCTGGATAAAAGGCGTGAAATAATTTAAAAATACAAGACCGAAAGAGAGAAAGTGAATATAACTTCTTGATTTGAAATGTTTAGAAATGGGACATTTTTGCTGGCCTGGAAAGTCAAAGCTTTGGCCATGTGAGGAAAAAGTTAGATCTTTGAGTCACGTAGACTTTCTTGTTAGATAGCTGCAACCATTGAATTCTGCAATGGTTTACAACAATATTGTTTAATTTATCTACTGACAACCCTGGGTGGAATGATCAATCAAACTGATGGTTGGTTGTCAAATTTATGACTAACGATTTGAAAAATTTTGAGTTTCCGAAAAAACTAAATCCTTACTCTGGATTAAAAACTGCTGACCTGAGCTCAGCAGAATCTCAAACGTTTTGGAATATTTAAATGTTCTAAGATGTGAGGTTTGATTTCGTTTATTAAAATTATAAATGCACTGTATTCTTGAATCTGTTAGTTATATACGAATAAGAATATGGTAAAGACAACATAAACTTTTGGTATTTATAAATTAATAGTCAATATGTACGACGTCCATAAGTTCACATCACATTTTCCTGCAGAGGTTTACATCAGTCAGTAAATTCTTAAGTTTACAACACTGACTCCTGAGTTTTCGCGGGTGTGAAAACAGAATTCTGTAACAACTCAGAATATATGAAAGAATTGATATTCATTTAGTCTGAACCACTTCGTAGCTACTGAGATTTAAACAGACAGGTAGCCTTTGAATAGAAGTCGGTTTGTAGCCATTTGAGTATAGTGATGTATTTTTATTTTAAATGAGAATTAAGCTTATGGTCTTGAGTAATATTTAATTTTAAATCTAATATTTACTGTAGGAGCGTGATAATTTGCTACAGAAAAAAACCCTATTTCATTAGTCGCTACGTCGTTTCGTTGATATCAGTTTATCCAATAGACTTGAAACTGCACGTTGGTATTGTGAGCTAGTAATTAGTCACATCGTATCACTTGAATTCTGTTCATTTATTCTAACAGCCTTCATTCTATCGGTCATTTATCAAATCACAGTTCATAAGAGTCACCGAAATGTACATTTAATGAACCGTAATTCCTTCCCTTTTAATATTAGACCATAAAAACTCAGCATACAGGTTATTCTTTTATTGATTTTTATTTAAACTACACTACTTTTTACAATTTAGCGATCAGCTTAAAAATCAAAGTGATGTAGGTAGATAGCACAGAAAGGTTAGCTATGACTTACCAGTAACTGTGGATTTTAGAGCTTGACTATATCCAATTATTTCTATTGGTGACTGGATCTTGAGGATTCCACGTTCTATCCGACCTGTAACAACAGTACCTCGACCAGTAATGGAAAACACGTGTTCGACAGGAAGTAGGAAAGGTTTGTCTTTTTCGCGCTCTGGCAAAGGAACTGAATCAATCACATCAAGTAATTTTTCAATTTTCTCACTGCCAAGTTTAGGATCACGATTCTATACAATTAAGTCATCAAATTTAAAACTTACTTCTAGTGCATAAAGGGCAGAACCACTGACAATCGGTATATTATCTCCATCAAATCCATATTGTTTTAATGTATCTCTGACTTCCATTTCAACTAATTCTAGCATCTCTGGGTCTGCTGCGTCAGCTTTATTGATAAAAACGACTAATCTTTCTATTCCTATTTGCTTAGCCAATAATAAATGCTCCCTAGTCTGTGGCATAGTGCCATCAGTGGCTGCTACGACAAGAATGGCGCACTCCATCTGATTAGCACCGGTTATCATGTTTTTTATGTAGTCAGCATGACCAGGACAATCTGTGTGTGCATAATGTCGGTTAGACGTCGAGTAGTCAACCACTGCTGCATTAATTGTTATGCCACGTCGTCGTTCTTCTGGTGCAGCATCAATCTCCTCATAAGTCCGATAGACTGAGCTATTCTTTTCAGCAAGTACTAAGAAATCCACGAGTTTGGGTTTTCTTACCTTTTGTAATGGCAGCAGTGAGGGTAGTCTTTCCGTGATCAACATGTCCTATGGTACCAATGTTCATATGAGGCTTGTCGCGAACATAGGCAGTTTTGACCCCAGGTACAGCGTAAAAACGGATATTCTAAAGTCTTAAAGATAAAAAATTCAATTACCTGTAGTGGGCATATCAGTGAATTTGCAACCTTGGTGAACGGTGAAGTCCCTAAAAATTACAAACCAAAATAAAGATAATCCAACCTGTATGTATAAATTTATGCAAAGATGGAACCTGAAGCCACTGGAGTGAAGTCTCACATTGCTCAATTTTTCGACCATACTATTATGCAAATTTGGGTTAGTTTTTATAACGCTATGTCTTGGTTTGCTATTTCTTTTGAAAAAAAACAAAACTGGAGTCCTTATCTAACAAGTGATGGGATCGCTGCACATCTGTGCAGGGAAAGAATACATGTTCATCTGCCAAAGCTGAATGGAAAATCTAGTACACGGACCTACTGATAACTCCAGTGACCCACAAATACCCTGATACGGCAGAGTGGGTTACGTCTTCTCTGTCGAAATGCTCTCACATAGCCACTGCTTGGGAAGTCCTACTCACAGCATTTCCGTCGCGGAGACGTTGTTCACGTAATTGAGAGGACGGAAAGCGAGTGGCTGGCTCTTTAACCGGATTGTTAAGTGTGGAGGATCCACATAGGGGAGTTGGAAAACCCTGATTAAAATCCAGTAGTGCACATGGATATCTTGCTGGAACGAATGGAGTATGAACCTATTCTTGGTCACCTGCTACTATAAGACTGCAACTCCTGACGTTGCCCCACTGCCTTATGGGCTAGGCCTTTTGGACAAAAGGCTTGGAGTAACTCCTTAATAAAGTCACTTACTTCCATTTAGGCACCCGAGTAGTATCTTAGCCTACACAAATCCAATGATTTTCGCGGCACATATATATCTAGGTGCATCTTTGTATCAATAATTGCTTTACTAATTAAATAAAACATTTCGTTTTTATGCAGAGGGTAATGCGATCAGGAAGATAGTAACAAACAGCATTCTTATGAACCTAACCTCCTGATAAGAACCTCTCCTAGATCCAGTCATACAAAATCTCATCACTATAACGAGTTCTAAGAACAAGTAGTTATTTCTTACAGTTATATTATACGTACAGACAGTATTATGAGAAAAAATAACGCTAATCCAAAACCTTGTAGTGTGCACTTTAGTGTGAACAGTGGTTATATTTCACACAGTGTATACTAGATTTGGATACGATAAAAGCCAAAAAACTTGAATTTCCAGAGTTGTAAATTATTTTTACTATTGAGGTTAGAAGCCGGAATCCGGACTATAAACGTAACTTTGACGATTGCCGGGTGCATCTCTAATAAAGCTGAAGATGAGCACTATAGACTATCTGCTACTCAAAATCTGACTTTCGGATTTGGTCGACGGAGTGGGCGACTCTATATCCGAAGTAGAGAAATTGGAGCAGGGCATGGCAGTTAGACACAAATTTTGAAATTTGACTATGCGGATAAATAATTGTTACTCTGAATACTTCCTCTAATAACGTTCCTTTTCAGCAAGTACAAACTTTAGGTTTTAGGAAAAACAATATTTAGTCAATAACGATCAGTATCAAACTGCCAATTACTACCGCCCAGAATGACTAGATCGCCTCAAAAAACGGAGATCATAATATAACCAGGATTATATTTGGATTTCAGTGTCTACAGTTGTACCAATGTAGTACCTGGCCTAAATGTTTACCGATGTCGATACATACCACATCAAAGTAGCGATTGAAAGTATATAATAAAAATCATATCTAAACCAGTCGAAAGCTAAACATGAAAAACAGTATAAGGAGACACTTAGTTTAGGATTTGAAGTAACAATGTGATTGTTTTTTTCCAGTCTCACTTAACGTCTTATGAGTAAAATCCTAATCAACTTGAAATATGTTTACGGCCTCATCAACGGGTTTTCGATTTTTTGTCCGGTTTCTTATGCTTTAGCTACCTCAACGTTACTGCAGTTTAGTTTATACAAGCGATACGTCGAAGGTCTTATCAGATACATGTGACGATCTCGATATGGTCCAAACTAACAGAAGTTAGGATGCCGAACCAAAAAAGAAAGCTTTTAACCTAATCTATGGCATCGACATATCTATCCTAAGGTAGTCCGAAAAAGACGAGGCCATCGCATAAATACTAGCAAGACTGTGTAACTGACCAAGAGAAACCGTTTTAGTACCTTGGAAAACGTGTTTAGCATAAGTATTTTTAACCAGAAGAACTTTTTGTGTTATGGAAAGGCGGCCTGTGATGACTGCGTTTATACCACTGGAAACTACATATAACTTCAGAACTGATATTAGGATTGTTCAAGTTATAGTTATGTAACACGCAGGCAATGTCTCACAGATATTGCTGATGAAATACAAACAATTCACAAGTCTAGGTATCGTGGTGGAAGTTTATAGCAAGAATACCTATCTTTGAAGAATGGAAATCAATCCACGGAATACTGACGAGACACCTTGGATAATTTGATAAAAGAATACATAAAGAACGGGCTTTATCTGTGTTGAAGACGCGATAAAATCCACCTAAATTACAGAGAAAGACAGGCCAAACAAAACTGCCATTTTAAATTACCTGATTATGATGAAAATTAAATTACCGAAGAAATGAGTCTAGGTCCCTTCTGACATTAACCATTAACTCATCAGCAAGTTTTAATGATCAGAGAATATAAAATCTGGTTGTTCATTTGGCAGCTATCCACTCCTCGGCCAAACAAAGTCGAGCTTACTTATTTGGCTTAGATACAAGAAGTGTGAAGTGGAGATAAGTAAATGAACAGAATGACTAGTCTAACTCAAAATGTTAATGAATGGAATCTCTCTACCACTGAAGTCTCACATACTTTTCTAAAGGATGCTCGTTATTTTAGTTCTATTAATTGATGCATTCTTGTCCTTTATATTGAAACAATTAATGTTTATTTTATTTGGCAAACTAACTCCTTAAGTTTTACTTAGAGTTGTGGTATTGCGAAAATACTCCTACAGAAATACACACTATAGTATGATAACCAAAAAATGACTTTTGATATCCAGAATTTAAACAACTCACAAACAGACCGCAGATGACCAAAAACTTGCATGCTTCTTCCAGACATTCAACGACAAGGAGGAAGTGTGCTCAAGGTCAAGTCACCGAAAAGCCTGGAAGCTAGTTTTTTTAATACCTCGCGATACATAGTTCAGTAAATCATATAGTTCCTGAGCTCATTTCCAAATGAAAAATTACCTAAAATAGAAATAATCCTAGCAATCACGAACTGTTAAAACTGTATTTTTTGAATGAAGTCAAAGTTTGGGCGCTGAATTGGACTTGCAGATTTCGAAATACTAAATTATTTAGTTCGCATCCTTTACTGAATAGACAGACATTGTAAACGGAATTTGCATAGTAATAAGACTAAGTTTACTCGTCACAAAAATCTGATTTTCAATACAGAAAATTCCAAGAACCTTTTTCACTAGCGATTATAAACCGACTGATTTACTTGTGCTCGATTCTTGTCCTCTCGGTGCCGTTCCAGGTATCTTTTTTGGTGTTCAATGGATGGTATTCTGGACTCTCTACTGCATTTATCCTAGTCAGTTGGCATTTGTTCGTGAATTTGGATGTCCCATGATTTGAATAAGTTCGTTTGTTTCAGGAAAGTAGAGCTTCTAGATATCAGCAGCAATCACAATAACATGCTGGAAATCAGTTAGTTGAATCACGGCGAGAAAATTCTCATGCTATCAGTAAGAAGATATTAGAACTAAATGGGTAAGGTTTTTAATTAATTGCTAGTGGATATGGCGCGATATGATGTAGGCTTAACGAGGTAGAGGAAACAGTGATTATGAGCGAAGAAAATTAAGTTATGGATTTGGTAAAACGATAACGATAACATCTAACAAGTCTCAAGACGGGCATCAGGCACACCTGGAACAAGAGAGATACGATAATCCGTATACGAGTAGGTATTTGTCAAGCACCTTATTGAAACAATGCACTGAGGGGACTGTGGTCACCTTGACTGGGAGAAAATTCTACAGTGATTCGTTCCAAAACAATTTGCAGCACTAAAGCCCACAGTCCTTGGAACATTTGGATTCAAAGTTTATTAACCTCTAACTAAACCGATAAATTAGATATCCTGAACAACCGTTTGGTTAAATATTAGAACAAGGAAAACATGAAACATTTAACTTTTAACTCAATTCGTCACAGATAAAAAGTCCTTCAATGGTCATGTATATCCCTCATATCCGTGCAGATGGTAGTAATGCACAACAAATCATCAGCTCACCTAAATCGACTGATCTTTTGATACAACAATTCCGAGCATTTATAAGAATCTTCAACGAACATCCGTAAAGTATGAATAACACATGAAATGACTAAATAAAATATACGACTCCGAAAACAGCCTCCCCAACATTTTTGTCAAACGCATCAGCATCGCTGTTCAATAAAATTTCCCGAAAATTGTGACCTCGTGAATTGTGCAAGTGAAAAATTGGTTAAATTTAGTTTCCTAAATTGTTAAGAACCGAAATGTTCCCATATCAAAGTGTATTCCGCCTATATATGGAGCTTCTGTAAAACTCCATCCAAATTTGCTAGATGACGTAGTTTCAATCGCTCTGTTTTATCCCGTCTATATTTTATTACAATAACCCGTTTCAGTCTAACAAGGGCCATTACCAGCCATCATTTTTTTGTTTCATAAACAAACGATGTCTTCTCTTTGAGATTCAGTTTTCTTTTCAGTGTGAAAAGCTTCACAGAGTTGAAAGGTCAAAGATGCATTTATTTAGTTGTTATGAAGACCACGTGCAGAATCTCCGAAGTAAAATCTCCTGAGGACAGATATTTGAGAACACTTACATGATACGAAGTTAAGAGCTTTGACATTGTACTCTGGACGTTCACGAGGAGATACTAGGTCTGACAAAAGCACACAGTAAATACTGCGATATGACTGTTATTGATGTCCCATGAAGTTTTAAATGTAGTGTCAGTCGATGTAAGATTAAATGAGAACAGCTGAATGTTTACCTTAGTCACTTGTGTTTCAAGCAAAAATTCTTGGCATTATCATCAGCAAAATAAGTGGGCTTTTTGGAAAGAACTAACCTATTTCCAAAATATAAACTAACACCATTAATAGAAAACAAAAATCAGTTCAGAAAAATGACTCAAAGGATATCAAAGGAATTTTTGAAAAAAATTGGCATTATTTATGGAGAAACAAGTTTGTAGCCAAGAAGCAAACAAAGTATATTCACACCATGGTCAAAGTTGCTAGGAGTAATGGGTCTGCATGCTGATCACACCCTAGCATTTTAAGTGTAAGTTTGCACCGTTTCACTCACAGGAACATTTTGATAGCCACATTTTCAATAAGTGAGTACAAATTCAGAAGGTGCAGAGTAGGGATCTTGGATGGTTTGCATCGATCTGAAGTGAACTTGTTTGGAAGTGTCGATTCTAAAGCGCTTGAAACAAGTTTTGACCTAGATCTTGATAGTAGAGGTGCATGCCATATGTGGTATATTGTTATTTGTGGTTAAATTATGATGATTATTCAATCGACTGCTTCTTCATTCGTCAGATTAAATTAGCCTTATGGGTATCGGACAGATATTGAGGGTGCACCCTATTTGTTTTTGACTGACATTTGTACAGAACATGCCAGTTCTTAAGTGTATCAACGAAAAATGTGTAGACACTGTCACTCTTTGTTATAGCAGTACATTCTGAAATTTTATCAGGTACGTCACTTTTTTCGTAATCTATCATTTTTGATCGCTTAGCTTTGATATTCACATTCTCCCGAAACGAAACAAGGTGATTAATCATTTATGGCTAAACAGAATATTTCTACCACGAACATTCTAACCTTTACTCGTGTAGCATAAAGCACAGAGAATGTGACTTCAGATCTTACTTTATGGTGCTGCCATCTATGACTTTTATCATGCATTGTGACAAGAGGACACTGAATCATTTACCTGTAAACTGTTGTCGTGAATTTCATTCATTTGTTGGGTTTCGGATCAATAGTCCTACTCAGATTTTTGATAGGCTTTCTTATAAATTTGAACAAAGTCATTTTCTGTTGAGATCTTTCGGTTTTGTATTTTGGAAATTTTCCCTTCTGACCTAAATTTGAAGATTGGCTGTAATTGTTGTTAGAATTGTGGCTAGAATGACGAATTTGATTTATTGCCTGTAGCTTGCAATTAAACATTAAACAACCTGGAGCGAAATTCAGTGCTTTCGTTATTTGGGCGGCAACTACGAGTGTATTGGTTGTCCGCGCTTTGAGAATAAATCAGAGCTGAATTTACATACATGCACAGGTTAACAATTGTTGGCAGTGTCACCTGCTAACGATGAGAGGATTAGGCATTGCTCCTTGTTAATCTACACATCGTACACAAAGTTTAAGGAATATTCTACTGAAGCAACGTAACAGTATTTTAAATTTTCAAGCTGTGAGTTATTGACGAAAATCATAGGTTGTTCTGACTGGGATAACTTTTCTTCCAACCACTTGTTCTCACACTCCATGGTAATCCTCTACATATTTACGTACACGCCTAAACATTGGTACGTCAGACTATATATATGTATATATGTGACAAATCAACCAATAAATTTCTTGAGCTGAGATACTACCGCAGTGCTCAAATTGAAGCACATCATACTATCAGAGGACTTCATCATGAACTTTCGACCTACTGTTCGCATCCACAAGGTGGTGTAGCAACGTCATGAAATGCCTTCAAATGGTAGTCGATGACCTACGATCTTTTCATACTTCATCAGCTTCATCAGGGTATGGCAGCCCATAAGCACTATTTGTTTAGAATCAGAGGAATTCAACTCTTTTCAGTAGGTCCTTCATAACCAAAAAGCTGATTTCCGTGTGAAGGATTCGCTTCATTTTCTTTTGATTTAATATCAGCTACATCATCCTCCAGAGACAAAGTGAATACTGATAAATAGGTATCTATAAATATCAATCTGGTTATTTCTTCAAACATCGGGTAGAAATATCATAACAACGTGTAGCAATAATCGTAATTTTAAAAAGTGTCCTGTGGGTCATTGTTCGGCTTTAAACATGAATATTTCCTGTTCTGATCTTCGCCCCGTTCTCTTAATTTCTATTTGTCAGCATCTTGTTCCAATCCCTAAGTATTAGTCTGGATATTTGCAGCAGAGTTGAATGATTTACCCAGGGGCCCGTTAATTTACTATCTGAAGAATATCAACCAGATCTTAGAAAATTCACTTCATCAATTCTTGGTAAATGCAGACATGGCTCTACCTTGCCATCTTAACATTTTGATCTTGCCTGTATATTTGCATGCCTCTGTTAACAGGTTATTTGAGAATAAATTATTATTATTATTATTAACGTCAGGTCATGCATCACTTGCCATTTTTAAATATTTGACCTGGCGACCAAATGCTGTCAAACGAACCGCCTAGCAAGCCAAAACATGACCGTTGCACCATCTCAAACCCGAAAAAGAATCTGAGTAAAAATTAGTGTCATCATCAAAGTATGGGCTGGGAGCTATACTCTGCCTAAAACCTGTGCTCTGCGTGGTAATCACATAGGCTGCGCACTGTGTAGCTGGAAATCTGGTAAACCACACCACCTACGAAGGGAATATATGGGTAGTACTGATTTGAGAAACTCCACTATTCGTCGACTTATTAACTGCATTGATTCTGTAGGCTAATAATCACACATTATATTCGATTTGATTTCTAATTACAAGCGATTAGCAATAATATGAGTGGCTGGTGCACTGCATAATCCGGATACTGAGTTTAGAACTAGTGACTCACTTACACATTAAAGTATAACAGTATCATGTGAATTACTCACACCACCTTATTGTTTTAGGGACAACATATGAATGTGAACTCTGTTGTTTTCGATCAGATCGTCATCGAGCTTCACTCTAATATACACGAATATTTATAAGCAAATATTGAACCAATCAAATCATTTTGAGACGATAATCACAATGATATAAACAACAGGTTAATTACAAGTTGATAGTAGGAACACAGATGTACTGATCATAGTAAGAATGGTAAAATACTATAAGAAAAATTTCTGTCAGTAGACCAAACATGGATAAATAGACTTAAAATATTTATCACGAAACATTATAACAAGTACGCAACGAGAAGTGCGTAAATATTTAGATAGTGGAGAATATAAATGGGAAGTGGCGGTGGCAGTGGCTTAAGGAACACTTCGCACAGAGTTTAGGCGTGTCCATTCCTCTATGAAATTATTCACAAAAAGAACGAGAGCTTAAAATTGTGAATAATGTTTAGACTCTGGAATTACAATACACCAGTTGGTGCGAGTTATATCGGTCACTGGTGAGCTCTTCTTCTAAATAATTGTAAAGATATGCTTGAAAATGGTTTATTGGTATGAAGTGAATCTAGAGCGATGTAACAAACATGAGTCGTAGACTTGGTTGATTTGGAAAAATAACATCAATATCACTGATTAGTTACATCCAGCTTTATCGTAACGAGCCGTAAGCAGACAAAATATCCTGCCCCGCAGACTTTCATTAATATTTTAGTCTACACTCTAGTTTTTGTACAACTTGTCGGAATGCACTTTCTCTTCTAACTCCATGTTACAAGTAAACAGGACAACTTTAACTACTGTGTGTCGGACTAAATGTCTATGTAGCGTATCACACGGCAATTAAGTTAACTGACGGTCTAATGTGTAAGCTATGGATCAGTTTATAGGTAGTTTGGAGATAGGAAGAATAGGCAGTAGCTGGGTTGGGAAGCATATACTATGTTAGTTCTACAAGTTTTAAGAAATTTTAAATGCACACAATTTTAACTGTCTCAAGCATGCGTCACACAATGATATCTGGAATTACCAAGAAATGTTAAAACATGCAGAACTGAACTTTTCGCGGGATTAATCTGAATCGAAATTACCTATAGTATTTTGGACAAATGAGCAACAACAGTTTATACGAGCATTTCAATGAAGTCAAAACCATTATGCGAGGACCATAACAGAAAACAGGTACCGGCAATAAATTAGGCTGGCTGACTGATTTGTGACTCACTGCATTGTCAGTGGTGTTCAGTGAAACTACGTATTGCCTTTCCTTTCCGGATTTCACTATGATCCTCAGTTGTCAGTCCTTAAGTCTCGAAATAGTAGAATGACAAAAGCATTGCATCATAGCTGATCTCAGCTCGTGATCAAAACGCTAAACGTGATACGAAAAGCTAAACTCAGAATTCGGCCTAAATTTCCAAATCCCGACCCTGACCATCATGCATTATAAGGGATCTCGGTTGGCGATGAAAATAACGTAGGGCGAAAACCCTAACTCAAAAAATGAGCCTGGATTCTTTATAAAGGAACTCAGCCCTTTCCTGCCACTACAAGCAATGATCTGATAGCTGAGAATTTGCTGGTGGGTTTCTCCAGTTCGTCAGTACATGATACTTTTACTCTGAAATGCCACAAAACAGTGCTTTGAAAATTTCGAAGGTCGTCTGTCAGGTACACCGATGAGAGCTTCGAATGCGGCGCTACAGAGATTTCGGTGGCAATCCTGAGCAATCATAGAATCGGTAGGTCAGGCATTTCAGCATAATCGCAACGATAATCCTCTTGACCTGGACAAGGTTAATTCAACTGTGCCGAGAGCAGCAACCTTAGGCTTGAAAACACTCATTGGTCTGCTGTTCTCATGGTAGCTGAGTTAGGTTGTGGTTAAGGTAAGCTGGAGGCTGAACAACACCAATCCAATTCTCAGAGGTGGTCTATACAACAATCCCTTAAGTTATCGTGTAGAAGCTCTTCTTTCCCTATTGTTGGGAGTTGTGAAGTCCCTAGCTTAAGACGGCCTGAGCAACTAACAAAGATCCATCAAACTATTTTCACATCAACAGAACAGTTTTTAAAGGGCCTAAAACTGTATTACTAACATGCTGACTACGGTGGATATATATGGGTGATTATTCTGTATCGGGAAGATTATGTAGTCATAATACAGTCCGATTTTTCTAAAGCTTTTAATCAGGTCGATCATATGCCTGTAGGTGTTCAGTGCTTTCTAGCAGGCCGTCATAAATCGTCCTCAGTACTCGAATTCCGTGATCTATCTCTCTAACTATACCTTAAGAGATCATGTTATGCTGACGATCTAAAGCTTTGGAGAGAGCCAATAGGATGATAAGCTAACAGCTCAGAAGAATTTTGCTCGAATGCAGAGAGAATTTGACTGAGAGTGCACCTCTTTCTCCTTATTTATTTGGGTCTTGAAGTTTACTACCGACTGGTGTGACTCCAGCAACTTCCCCAGTTCTTTAGAAGGACACTTGATATATTCATAAGTGCTTATGTTAGCACATCATTCTAATTTTTTGACAGTTCCTTTCTGACTGTTTCATCTAACTAAGTCCAAGCTCGGAGGTATCGATGCTCTACCTCTACCAGACCTGAAATCTCCTTAGGCTATAGGCTTTGTAATTCTGTCCACAGCCATTTGAATAAGTTGCACACTGGCGGTTATTTCGAAGGTTGGCGTTGTAGTGTTTTAAGCATGCCGGTTAGCAATGTAGAGGTGCCTTCTCTGTGAGTATATTAGTTTTTGTACATAGTTTTACCTTCGGTTTGTGTTGTGCTTATTTCTCAACTGCTATATTTGTGTTTCTTAATGGAACAACTCACAGTTCTATCCAAATTGGTGAAAGTTTATTAGGGCGTTAAATGAGCATTGTATCTGTGATGAAACAATATAAGGAACCAAACACTTAGTGAGCAGCATATCGTAATTGCTACGGAACATGGAAAGCCAAACGCTTACTGCGAATGTCGCAATTCGTAGAATTAAATTCATTTTAAGAATGATGAGATTAGTCACAAGTCCCTTGGTGAAAAAATACTACTAGTTGTTGTCGAATTTGTGCATCGCCCAAGCTATTGGTACTGTTTGAGCAGTTAAATCCGAGAAAATTTCTTGAAGTGACTGAACTCCACTCATAAATTCCACTTAGGAATGAGTTTGACAAACATAGTATCGGAAATCATGATCACTGTAGACTTTGAACGTCTAACTGAGCTATTGAGCAAACGAAAAGAAAGAAGGCTGGTTCGATGTTCAGATCTAGATGTATAAACCAAATATTCAATTTTCGTCAGGGTTTAGAACAGCCCAGCTCTACTGGCATTTCTTGACTTTATAGTAGCGTTCAAATCCGTTGTTTGGGAGATTGTATGGTAGTGCTTCAACAGTGTACATTGACTTTGTGAAGGTTACCGAAACTCTAGGTCGAACCAGAGCCCAAGCTTTATATGGATTGATTCTATTGAATGCACGGTTTTACTCCACTGTTGATTTGTGTTTAGATCAGAGCCAGTGAGGGGAAGTAAAGGGGTTTCGGTGCAGTGGGTTGGTCACTTAACTTCGAAGTCTTTAGTTGTGGTAGTAAGTTGATGCCTGGAGAACTTAGATGTCCGACTAAACCGTTCATTAGTAGTTCATTCAACTTCGTTTTGTGACTGTAAAACTTGTCCTTTAAAAGCAGCATGTATTAGGCTGCTGGTGTTTCATCATCACCGTCAACAGCAACGTGGAACTTTGCACATAAGTACATTTTTTCAAGTTGCCATACCACATTAGCACAGAGATATAATTGTAAATTCAAATCCCATAGTATTAGAGGTGGTAAAAGTATTAGAAGTAATCGGAGACATTAGGGTTTCGAAGATGTTATTCAAGAAATATGATTCAGTGAGGTAAATATAGAAACAGAAAGACAGGTGACAAGGAATTCAGAAGGTTAGAATTACATAGAACACGGAAAATACTTGCACCTGTGCCATTGCAAACTGTTTTGAGCCCTGTCATTCAGGGTCATTAACCATCGATTATTATCATCTCGCGGGCCCCAACCAGGTAGTTGACACCTACCGACATGGCTCAGTCCACTTGTGAATGACTTCATTTATTTCTGCCAGGTTTTGGTCTGGCCGCCCCTAGCTTTCATCCAAGCTATTCCTATAACGCAAAACAGCTCGACCGTAGCTGCTACCTTGACGTGGTGGTTGGGCTTGCCTATCGTCATGACCCAACCGAGCTATACTGGCTGGAACATATGTTCTTGCAGGTCCTACCATGCCAGGCAGGTCGATTGAAGAACGATGAGACTAAAAGCAGCTACCCAAGGTCTGAGGGCGAAGTCGTACTGCTGACTGCAGAGGGGTGTGACAGCAGTAAGGTGTTTCCCTCGGACAACCAGCATCTGCAGCGATGCTGCCTTTTCACAGGGAAGGAAGGGTTAGAAAAGGTCGGCCCTAAAAATGTCACACCTCCCCTAACTCACGGATTTCCGTCTCCGGCAGTAAGGGTGCCCACTAAGGGCTTTTAAGAACGGAGCTAATCCTCTAAATACCTTTCATAAAAAGGCCGTGCGTGACCGGCCTCAAGCAGTTGTCCCTTGGACTCTGCGGTCACGCACCAACACTAATCCATCTTCCTTTTCAGGTCCCTCAAGAAACAACCTTCCATGGTGTGGGCAGCCGGGAAGTGATAACCGCCCTCATACCCGTAACAGCACGCGAGACCAAATTGGTCAAAATCAAATACTGGACATAGGAAAGACACCGTAAGAAAGCCTCTTTGGGTTTTACCTAATGATAATCAAACCAAGAAAATATTTCAGGAGCAACTAGAAAGAGAGTTAAGCAACCATGCAGGCGATTCCCATCCAGAAGCAGGTTGGTATGATATCAAAAAGGCTGTGGAAACAGCAGTGATATCTGCTAGTAAGGTAAACCATGAGGCTAGGATGAAGCCGTGGATATCAGTCGCATCGACCGAACTGATGGATGCTCGAAAACGCATCCCACCTGACTCTGAGCATGATGAAGAGCGTAATCAGCTTAGGCGCAGACTTATAAAAAGTCTACGTAACGACCGCAAACAGTGGTGAGTGGCGAAAGCAAAAGCAATGCAAAAGGCAGCGGCGATGGGCAACAGTAGACAACTTTTCCGCCTTATTAAAGAAACTGGTATTAAGAACCCGAATGTGAGTGAGACTATCTCGGAAAAGGATGGTCTTATTATCCATTCTCAATCCAGGAGACTGGATCGATGGGCAGAACACTTTAGGAATTAGTTCAACTGGCCACGAGCCACTCTTCGGTTACCCACGATCTCCAGTCATCCTGAATGGCAAATCGACGTAAGTCCCCCTAGTCTTAATGACGTTGAGAAAGCGTTAGGAAATCTGAAACGAGGACGAGCTGCAGGTCCTGATAGACTGACCCCTGAGACATTTAAGTATGGTGGTTCAGTTTTACCAGCTAGATTGACTGAGATCTTAGGTAGAATCTGGGAACTGGACACAATCCCATCCGACTGGTCTCAATCACTGATTGTCCCAATCTATAAGAAAGGACAAAAGTCATCTTGTGACAATCACAGGGGAATCAGTCTAACTAATATCATATCTAAAATATTGGCCTCAATAATACTTCGACGCTTAACGAAAGCTCGTGAACAGCAGACTCGAGAAAACCAGTCTGGTTTTCGACCTGGACGTGGTTGTATAGACCACATCTTCACACTACGACAGGTCCTGGAACATAGACACACATTTAGGCGTCCTACAATAGTTGTTTTCCTGGACCTTAACACGGCATTTGACTCTGTAGATCGTGAGATTCTGTGGCGGTGTCTGTCATTGAAAGGTATACCGAAGAAGTACATTAACCTTATACAAGCCCTTTACTCGAACACCACTGGTCCAGTGAGAGCTTATGGCGAACTGTCACCGGAATTCTCTACATCAAGTGGTGTCCGTCAGGGATGTCCACTTTCTCCATTCTTGTTTAATTTTATCATAGACATGCTCCTAGAAATAACCTTATCCTCGTCTGAATTTTCTGGAGTAGACCTTCTACCAGGTGGCTCGCTTATTGACTTAGAATATGTCGATGACATTGTCCTACTTGGTGAAGATGCTGACAAAATGCAGAGTCTTCTGACTACCCTAAGCAACAATGCAAGCATGTTCGGGATGCGGTTTTCCCCCTCGAAATGCAAAATGTTGCTTCAAGATTGGGTTTCATCGGCACCTGAACTAGTGATAGGGAGTGAAGTGGTCGAACGTGTAGACCGCTTCACTTATTTTGGGAGTCTCATCAGTACCGATGGCCTGGTGTGTGACGAAATCTCAGCTCGGATACAGAAGGCTCGATTGGCTTTTGGCAACTTCCGTCACCTATGGAGCAGGCGAGATATCCGTTCTCTAATCAAAGGACGAGTGTACTGTGCAGCAGTTCGCTCCGTTCTCCTATATGGCTGTGAAACATGGCCGGTGAGAGTAGAAGATATTCGTAGGTTACTGGTTTTCGATCATAGGTGTCTTCGAAGCATTGCTTGTATACCGTGGGACAACCGAGTAAGCAATGCTGTCGTTAGGAAACGAGTACTAGGCAAGGATGGCAGATCAATCGATGAAGTGGTGAAACTTCATCAGTTGAGTTGTTTGGGACATGTGTTACGTATGGCTAGCTACCGACTGCCTCGACGAGCTTTGTTTTGTAGTGTAGGAGTAGGTTGGAAGAAAGTTAGGGGCGGCCAAACCAAAACATGGCAGAAATCCATGAAGTCATTCACGAGTGGACTGAGCCATGTCGGTAATTTTCGACTACCTGGTTGGGGTCCGCGAGATGATAATAATCGATGGTTAGAGACCTTGAATGACATGGCTCAAAATCGTTCGCATTGGCGACGGTGCATTTATTCTTTGTGTTCTCTCAAACCCTAATCTTCTGGCTTCTTCAACACCTCTAGTTTCGACTCTCTAAACTTTTCTCACTGAATCATACTTCTTGAATAGTATCTTCTAACCCTAACCTCTCTGATTACTTCTAATTCCTTTACTACCTCTACTACTATTGGATTTGAATTGACAATTATATCTCTGTGCTGATGTGGTATGGCAACATGAACTGATGTACGTACGTACCAAGTTCTACGTTGCATCTGACTGACTGACTGAAACAGCTGGACGAGGCAGTCGGGGGTTAGGCACAAGTAAATGATATCCCAACCACATCGACTGACGAAGTTTCAATGCTTCATCTATTGACCTGCTATCCTTACCTAGTACTCGTTTCTTAACAACAGCATTGCTACACGGCTGCCCCACAAAACTCGAGCAATGCTTCGGAGACACCTATGATCGAAAACCAGTAACATACGAAAATCTACTCTGACTGGCCACGTATCACTAGCAACTAGATCATAATGCTACTGATTGATCAGAGTCAGTCAGTCACAATGTAGAACTTGGTACGTATATGCATTAATTCAAGTTGTCGTAGTCCATTGACGCGAAGAAACGAAATTCTCATTTGATTGATTGATTTAAGTGGGAGAGTATGTACTACCTCCACATACATTTGAGTTTGTTAGTATTAATTTTGGTTAAGCCTTTTGATTAACTTATTTAACCGAGTCAATTGTATAGCAATAACTTATTTGTACCTTTGGCTTTGATTATTGTCTGGTTTGTATGAGCTGGTACAACTGAACAATGCTTACCGCATACGCCAATATTCGTCCTATTCGCCTCAATATTAACCTCTTAAATATTTCGATGACTCAGAAATTTTCCTACGTTTATGTATGTACATTATAATCTTATTAATTTACTAGCCAATTCGCTCACTAGCTTGCTCGCCCATCGGTATCCGCATATTGATTTTCGCTCTGTGTGCCAGCGGTTTGGTGGTCTAATTGAGGTGTGCCAAGTAAACGTATTCAACACTTAGTAATCGTCTTCTGATTTACAAGCCATGAGGCGCTATTTAGTAATGGTTGCTTGAACAGAGCAGTTTACAAAGCCTCAGAAAACATCGGATAGCGACCACCACTAGCATACTGGGTGATCTTGGCAGACCAGCAAAATAACTATGAATTACTAGTGACTTAATCGAAAATCTTCAACTCGTAACCGACAAACGATAAATAAAAACAAAATGACACAACCAGGTAGCTTATATCCAGTAATATGACTCGGTTCATTTGTCATTGTAAGATTTGCGGCCACGCTACCACGTCAATTAAACCAACGCTAATCCGACTTCCTTTCCAGGTTCCTTAAGATCCACCCTTCCACGGCATGAGCAGTCGGGAAGTGACATCCCTACTTGTACTCGTAACAACACCCTAACCCTAACCAGATTAGTCACAATCAAATCCGTCCTACACCTCTTATAATAACTCTTACCTCCACGACCAATCCTTCTTTCATTCCTTTGTCACCTCGCGCCGCTAATGCAAACGTTCACGAAACGTCATTCCTGGCCTCGTGAAACCACGCCACGCTCTAAACTACATGTTAAAGCTTTTAATGTTCAGAACTTATGCCAAATGGGACAATAGGTTTTCTAGAATCTCGCAACATTGATGTGTGCTACGTCTCCGAAACGCGCATACAGGATTCGAGTATAGTCATTCATCTGACCTCACCTTGTCAAAATAAAGAACCGTGATGACTTGTGCTTCGTGTATCTTGAAGCCCCACTGCTGCTTCTTGTGGCCTCGCTGGTGTGGGTATAGCATTGATTTCCTGAGCGGAACCGACTATCTTAGTGCACCGTCCGACTAGACGGGACACTACGAACTCGGAAAAATAGGTGCAGTCACAGTCGCCTATTCAATGTCTCTGCCTACGCTCCCACTGACTGCAGCCCAGACAAGGTAAAAGATGAGTCTTACTAAACCTTTCTAACCTCCTTCAAAACGTTAAGCACTGTGATATAGTAAAAGTGGATGTTGACTTTATTGCTCAAAGAGGTAGATTAAGCGAAGCCGTAAGACATTCGGGTGGATCTGATGTGAATATCAGGTTCATAAATCTACGTTCCTGTCTGAAGCCAGCCTGATTCTCTCGAGTCTCCTCTTCACGAGCCCAGTTGGGCGTCAAAATATCATTGAAACTTATGTTTTTGGCACTAAATTAGTCAAACTGATTCCTCTTCGATTGTCACATGACTTTTGTCGTGAATGCCTTTCGAACTGTTGCCTAAAGTGTTCTTCTCATCGATTCAACCTCTTGTGTTGAGATTCAGTTTAAATACATTGATTTTTGTGGCTGTTTGGTTTAGTTTACTGTTTAATATCACTGCTATTTCCACGGATTTTATATATCACTCTAAAGTACCTCGGACTAGTACCATTTACTTTGCTGAAATAGATTATTGACTGTATTTAGTATACTGCAGGCGGTCTTCCTGCCATGGCGTTTTCATGTCCGGTGAGATTCAAACTATTACATATTTGTACTTCAGCTTGATCGGAGTCTTAACATGTGCACCAGAATGGGTGGCATTTTTATTAAGCTAATCTCGTTTTCTGGTACGGAAAGTCGGTTGGTTATCACTTCTCGGCTGCCCACACCGTGAAAAGATATTTCTTTCTGGAGAACCGGGAATGGAAACTGGTTTTCTGTTTGACTTAATGAGCTGAGAGCGTGATCACAAATCTCAAGGAATGACTTCTTGAGGTCCATCACATGCGGTCTTTTATAAGGAGTTTTTCGTGTGTTAAGCTCCCTTCCAAAAAGCCTTATCACCAAAGACGATGATCCGCGGCGTAATATGAGGATTAACATTTTTAGGTTTGACCTTATGCAGTTCCTTCCCTTCAGTTTGAAAAGGCAACATTGCTGCAGGTGGTAGTTGCGTTGTATTTTTATCGCAGAATGAATAACTGTAGACTACCTTTCGGGAGTCAGTGGGATTGTCACAACCAACTTTTGATGATGAATTACTCTACACAATCGTCGCAATAGTGCAAATCCATTCGCTCCGCCTTCCTTTAGGGCTCTGGAATCACCTCACACTTCAGATTCCATGAATTCGCCTTTCTCAAGTTATATTCTCTTTTAAAGAAGGTAAAAACATTGTTGACTGCGATATTGTTTTACCTAGTGCTTCTACTGCCACTGATATTGCTACTATTACTACTCTGATATTAGCCGTCATATTTTGTGTCACTGCTTCTATAGTTTATCAATTTAAACCAATGCATATATGAGCCATATTCTATGATGTCTATAACTGATTGGTTGATTGATCAGGTTCGATGTTGTTTATGGCTAGTCGAAGTGTATATGATGTCTGTTAATGACTAGGACACAAATAAATAGAATAATATTATTTTTTTACTGACTATAATTTAGTGCTCATTGTTATCATTGACTTTAGAACCATTACTTTATGTTGGGCAGTAGCCACTCAAGGTTCTATGCGCTTTGTTTCGTACACAGATTTAACTAATGAGGTGAGTACAAAGGCATATACGACTCGTTATCTGTTCTTCCGAAACTAGGGTATTGCATAAAAGCAGCCGGTCGGTTTCAAAACAATGCTGTAAAAACTGTAGATAACTACAACTAAGTTGATCTCTAAAATTTTTGATTTATCACCAGACGATAGATTAACCTAGCCTAATTCATTCACTATGTTAGTGCAAAAATGTGAGGTGACTTGATCTCGATCTTCAAATAACTGACTATTCAATTTAGCGTTGATATGCTTTCACTCTGCTTGCTTTGCGAAACAGAAAATTTACGAAAACATACCAAAAATTCGGAATTCCTGAAATCAATAACCTGTTAACTGGCTAGTATTTTCAAGTAGAGTAGAATTTTCTACTTCAACACATGATAATAGCTTTCTCTGGTAATGCATTTAATAGGCTGATTCAGATAAGAATCTTATCACGAGGCTTAAGATGGTTTCCAGTATCCGGTTCTATTAAGTTAAACCTTTAGGTATTATTTATAAACTGGGAACACTTTTCGCAAAATTTTTAGGATAGTTTGTTAATTTTAGAGCAACGCTCAGAGTAGTTCTAACCGAAGACAGCGACAGCCAAAGAATATTTCTAAACTTGGTGGCTACTCTTAAGCTTATTCTGCAAAACTTTGTCGAGCCGAATACCAGTCGAGTTCTTTTTGTCAAGGGATTGAAACATATCATACTACATTCAGGTTCGATTCTATAAATTTCCGCGAGTACGTTATTCAAGATATCCAAGGGGGTACTAAAAGTACCTCATTGTATAACCAGATTTCGAGCTGGTATTTGTTTTCCAATCTCATCGTTAACTGACTTATACGCGTTGTCAGAGTCCTTCATTTATCACGCTGACGGTTTGTGCTGGAACTATTAGCGGTGCCCTAGTTTGAAAATTTGCATTTGCACATTCAGTTTTTGATGAGCAAAGGGGTGTGGGAGGATTGTTGACTTTTTAAGTCCTCTATGAGTAGGTTATCTCGTTTTAATCGTTAGGCGAACTTTTCGTGCTACATTATGGTGTCGACACATTTTTCTTCCATCGTTCACAGTTCACCATACTTGGGTTTATAACATTTTTCGGCCTAACCTTTTTTGTGTGCCCCATACTACCGATTTTTTCGTACATGAAGTAAATGAATACCTACTGCACTCTAAAAAATCGACAAGTGATTTGAATCAAACCTTAAAAATCGATATAAATTAGTAACTGAAGAATTTTATCTTTTGGTCGCATTGGATTTAGGGATTAATAGTACTACCGGATTATTTAATCATGAAAGATTGAACAAGGTCCAAATTCCAAGATTTATGATTCGAAGTTCAATGCCATAACCACTGAGCTGTTAAAAAGATATAAAGTTAGAGTGTGAATAAATATTCCAGGTAGGAGTACAGTTTTTCGTTTCGGTCCCTGCATTGGATCGCGTCAGAAATTATGGAATTGTGTCTGGGCACCTTGCGATTTTTCATCTTTTTGATAGATCCTTCATCTGCCTTCATTGTTAGGGGAGCCTTTTTTGTTTAGTTCTTTTGGATTATGTTGTTTGTAATTGTAAGAATTTTTGAGTTAAATAATGACTGGTAGTGCTATAGTAGCGTGTAGTCATATCGTGAGTGTCTTGTATTTATCGTAGGATTGAATTGCCGACCGAAGCTGCTACCTTGACGTGGTGGTCGGGCTTGCCTATCGTAATGAACCAACCGAACTATATTGGCTGGAACATATGTTTCTGTAGGTTCTACCATGCCAGACAGGTCGACTGGAGAACGATGAAACTAAAGGCAGCTACTCAAGGTCTGAGGGCGGTCGTACTGCTGACTGCAGAGGGGTGTGACAGCAGTAAGGTGTTTCCCTCGGACAACCAGCAGCTGCAGCGATGCTGCCTTCTCACAACGAAGGAAGGGTTAAAAAAGGTCGACCCTAAAAATGTCACACCTCACCCTACCTCACGGATTTCCGTCTCCGGCGGTAAGCGTGCCCCCACCAGGGGCTTTCAAGAGCGCAGTTAATAATCTAAAAACTTCTCATAAAAAGGCCGTGCGTGACCGGCCTCAAGCAGTTGTCCCTCTGGCTATGCAGTCACGCTCCCAGGTCTCTAAGACCAACACTAATCTACCTTCTTTTTCAGGTTCCTCAAGAAACAACCTTCCACGGTGTGGGCAGCCGGGAAGTGACAACCCCCCTCATATTCGGAACAGCACACGATACCGAATCGGTTACAATCATATCCTTCCTACACCCCCTGACATCCTCCTTATCTCCACCACTGACCCTTCTCGCATTAATTCATCACCCTGCACCGCTAATGCAAACGATGCGACTTCACCAAGAGTTATTCCTGTTCTCTTGATAGCCCGTTTCAAACTGCATGTTAGAGCTTTGAATGTAAGAACCTTGTGTTTAATAGGGCAGCAGGCTTCCTTAGCTAGGACTGTGGAATCCCGTGCCATCGATGTATTCTTAGTCTCGGAAATGCGCAAACAGGATCCGAACAAAATTAATAATTTGATTTCCTCTTGTGCAGATAGAGAACCAACTCGGTTTACGCTTTGTGTGTCTGGTAGCTTTGATGATGCTTCCCGGTGTCTCGCTGGTGTAGGTGTAGTATTGAGTCCTAGTGCAGGACTAGCTCTCTTAGACTGGATCCCAGTAGATAGTCTCTTGTGCTCTGACAGACGAAACGGGACAGTAAGGACTCGTGAAGATAAGGAGACTCGCTGTTGCCTCTTCGTCATATCTGCTTACGCTCCCACTGACTGCATTTTTACGACTTAAAAGGTGAGTTTTACCAAGATCTCTCTAAACTTGTTCAAAAAATTAAGCACTCTGATATAGTAATAGTGGCTGGTGACTTAATTGCTCAAGTAGGTGAATAGGAAAGACACCTAGGTCGATCTTATGGTGTCGCGTCTTAAAGACCAGATAACGCTGACCGTCTGCTGCAGCTCTACTCAGATAACGGTTTATCCTTGATTGTCTCAATTTATAAGGAAGGACAAAAGTCCCTTTGTGACAATCACTGGGGAATAGATCTTACTTACATATTATCGAAAATATTGGCTTCAATAATACTCGGACGCCTAACTAGAGCTCGTGAAGAGCAGACTAGGGAAAACCAGGCTGGTTTTCGACCTGGACGTGGATGTATAGACCAAATATTTACATTACATCAGGTCTTAGAACAAAGACACACGTTCAGAAGCCCCACAATAGTAGTATTTCTCGACCGTAAAGCGGCATTCGACTCTGTTGATCGTGAGGTTCTCTGACAGTGTCTGTTATTGAAAGGTGTACCAAAGAAGTACATTAACCCTATGCAGGCTCTCTACTCGAACACCTTTGGTCGAGTGAGAGCTTATGGCGAACTGTCGCCGGGATTCTTTACTTCAACTGGTGACCGTCAGGGCTATCCACTCTCCTTTCTTGTTTAACTTTGTCGTAGACATGCTTTAAGTGTTAACATTACCATCGCGAGACGAAAGTCACCGATGGTTAAAGGCCTTAAAAGACGTGGCTCAAGATCCTTTGTAATGGCGCAAGTGCATCCACTCTTTGTGTTCTCTGAAATTCTAACCTGAATCTCTCATAATCTCTTTCTTTTTCTAAATTTAATTCACTGAATTATACTTCTTGAATAATATCTTCAAATCGTAATCTCCATTACTGGTAACACTTCTACTATCTCTACTACTTTTGGATTTGAACTGACAGTTGCATCTCTGTGCTAATGTGGTATGACAACCCGTAATGATTTACCTACGTACGAATTTCCACGTTGTAACAGACCGACAGACTGACTGACCTTGGAAAAGTGAAATGAAGCCGGATAATACCAAATTCGTAGTTCATTTACAGACGTCACTCCCCTACTAGTTAATCAAGTTCTTTTGATGTGAAGAGATCTTAGTTTAAAGATTTGCGACACTTATTCAATTTCTTTTCTTTTATAGACAACCAGTACGTGATTCTGTACTGTTTCCCTTGGGGTTAAAGGAAGAGGCAAAACTGTTGCTAGGTTCCGAAGACATTACAATACACGCAAAAGATTTACGGAAGATAGCCCACTTAGGTAATGCTTGTTTATTTGTTTATACCATCTTAATTTTCCGCTACTTTTTACATATTCCCTAGTTATTTATTTTTTCATTTTGGTTAGATCACACTTACACTACCTACTGTCCAATTTTTGTAAATGTTAGTACTGTTGACTTCCTATAACGTAAAACTTCGTACGTACGTACACCAGTTCAACTTGCCGTATCACATTAACATGGAGAAATCCCATAGTAGTAGAGGTAGTAAAAGTATTAGCAGTAATGGAGAAGATGAGGGTTCAAAGATATGATTCGAGAAGTATAATTCAGTGAAAATAGGAAAAACGTTCATGACGAATTCAGTAGATTAAAATTTCAGAGAAGAAAAAGAATGGATGCATCTGTGTCATTGCAGACGATTTTCAGCCATGTTAACCGCTGGTTATAATTGTCTCGCGGACCGAAACCTCATAGTTTACTCCTACTAACATGGCTCAGTTCAGTTGTCAATGACTGCTTTTCAACCTCATTATGAGTCGGATAACTTTACATCAACTTGCTGTTCAGGTTTACTGGAGATCGTGTGAAACCGAAGTGTGGCTTAAGGCCAGTTGAACTGATCCCCAAAGTGTTCTGCGCGTCGATCCAATCTTCTGGGAATAATAGTCTCATTCTTTTCCGAGATGGTCTTGCTAACAATCGGATTCCTAAGGTTGAAAAGATTACAGACAATCTAAGGTGAAGGAGAGCAGTATTTAGTAATAGAATAACCTGAGATTTTCAAAGATCATGGTCCAGTTTTTAGCCGTCAGATTGACTGAGACGTTAGCTAGAATCTGGTAACTGATTACTTCAGTTTATAAGAAAAGACAGAAATCCTCTTCTGACAATCGAAGAGGAATCAGTTTGACTAATTTAGTGCCTAAAACATAAGTTTCAATGATATTTTGACGCCCAACTGGGCTCGTAAAGAGGAGACTCGAGAGAACCAGGCTGGTTTCAGACAGGAACGTAGATTTATGAACCTGATATTCACATCAGATCCACCCGAATGTCTTACGGCTTCGCTTAATCTACCTCTTTGAGCAATAAAGTCAACATCCACTTTTACTATATCACAGTGCTTAACGTTTTGAAGGAGGTTAGAAAGGTTTAGTAAGACTCATCTTTTACCTTGTCTGGGCTGCAGTCAGTGGGAGCGTAGGCAGAGACATCGAATAGGCGACTGTGACTGTACCTATTTTTCCGAATTCGTAGTGTCCCATCTAGTCGGACGGTGCACTAAGATAGTCGGTTCGGCTCAGGAAATCAATGCTATACCCACACCAGCGAGGCCACAAGAAGCAGCAGTGGGGCTTCAAGATACACGAAGCACAAGTCACCACGGTTCTTTATTTTGACAAGGTGAGGTCAGATGAATGACTGTACTCGAATCCTGTATGCGCGTTTCGGAGACGTAGCACACATCAATGTTGCGAGATTCTAGAAAACCTATTGTCCCATTTGGCATAAGTTCTGAACATTAAAAGCTTTAACATGTAGTTTAGAGCGTGGCGTGGTTTCACGAGGCCAGGAATGACGTTTCGTGAACGTCTGCATTAGCGGCGCGAGGTGACAAAGGAATGAAAGAAGGATTGGTCGTGGAGGTAAGAGTTATTATAAGAGGTGTAGGACGGATTTGATTGTGACTAATCTGGTTAGGGTTAGGGTGTTGTTACGAGTACAAGTAGGGATGTCACTTCCCGACTGCTCATGCAGTGGAAGGGTGGATCTTAAGAACCTGGAAAGGAAGTCGGATTAGCGTTGGTTTAATTGACGTGGTAGCGTGGCCGCAAATCTTACAATGACAAGTCAACTGAGTCATATTGGTGGATATAAGCTACCTGGTTGTGTCATTTTGTCTTTATTTATCGTTTGTCGGTTACGAGTTGAAGATTTTCGATTAAGTCGCTAGTAATTAATAGTTATTTTGCTGGTCTGCCAAGATCACCCAATATGCTAGTGGTGGTCGCTATCCGATGTTTTCTGAGGCTTTGTATACTGCTTGTCCGGGCAACCATTACTAAATAGCGCCTCATGGCTTGTAAATCAGAAGACGATTACTAAATGTTGAATACGTTTACTTGGCACACCTCAATTAGACCACCAAACCGCTGGCACAGAGAGCGAAAATCAATATGCGGATGCCGATGGGCGAGCAAGCTAGTGAGCGAATTGGCTAGTAAATTAATAAGATTATAATGTACATACATAAACGTAGGAAAATTTCTGAGTCATCGAAATATTTAAGAGGTTAATATTGAGGCGAATAGGACGAATATTGGCGTATGCGGTAAGCATTGTTCAGTTGTACCAGCTCATACAAACCAGACAATAATCAAAGCCAAAGGTACAAATAAGTTATTGCTATACAATTGACTCGGTTAAATAAGTTAATCAAAAGGCTTAACCAAAATTAATACTAACAAACTCAAATGTATGTGGAGGTAGTACATACTCTCCCACTTAAATCAATCAATCAAATGAGAATTTCGTTTCTTCGCGTCAATGGACTACGACAACTTGAATTAATGCATATACGTACCAAGTAGAATCTAGTGAATTAGACTCACCCCTCCAAATACTTCCAATACCTTTTCTACCTCTAGTACTATCGGATTTGAATTCAGAATAACATCTCTGCTAATGTGGTATGGCGACATGTACTGATGTACTTACGTACGAAGTTCTACGTTGCATCTGACTGACTGAGACCTAAAGGGATGAAGATAAAGTGATGAAGAATGCAGAAGGTTATGTTTTGAGAGAGCACAAAGAATGAATGCACCTGCGCCATTGCAAACGATTTTGAGCCATGTCGTTCAAGGTCTCTAACCATTGATGACTTTCGTCTCGCGGACCCCAACCAGGTAGCCTACATCTACCAACATGACTCAGTCCACTTGTCAGTGACTTCATGGATTTCTGCCATGTTTTGGTCTGGCCGCCCCTAGCTTTCTTCCAACCTACTCCTACATCACAAAAAACATCGCTGGTCGAGGCAGTCGGTGGTTAGGCATACGTAACACATTTCCCAACCACCTCAACTGAAGACGTTTCACTACTGCTATCCTTACCTAGCTTCCATTTCCTAATAACAGCATTGCTTTCTCGGTTGTCTCATGATACACCAGCAATGCTTCGGAAACACCCACTTAAATGTTCTTATGATTTAAATTAGTGATCATCACACATTTTGATTATAGTTTCAGTGTTAAAATAATTTTTAATTGGATCAGTTATTTTCATTCACTGATACTGTGTACTATTTTAATTATTATTATTTAGCATGCAAATCAATAAAACTGAAACATTGTAATGTGAATTGGTATGGGCCGTTCTGTAACCTGTGGGTTATTGAGCCACAATCCTATTTTATGTGATTTATTTACTGAGGATTTCAGTAGTCACATATGCCTCGGAAGTGGCGTATAACATATTCTGGTTAGATTATTGCAGCTGTCTTAACTCGGTTAACTTTGAAAATGTGTTTATGCAACACTAGATGAGGCCTAATGGCTTTTCGGTTTGATATAATTTAATCACTCTTCATATAGTTTTTCCTGTGGTTGTTGAGCATACTGGATTATTTGTCCCTCATTGTCGTTGAAAAAACTTAACATATTTCTCAAATTAACGTTTCAAAAGTCAAATTTTTATCACATTTAACTATAGTTATTGATATCGATCTACAATATCTATATTCTCAGCGGCCAATTTACGTTAATTGGTGGAACTATTTAATGTTACTCTCTCAAATTCATTCCCTATCGTGAATTTGTTTTACTTTTCAGTAGCCATTTATGCTCTCTTACATAGGTTCTGGGTATTATGGAAGGGTAGAAAAAATGATTCATACACCCACTTCACACGTGTTTGCTGTCAAGCACATTTCCGTTCATCTAAACTATCTTTCAAGACCTCTGATTTCTCGAGAATTGGCTGTTGGTACACGCTGCAACCATCGATCTGTGGTTACTTGTTACTGTGGTTTGTTTTGTGAAGGTGATGTCCTTATTGTTATGGAGTTAATGGATACATCTTTGGATAAATTATTAAAAAAAGTAAGTTATATCTAGATAGATATCACATTTTGTATGACTTCAGCATCCGTATTTCACATTGCGTTATTGATCAGTTAAGACATTTCAGTTTTTGAACTTCATGTTCATTTTCATTGAAATCTATGTCTTGTGTATACCGTATATTGTATTAGTAATATTTGAATTTTAAGCACTAGAAAGTCCATTTCTTTTTCCTAATAGCGTTTTAATGCTTATTTGCAAGCTATGCCTAATCTATTTATTATATCAGAAAGTTGGCTTTGTTCAATTCAGTAATTATTCCAATCAGTTGTTGCGTGGAGAAATCACAGTATGGATGAAGGTTTGCTTGTCTGGCGGTTAAGATATATGTCACATAGTTTCATCAGCTGATAATTTAATTTTTTATCTTATTATAAGATTATATTGGAAATAGACTAGTTATTAATTAATTAAGGCTCTATGTCAAGTTATCAAGTTAATTTGCTTTTCCATAAGCCGCTTTATAATATCATTTTCTAAATATTTATCACTTTATGCTTATAAATTGATATATATATATACTATCCTTTTCATTAATACTTTGCATAGGTTTACAACTGTGGTCGTACTTTTCCTACTGATGTCTTAGCTTACATTGTATTATCGGTTGTTGAGGCTCTTGAATATCTACATCAACTTGAGGTTATACATCGTGACGTGAAACCTTCCAACATGCTTGCAGATAGTCACGGCCGAGTTAAGGTAAGACAGAAAGAAAATTTCCTAGTAACTAATATCTTCAATTATGTATTATATTTTCGTATCGAATAAATTAACTGTTTGCGAAATGTACATTTTAACCCTATTTTGTTTCCATGTAATGAACAAGGTTTGTGATTTCGGAATATCAGCCGATTTAGAAAATTCGATCGCATTAACCAATATAGGCACAAGATCCTATTTAGCTCCAGAACGAATTAATACGCGAGAGAATGAAGGGTTTTCTATTCGTTCGGACGTATGGTCACTTGGTTTGAGTGTACTTGAATTGGCAACTGGAAAACCTTGCTACCCTCAATCACAAAATGTATTTCAGCAATTAGTTCAAGTAAGTATCTTTTATGTCTCTACAATTTTATCGTCATTCTCTACTTAAATTACATTATATAAAACCTACTAATGCAAAATTTAGCAGTCCAACCTTATTTGACGTTAAGAGAAATTTCTTGATAGACTAGCACGATTTCCATGGGTAATCAGAAGTCTATTCTACTACCAATAATCCCATTCGTCGGTTGATTTTTCTGTCGTTCATTAATCAACGTGATGGTGACTTGGAGCTTCTTAGTATGGTATTCCATCGGAATGCGTATATTGCCAACCGATTCACGATTATTCTACGTTTTTACTAATTAGTAACCAAACTTAAGTTTCAGCCCTAACCGAAACTTACTCTGCATTGCTTATATTATGCAACATGTTGTGGCGAAATACTCGGAAATTTAGGCGTTACCTTGTTAGGATGATAACTATGAGCGTTAAAAACACTCCAACTTACTATAGGCTTTCACATTCACGTTGTATAATTTTTAACTATAATGATGGATTCCATGCTCTTTTTTACCTGACAAACTAATATGGCTTCTAAGTACAAACTGATGAAATCTAGCACTAGTGTACACCTACCCAAGTTTCCTGGAAGATAAATCATCCAATACCTATGACTTTATCCCACTCATCTTCGACGTTCCTCCGTATTCTCAACTTTTAATAATCATTTGAATACCGTTTGGCACCATAAAGAAGTATCTATTCGTCCCAACATTTTTGTCAGTCACCAAATAAGTTAACTAGTCAACCTACTCTTGTATTTATTTCTGATATTTAAGTGTGCTCTAGTGAACTCATCCTTCAGCATCATCTCACACTTGGAATGTGAACTGTTTCCAATTTTTAAATAAGCTCAGATTTTCATGTATGTAGTCAGTCATTTTATTAGATAGTGCGTTGTTAGCCACACCCAAACTAAATGACCTAACTTTTTATTAATTTTTCACATTTTTGAGATATATGTGAGAGAATAATGATATATTGGAACCTCTTTATTTATTTGACAGTCAGATAGCAGCAAAAGAGACAATTAGAAATAGTGATTGTTTTTTTTCGGAAGGTAATGAGGTTATATCGTTGGTTTCCGCTTGGAATTTCAGTGTCGTGAACTTTGGTTGTCGGTTATGATCCATGAAAAATCGAATTATTAATATGATCTATAATTGATCCTTAAAATGTTATATCATGTCATAATAATAGGCTACTACAATTTTAATAGAACAAGCGGTAATATGTCACATTTTTTAGAACTCTTTGTTAGTTCAACCAGTTCTGTAGGTTGAATTTATTAGAGATTAATGAAAATATCAAAAACCGAATCAACAAGTTATTTACTGTGTATATTTCCTGTAAATTTGACGGTCAGATAATTACAAATTAAGGAACTGCAACCTAATTGATATTGTTTTTATTTTAAGGTTGTTCATGAACCATCACCACAATTACCAGAATCTAGTTGTTATCCGGATTCGCTACGTAAATTTATTGATTCATGTCTTATGAAGAACAAGGATGATAGACCAAATTATGTTCAACTATTGGAGTCGGAATTTCTATCCACTGTTGATGCTAAAAGTGGTCAAGAATCATTTAGAATATTTTTGGCAGATTACCTTGACGATAATGAACAATGTTGATAATTCATTAATAATATTTTTATTGATAATAATGATGTTAAATTATTTGTACAAATTTTAGCAATTAAATCATAAACATTAGGTAATATCTAGTAGAAGTTATTTCTTTTTTTTCTTCTTCTGCCTGCTTTAATTTTTTTTAAAATTGTTTACTCCTATGTGATACATTCCGGTTCCGTATTTAATTCTTAAATTCAAAGAGATTCCTCCTTGTATGTCCATCAGTGATTATTACAAACAAACATTTTGTCAACCTTATTATTATTATTATTATTGCTTTTATCATACCAGCATATATATATATACATTCTTATATTTGTATATACCTTCTCCTGTCTTTGTTCTTGTGCAACATTGAAATATCGCTGATTCTTTCATTAAACATTGTGTCGCAACAACAACAAAAAAACTTGAAGAAATTTTCTCCAATTTTCGTTTATTTTTCATTTTTGTCTTCCCGATTTCAAGTGTTTTTTTTTAAAAAAAATAATTGGCTTGATCACTACTAACTAGTCAGTATTGACAGACAGTTAAAAAAGAAAGACTGTTTCTAATAGACATTTTCACTTTAATGGGAATTGAATCTATTTTGTTAAAGTGATTTACATTTTTTTTTCTAATAATGCTACACTATTAACTATGAATATTAAATGCAATTTTCTCTTAAACAATTAAAAGAATTATTTTATTATAGTAATAATTTATTCTGTAATCTGTAATAATATTCATTAAATTTCTTAAGAAGCTTTATTCGTTATTATTATTATTATTATTATTATTATTATTATTATTATTATTATTATTATTATTATTACATTCAGTCGGTAAATGGAACGCCTCAGTAAAGTTGAAAAGTTGACAAAATAGAAATCCTGAACTTCAATATACGGTAACTTGTTAACTACCTGTTTTCTTCTACAATAAACACTAAGTTAGTAACACCACGAATACTTATTTCACAAATAATCCGATAGCTATTTTTCATACAAAAGTAAGGAGTTATAAAGTATTGCAAATCAACATGTTTAATATTAATTCACACGAAATCACTCATCGTCAAAATCATATTTTCTAAGTGGTTACCATTGTGCTGCTTTGTTTTTATATGATGAACTAATAAGATTTCGTTGATTATTCTCTAATTTATTTCTTTAATATTAGCGACTATACTTTTTTCACGGGACATCATTTCTGTAATACTGACGGTGTACACATATGTATTTCATTACATAACCGCAAGTTTTAGAATGTAAGTGATATGAACCTAATACTTATGATTGATACATTTGACAATTTACATCGTTCATAAACGTTGGCAAGTTGTTGTAGGATTAAGACTGGCGAATTTACAGTTTCTTATTTAATGATTTCGCATATTTTAATTTCTAAATCTTCATATACTAGATTCAAATTGAATGCATCATGAGAACAAGACTAGATTCATGCCGTACGAAGTTAAGTTACACTAGTGTTTTACTTTACCATTAAATATGAGATGCTTTGGGGTGTGACTGATATCAGTATACGGTTTATTATATAGATTGTTTGATGAATTGGAATCAACTTATCCATTAGGACAACACGTATTTGTTTCCTATATTGCACTACCACAGGTCTACGATAAATTCAATATAATTTAAAAATTTAGCTGTCGAAAATCTGCGTAGTTGATTGTCAGATGTTAACAAATCTACAGTACAGAAAGCTCCTTCTGTATTACCGTACAAAAAGTCGATTCTATTTTCCGAATTAGTATACGAATAATAAAACTGTATATGAATCGTTTTAGTAGGTCTAATGTATCTGGTTGGGATATACGAACTAAATGTGATCAACAAAATCAGACACCAAGTTTTACGGCGGAAAATCAGCCATAATGGTATGGGTGCGTTTATCTTCAGCATTTATTTGTATCTGTGATTTGAGTCTTTGATTGATAGCATTGCGATTGATCAGTCTTGGTTGATATATGTGCATGATGTGCTAACTGCGTCGATGTAGCGGCGGGTCACAAGTATTATGGGCACAGGCTAGTGGCTGAGTGGATAACGCGATGACCTTCAACGCCAGCGGTTCGCAGTTTGAGTCTTGAAGTGGGAATTAACTCGGGGTTGCAGGTACATCCAACTGGCAATCCCAAATGAGATTAAACGCATGTCCTGGATCCCAGTCCTAGCCATTATCCATCTTTGCTTATAGTGCCCCTCGTCTTCAGCACTGTTTCGTCGTTTCTACTCTTTGGTACCATTTCTGTTTTTCAGAAAATGTGGATGTTTGTTTTTACTGTCATTATTATTATTATTTTTTACAACATCCCTACTCATCTCTCGACAATGGTGTGACTTAGGCTGGTGTAGATTTACACCAGGTTAGACTATGCTTATCATTGACCTGGTGTACATCTGACACTGACGATAAGTAGGATTTTTCATAATTTACGGAGTAATTAGTATGTAAGCGATTCAGTCAATCTACGAGTCACAGTTATCTAATCAAAATTTCCTAGCGGATTTATTTTAATGTTGGTTTAAATACTTGGAGATTTAAAAACATTCGTTTTTGCGAAATTCTTTCAGTTTACATCAACGTTTACACCCAACGGGTTTGTTTCGCTCTAATAATAGTGGCTAAAAGTTGTTTAAGTATTTAAATACCGCTCCAGAGGTCTATTATTAGAATAAGAAGACTATCTTGTTTATTCGGGAATATATATGTGCGTATATCTGTAAGTAATATTTGCGGTTTTACAAGTCATGATTCGTCAAACTTCAGCTTCTTTCAGCGTGATACGACAATAGCAATAGCTGTCGTAAAACGGTCGAACGTAAAAATGACCTGTTCAAAATGGATGTCCATGTAAAATCTGTCCCAACCAAAAAGAGCGAGTCTGACTATAGTTTCAATATCCAATAATTTTCTTGCGAGTTGTTACAAACCAATTAACTTCTTTGCCCTCGCTCCTTGTTTCGGTATCTTTCCAAATATTCGGTAATAATTAACTTGACAGACGAAATAAGAGGAGAACGAACCATGATTACTGATAAGTGATATAGCCATTAACTAGGACTTTCACACCATAGGTTCATACATCCCTCAAATTATCATGCTTACATATCTATCCTTCCTCTCAGTAGCGTTTGGCTACTAGAATATTGTGAAGTGAATGATCTCAATCAGCTTGTTGTTTGCTTTACCATTCCTTATTAAATGACCTAGGTAATAACAAATCTAGCTGAGTAAATATCTAGTTGATCTATTTTGTGGTTATCATGTCTTGAACAGTGGCTAAATGAATATTTCAGCCTAGGTTTTAGTGTGTCGATTATGCTCAACCAGAATATGATGTCTATGTGTTGTTAGTGAGTGATTACAGAGACTTAAATTCGTCACAAACTCGTCTACTTGTTCAATTCTGATGAAACAGTTTTAATTGGTTGATTAGATTGTAGCTTCACTTATGTTTTTGTAGACCGTTTGTGTTATTTTCGATGATTTGTTCTAATCACTAAGCAACATATGCAATTATGTATGACGTACAGTAGAAATAGCAACCGAAGTTGAAGCACAGTCATAAGAAAATAAAATCCACTTTATTTCTTAAGAATTTTTCAATCGTTAGTGACTTAGGTGAATTTGAGTTCAGTAACTTTTAGATTTTGAAGCTAAAAACATAAAGACTAAAATGTGTCACTGTCGACTGAACCAGAAATTTAACTGAAGAAGATTAGTTTATGGTCTATGATTCATTTCGTTGTTCTTAACTAAACTCCTTAGTGAATGTTGATTGAAGGCTATGGTTGAGTCCATGCTAGTCTTTCTGCATAATAGGGAAGATAGGATTACTTAAACTGATCTATTTTCATGCATCCCCTTTTAAATCTCATAAATTGTCTTAATTTTGTTTCTTTGAATTGTCAACAGCTTACAATTGTGTTGGCGGGAGTTTTTATGAAGTATTCAAGTTTCATCAAACACTTCAATGAATGCCTCTATATCTGAGTGTCTGAAATCTCTACATGTCCACTGGTTGACCTTAAAAACTTTGAAATTACAGCCGCAGATGTTTTCTTATCTTGTTTTGAATTACCTTCGAGATCACATTGAGTAAAATAAGCGACTGGATACTGTTTACTTGGAATTTAATAATTCTATGTTTACGAAGAATTATCAGTTGTTACTTCTGGAAAAGATAAGAGCACTCTCGAATTCCCCCTTTGTTAACACATATGCAGACCATCAGCGAAAAAACATAGTATTGACTCACGGGCATACATTAGACATAAGTCTACAACTAGAAAGGCACATAATCAAACAGTTTCATGATAACAGATTACATTTGTTCCCACCCAGCTGGTGAAAAGCCTATTTTATAGTGTTACTTCCAATATTCAAAAGGCTGAATTCGTATAACGAATAATTTCATATCCCTGTCGATGAAAATAGGTATTCAAAGTCAAAAACAGGCTACAACTTCCTAGAAATAGCCGTATTCTGAGGAAATCTGCAGCAGACGATATCCATTATCTCTTCGATATGCCACTACATCAGATCAAAACACGTCTTACAGTATCGCTTAATCTACCTCCTTGAGCAATAAAGTCAACATCCAAGTCTACTATATCACAGTGCTTAACGTTTTGAAGGAAGTTAGAAAGGTTTAGTAAAACTCATTGTTACGTCCAAGTTTTTCTCCTTCCTGTTATTGAAGTACAGTATGTCGATCTATTTGCAATTCACGAACCCAAATTAACAACAGAACCAAACTCCAAAGTTAGGTACAAAGTTTATCCGCAATTCACAAATAGTCGACCAAAATGTCGTTCTAAGAACAATAATTATAATAACTACAAAATGTCCGAAAATAACATATCAAACAAGTTCATAAGGTAAGTAAAACAAATATACCCAAAAAACACAGTGAAATTAATGATATTTATATAAAGGTTTTGATCAGCAAAATGTCTTCATTTCTCCCGTAACACTCCCGACCAAAGGAACCTTGGTTCTTTTCACCGACAAAATTAGGTAACAACAATCCAAGTGTGTGCATCACAAGCAATCAACAACAAACATTCAATATGCCGACAATCTCGTGATCCCAAGGACTTACACCAGTACGCCTAGGGATCCGAGTATCTACCTACCATCTACCGCTTCAAGAAGACACAGTTTTCGTATATCTCTCACTAGGATCCCCTTTCTCGTCCTCATTTCTACCTGTCTCACTACTCTATCCTTACTTGGTATCACTCTCAGCACTAGACCTAAAGGCCGCTTGTTTTTCTCAGAGAAGTCAGAACATATCATTACTAAGTCACCCTCTCATACGTTCCTCTCTAATTGTGTCCATTTGCATCTACGCTGCAACAGCGAAACATATTCCTTAGACCAACGTTTCCAAAATACTTGCGCCAAGTAACTCGCTTGCTTCCATCTCTTAGAATACCTGTCATTAGATAGAGTGTTAGTGAATTCTGCAACATTCTCTCTCAATAGTAATAGTTTTGCTGGTGTTATTGCATCAAGATCCTTCGAGTCGTCTGTAACGGGAACCAAAGGTCGATTGTTAATTATACGCTCCGCCTCTATCATAAAACTTTCAAGGCATTCATCTGTTAAAAATTGTTCCTTTACAAGAGCACCCAATACCCTACGTACAGAGCGAATCATGCGCTCCTACACTCCTCCCCAATGACTAGCAGCTGGAGGATTGAAATGCCAGTCAATTCCTTTTCTTAGTAAATCAGAGTGTATACATTCCTGTACCCAACCTTAAAGACATTTTCTTAATTCACGTTCAGCTCCCACCAAATTTGATCCATTATCACTATAAATCTCTTTTGGATAACCTCTTCTGCCGACAAATCTCATTAGTGCCATGATAAATGAGTCGGTGGTAAAACTATATGCCACCTCCAGATGCACAGCTCTCAACCTTAAACAAGTGAATACACAAACATGCCGTTTCTCAGTATTTCTACCATGTTTACCCTAAAGGGGTTCAAAATAATCTACCCCAACTGATAAGAACGGATAGTCACCACCTTTTATCCTGATCGCAGGTAATGGTGCCATTAGTTGTTGAATGGGATGGGCGTTCCTTCTTTTAAAATAAACACAATCCTTTATCACTCTCCTCATGGTTACACCACCCATCAGCACCCAAAATCTTTCTCGGACCGTTGCCATTACCTGTGTAGCTCCGACATGTCCCTCCAAAACATGGTAATACCACAGAATCAAATCTGTAATTGTATGCTTCGATGGTAATATTATAGGATGCTTCCTCAACTCGGACCAGGAACTGATTTGAAGTCGGCTACCGATACACAATAATCCGTCTATAATTATTGGATTTAAGGTTCGTAAGGGTGAATTTGTTATTTTCACTTTGCTAATGGTATCAGACGACAACATTTCAATCTCTTTCCGAAATACTATGCTTTGGACATATCGCATTAAATCTAAACAAGCTAAATCTAGCTCATCAACTCTGAGCATACCCATCTGTAAGACAGATCATTTCTGCCAGAATACATTATTAATACATTATTAAATCGGATCAACCATGCAACAGCCTTAAGTAATCTAGTCCAATCTGAATAATAATTAATGAGTAGATCAACAGTGGATTCTCCAGCTGTTACATTTGTGGACATTACCTTCTTTAATTCCAAGAGATGGGGTTCAGGACCTTGTACATCAGGCCAACACTCCTTTGACTTCTTCAAAAAATGTGGTCCCTCCTCCCATACCTGGACAACATCAATGTTGAACTTGGCTCTCCTGGATACAAAGTGTGCTATGTTTTCCTTAGAAGTTGCGAATCTCCATTGGTCCACCTTTGTAAGACTGTGGATAGTCGAAATCCGGTTTGCTATGAATGTTTTAAAATGGCTTTTCTCATTTCTAATATAGTGTGGAACAATCTTGGAATCCGTCCAAAACATAACTTCTGCAAACTTAATATCTAACTCGGACTGCAGCTGGGGCCCCATACGCGCTGCTAACACTGCCGCCGTAAGTTCCAAGTATAGTATGGTATAGTTTTAATCTTTAAGGGGGTTACTCTTGCCTTAGCCGTAATGAGACGAGAACATATTTCAGTGTCATGGATGTAAGAGCGGACGTATGCCCCTGCCCAACATCCAGTTTCCAAGGCGTCACAGAAAATATGAAGTTCCAGGAGCGAGCGATCTGATTGTGGAAATAATACACAGCGTGGAAAACTAACGTTCTCAAACGTTGAAGTAACGGCTTCACAGGAAGTATGAATGGTGATAACAATCCCAAGGGATCGTATAATGAAGCTACACTCGACAACATACCTCGCCTAGTGAGAGGGCATTTCGGTATGCGAACTTTAAATTCAAACGCATCAACCATAGTATTCCAAAATAATCCCAATGTGCGTTCCGTAGGAAGTCTCTCAAAGTCAATCTCTTTTACGGCTTCTGCTCTCTCTTCTGGATGTATTGATTCGAGAACCTGTAAACAGTTACTTATCCACTTGGTAAGTCTGAACCCACCTTTTCTGAGGAGTAAACCAAGGGTTTTGCCAGCTCAATTGCATCCTGCACATTATCAATTGAAGTTAAATAGTCGTCGACAAACAAACTCTTATCCACAACTTCCTGGACATCTTTATTGAGTTCCGTTCCGAATATATCTACCGTCTTCCGAAGAGCGAAATTAGCGCGAAAAGGAGAGGACACGGCTCCAAACGGATGAACTGTCAAACAGTATTCCTTAGCCTTTCGTCATATCTCACCGTCTTCCGACTATAATAGTCAAAACGCTCCACTATCTAGTCTCGGGATCTTTACTTGAAGAAACATCTCCTCGATGTCAGCGGCTAATGCTACGTTGCATAATCTGAATCGTAGAAGTATACCAATTAAACTATTTACAGTATTTGGTCCTCTCAAAAGCTGATCATTAAGAGAACAACCTTGATAGACAGCTGCACAATCAAAAACAATTCTTAATTTTCCAGGCTTTTTAGGGTTGATAACAGGATGATGAGGAATATACAAACAAACAGCATCACGGTCGAATTCCTACTTACTAGCTTCAGTGATGTAGCCCTTACTTAAATGTTTATTCATTACAAGTTGATATTTCTCCAGAAGACTATTATCCTTCATAAACCTCTTCCTTGAACACTCTAGTCTACGTTCAGCTAGTTCCAAATTATTCGGTAGCCTTAGCTTATCATACTTCCAGTGTAGACCAACTTGAAAATGGCCACCCTCCAGTCTAAAGGAACTATTAACTATTTCTAGAGCTCTTTTATCTTCGACAGATCCACCCGAATGTCTTACGGTTTCGCCTAATCTACCTCTTTGAGCAATAAAGTCAACATCCACTTTTACTATATCACAGTGCTTAACGTTTTGAAGGAGGTTAGAAAGGTTTAGTAAAACTCATCTTTTACCTTGTCTGGGCTGCAGTCAGTGGGAGCGTAGGCAGAGACATCGAATAGGCGACTGTGACTGTACCTATTTTTCCGAGTTCGTAGTGTCCTGTCTAGTCGAACGGTGCACTAAGATAGTCGGTTCCGCTCAGGAAATCAATGCTATACCCACACCAGCGAGGCCACAAGAAGCAGCAGTGGGGCTTCAATATACACGAAGCACAAGTCACCACGGTTCTTTATTTTGACAAGGTGAGGTCAGATGAATGACTATACTCGAATCCTGTATGCGCGTTTCGGAGACGTAGCACACATCAATGTTGCGAGATTCTAGAAAACCTATTGTCCCGTTTGGCATAAGTTCTGAACATTAAAAGCTTTAACATGTAGTTCAGAGCGTGGCGTGGTTTCACGAGGCCAGGAATGACGTTTCGTGAACGTCTGCATTAGTGGCGCGAGGTGACAAAGGAATGAAAGAAGGATTGGTCGTGGAGGTAAGAGTTATTATAAGAGGTGTAGGACGGATTTGATTGTGACTAATCTGGTTAGGGTTAGGGTGCTGTTACGGGTACAAGTAGGGATGTCACTTCCCGACTGCTCATGCCGTGGAAGGGTGGATCTTAAGGAACCTGGAAAGGAAGTCGGATTAGCGTTGGTTTAATTGACGTGGTAGCGTCGCCGCAAATCCTGAAATAAGAATGCTTTTCGGCTTGATATATGAAGGTGAAATGGTTTTATTTGTTGAAGTTTCTAACAAAATGCGGTCTTCTAACCACCGTGAGCAACAATGAAATCAACAGTTCGCTATGTTCTACCCTACGGGTGCGAAACAAGGTCAGTAAGAGGATATGATATTAGTTGGCTAGTATTGTATCACAGGTGTCCTCGATATATTGCCCGTATATCGTGGGACCACCGAGTAAGAAATGACTTTGTTAGGAAACAGGGTGACAGATCAATAGTTGAATTAGTGAATCTTCATCATTTGAGGTGGTTGGAACATGTATTACAAATGCCTTAATACTGACTGGCTCGACCAACAATGTTTTTTGGTGTAAGTGTAGGTTGGAAGAAAGCAAGTTGTGGGCAAACCAATACGTGGCAGAAATCCATGAAGACAATGACAATTGAACTGAGTCATTTTGGTAAGTGTAGACTGCGTGGTTGATGTCAGCGAGACGATAGTAACACATGGTTAGGGACCTTGAATGACATGGCTTAAAATTGCTTGCATTTGTGCAGGTGCATCCAATCATTGTGTTCTATGAAATTATATTCTTGTGAATTCATCAATTTTTTCCCTTATTTTATCTGATTATACTACGATATACTACTTAAATAATACCTTCGAAACCTAATGTTTTCCATTACCGCTAGCACTTCTGCTGCATTTTTGCTCAGTGTTATTTTAATCAACAATTGCATCTGTGTCCTAATGGGGTATGGAATCTTGAGCTGATGTACCTGTGTACGAAATTCCACATTCTGGTTGACGACTAACTGTGAACCATGGAAAAAGTATTTGTCCTAATCGCTTTATATCATTGATATTTTGAGTGGTCTGTACTGGTATACTTTCACGAATATAACACAATTGCTGAAATATAAACATTTATTATTGTACTTAATTCTGACAATAATTGCTTTACTCAGGAGCCTGTCAAATTATTATGTGGCGAATCTCAGCAAGGAGATCACTGCACATTTACCTCATTACTTCTTGTTATATACAGACCTGGATAAAACCAGCATCGGTCCTCCACAAGCAGTGGCTCAACAGAATGGCTCGCAACACAACCGACATAACTCGCCCCAACTGGTGTATTGTAATTCCATAGTCTAAAGCATCATTCACAATTTTAAGCTCTCGTTAGCTTTGTGAATAATTTCATAGAGGAACGGACACGCCTAAACTCTCTGCAAAGTGTTCCATTAGCCACTGCCAGCGCCACTCTCCATTTATATTCTCCACTATCTAAATATTTACGCACTTCTCGTTGCGCACTTGTTATAATGTTTCATGATGATTATTTCAAGTCTATTTATCCATGTTTGGTCTACTGTTTCCAATGTTGAATTATTAACAGAAATTTTTCTTTTTGTATTTTATCATTCTCACTATAATCAGTACATCTATCCTCCTACTATCAACTTGTAATTAACCTGTTGTTTATATCATTATGATTATCGACTCAAAATGCTTTGATTGGTTTAATATTTGCTTATAAATACTCGTGTATATTAGAGTGAGGCTTGATGACGATCTGATCGAAAACAACAGAGTTCACATTCATATGTTGTCCCTTAAACAATAAATTGGTGTGAGTAATTCACATGATACTGTTATACTTTAATGTGTAAGTGAGTCACTAGTTCTAAACTCAGAATCCGGATTATGCAGTGCACCAGCCACTCATATTATCGCTAATCGCTTGTAATTAGAAATCAAGTCGAATATAATGTGTGATTATTAGCCTACAGAATCAATGCAGTTAATAAATAAGTCGACGAATAGTGGAGTTTTTCAAATCAGTACTACCCATATATTCCCTTCGTAGGTGGTGTGGTTTACCAGATTTCCAGCTACACAGTGCTCAGTCTAAGTCATTACAATGGAGAGCACAGGTTTCAGGCAGAGTATAGCTCCCAGCCCATACTTTGATGATGACAATAATTTTTGGCTTGCTAGGCGGTTCGTTTGACAGCATTTGGTCGCCAGGTGAAATATTTAAAAATGGCAAGTGATGCACTACCTGACGTTAATAATAATAATAATTTATTCTCAAATAACCTGTTAACAGAGGCATGCAAATATACAGGCAAGATCAAAATGTTAAGATTGCTAACAAATTTTTGTGAAAAGTTGTGCAATTACAGAAATACTTCATGAGATACACTGGCTTAATATAGATGGCTAAAATTTTCCACATAAAATTTTAGATGCTTCTACGGACTCTGTTATGTACAATGCGAATAATTGGCGCGAGTTACAACGGTTGTGTTACGAGGAACCTCTAATGACTGCGAAACAATGCAAGGTATAGCCATGTCTGCATTGGACAAGAATTGATGAGGTAAATGTTCTAAGATTTGGTTGACATTCTTTAGATAGTAACGTAACAGGCTCCTGGGCAAACTATTCATCTCTGCTGCAAATATCCAGACTAATACCTAGGGATTGGAACAAAATAGTGTAAAATAGAAATAAAGAGAACGGGGCGAAGATCAGAACAAGAAATATTCATGTTTAAAGCCGAACAGTGACCCACCAGATACTTTTTAATATTATGATTATTACTACACGTCGTTACGATATTTCTACCCGATTTTTCAAGAAATAACCAAAATGCTATTTATAGATACCTATTTATCAGTATTCACTTTGTCTCTGGAGGATGATGTAGCTGATATTAAATCAAAAGAAAATGAAGCAAATCCGTCACACGGAAATCAGCTTTTTGGTTATGAAGGACCTACTGAAAAGAGTTGCATTCCTCTGATTCTAAACAAATAGTGCTTACGGGCTCCAATATCCTGATGGAGTTGATGGCGTATGAAAAAATCGTAGGTCATCGACTACCATTTGAAGGCATTTTATGACGCTGATACATCACCTTGTGGGTGCGAACTGTAGGTTTAAAGTTCATGGTGAAGTCCTCTCAGAATACCATGTGCTTCAATTTGAGCACTGCGGTAGTACCTCAGCTCAAGAAATTTATTGGTTGATGTGGCACATATATATATATATATATATATATATATACCAATGTTTACGCGTGTACGTAAATATGTAGAGGATTACCATGGAGTGTGAGAACAAGTGGTTGGAAGAAAAGCTATCCCAGTCAGAACAACCTATGATTTTCATCAATAACTCACAGCTTGAAAATTTAAAATAATGTTACGTTGCTTCAGTAGACTATTCCTTAAACTTTGTGTGCGATGTGTAGATTAACAAGGAGCAATACCTAATCCTCTCATCGCTTGCAGGTGACACTGCCAACAATTGTTAACCTGTGCATGTATGTAAATTCAGCAGTGATTTATTCTCAAAGCACGGACAACCAATACACTCGCAGTTGCCGCCAAAGTAACGAAAGCACTGAATTTCGCTCCAGGTTGTTTATTGTTTAATTGCAAGCTACAGGCAATAAATCAAATTCGTCATTCTAGCCACATTTCTAACAACAATTACAGCCAATCTTCAAATTTAGGTC
>OX103971.1:25337037-25497502 GCA_944470395.2 Schistosoma turkestanicum
AATTCTACACCCCATTTCCCTCAATGTTGTGCATACACTACGTAGCTTAATTGTGAAGTCAGTTAGGCCATCGACGGATCCTTCAACAGATTTGTGGCTAAGTAATTCAGTAATAAGATTACGAGCGACAAGATGTTCTTTACCGAAAAGATCATACAAAATTTGTTTAGCTCTATCGTAACCCAAGTTACTGGGCAAGGAAATACAAGCTTCAATAGCCGTTCTGGCCTTTCCTTTACAGTAGTATGAAAAATATGACAACAACTGGCACTTGTCAGACAGTTTACTCTCTATAATGCTTGTAAACTGACTAATAAAACGGTGAAACTGGCTTGGTTGTCCATCAAAACACATCATAACGATCTTGGGCAAAACCGTATTATTAACCTTAGTACGTAACGTATCCTTTAATTCATCAATCCAATCGCATTTTGAGGTGTTAGATACATCCACGAAATGCTTATTACGCGCAATGTCACAATCCAAATACCTTTCAACCTTAGCATTTATCTCAGATTTGTCTACTGACAGCGGGTTATCGTTTTCCATGACCTTACATTCTAATTCGGCCATATCAACCTCCTCTTGAAGATCTAACATTTTAAGCTGCCTTTCTAACTCAAGTCACCTTTCCAAATTCTTCTTCTCTAGTAATGCCTTATCTAACCTCAATCGAGAAGTACTAAACTGAGCTGAGGACTTACTATTAACACTAATATCGTCACGTTTATCATCATTAAAATCAGACATACTACAGACAGCTTTTGAATCATTACCATCCATTTTGTCATTTTCCTTCAGCTTTTTGTGTGGGCGATAACTTCAAACCACCCATGTTTGTGGGGCAGAACATTTTGTTTGCTTTCGGCTCTTTAGATTGATGAGACGACTAATCAGTAACACTGAGGTTGCTCTTATACGCTTGCTACTTCTGTGGTTCATGTTTCCAAAACTATGCTGAGGTCGCTATTCTGTCGAGACACCTGCAACATTCTTACTCAGGCGCTAACAGTATGACTTAGAGGTTGGCATTCAATAATAAAGAAAAAAAACAGTTAGACAGTGCGAGATTTTATTCGTCAAATTTTTATTTTTACAAACTCTACTCTTTCAACTAGAATTTCGATTTCAACGTACATAAATCCAGCTTCTTACTTCGACTTCTCTTCTGTCCACCTGACACTGCACAACTCTCCCTTCTTTTTGCTGTACTCCTTTATCTGTGCGTTATATTCTTATATTCCCATAATTTACTTTAATTTAAGTGGTCAGTATGAATTTTATCTTGACTTACTACTGTATTGACTACTTCAACATGACAGGTTAAGTAGTGCTTTGGTTATATATATACACTTGCCACACTGCTGCCTTTTTCTCTCTCTCTTCTCCTTTTCAGAACCCCATTCACGGTGGGAAATCCTTGGCTACTCTAGGGAACATGCACCCTAGGTACATGACTGTCTGGATCACAGCTCGTATCAAGCGCGTTCCATATGACCTTACCCAACGAATTCACTATTGCTCTCGGCAAATCGCCAAAAGAACCTATTGTGCACCTTCCTTCCTTATTTGTACTCTACTATTGAAAATGAGGCTGTATTATACTGTTTCTGTCAGTGACATGGTGTAAATATGCAATCAGAAACTGACTCATACTTATTTTAACTGCTATAACTTTACAGTGATTGTGAAAGCATTTGTGACAATTTGATCTAGCCTGTAAACTGGCGTGGCTCTTGTAACTTAGTTGTTTGAGAATAAATTATTATTATTATTATTAGTTTCCATTGTATGCCTTTGTTCGACATTCGGTTACCAAGCGAATGTGAATTAATCCAAACGAATTCGACCAATGAGACCAAAAATTGGACCGAAAATGTCCAGACGTATCCAATGTATGACAACAGAATTAAAATTGAATAACATTTGTTACGTCGACCTGAATGTCATTCTAACAACAATAAATGTAATAACTACAAAAACCTTCAATTTTATAGGTTCCTGGAGCAAAAACTTCAAATTAGAAAACAAGACAAACAGAAACCAAAATGTCCGAAAATAATAAATCAAACAAGTTCATAAGGTAAGTAAAACAAATATACAAAAAAACACAGTGAAATTAATTATATTTATATGAAGGTTTTAATCAGCCAAATGTTTTCATTTCTCTCGTAACACCCACCTTTTACCTTGTCTGAGCTACAGTCAGTATGAGCGTAGGCAGAGACATTGAATAGGCGACTGTGACTGTACCTATTTCTCCGAGTTGGTAGTGTCCCATCTAGTCGGACGGTGCACTAAAATAGTCGGTTCGGCTCAGGAAATCAATGCTATACCCACACCAGCGAGGCCACAAGAAGCAGCAGTGGGGCTTCAAGATACACGAAGCACAAGTCACCACGGTTCTTTATTTTGACAAGTTGAGGTCAGATGAATGACTATACTCGAATCCTGTATGCGCGTTTCGGAGACGTAGCACACATCAATGTTGCGAGATTCTAGAAAACCTATTGTCCCATTTGGCATAAGTTCTGAACATTAAAAGCTTTAACATGTAGTTTAGAGCGTGGCGTGGTTTCACGAGGCCAGGAATGACGTTTCGTGAACGTCTGCATTAGCGGCGCGAGGTGACAAAGGAATGAAAAAAGGATTGGTCGTGGAGGTAAGAGTTATTATAAGAGGTGTAGGACGGATTTGATTGTGACTAATCTGGTTAGGGTTAGGGTGCTGTTACGGGTACAAGTAGGGATGTCACTTCCCGACTGCTCATGCCGTGGAAGGGTGGATCTTAAGAACCTGGAAAGGAAGTCGCATTAGCGTTGGTTTAATTGACGTGGTAGCGTGGCCGCAAATCCTGAAATAAGAATGCTTTTTGGCTTGAAATATGAAGGTGAAATGGTTTTATTTGTTGAAGATTCTAACAAAATGCGGTCTTCTAACCACCGTGAGCAACATTGAAATCGACAGTTCGCTTTGTTCTACCCTACGGGTGCGAAACGAGGTCAGTAAGAGGATAGGATATTGGTAGGCTAGTATTGCATCCCAGGTGTTCTCGATGTATTGCCCGTATATCGTGGGACCACCGAGTAAGAAATGATTTTGTTAGGAAACAGGGTGACAGATCAATAGATGAAGCAGTGAATCTTCATCATTTTAGGTGGTTGGAACATGTATTACAAATGCCTTAATACTGACCGGCTCGACCAACAATGTTTTTTGGTGTAAGTGTAGGTTGGAAGAAAGCAAGTTGTGGGCAAACCAATACATGGCAGAAATCCATGAAGACAGTGACAAGTGAACTGAGTCATGTTGGTAAGTGTAGACTGCGTGGTTGATGTCAGCGAGACGATAGTAACACATGATAGGGACCTTGAATGACATGGCTTAAAATTGCTTGCATTTGTGCAGGTGCATCCAATCATTGTGTTCTATGAAATTATATTCTCGTGAATTCATCAAGTTTTTCCCTTTTTCAACTGATTATACTACGATATACTACTTAAATAATATCTTCGAAACCTAATGTTTTCCATTACCGCTAGCACTTCTACTATAATTTGTTCAGTGATATTTTAATCAATAATTGCATCTGTGTCCTAATGGGGTATGGAATCTTGAGCTGATGTACCTGTGTACGACATTCCACATTGTAGTTGACGACTAATTGTGAACCATGGAAAAAGTATTTGTGATAATCGTTTTACATCATTGATATTTTGAGTGGTCTGTACTGGTATACTTTCACGAAGATAACACAAGTGCTGAAATATAAACATTTATTATTGTACTTAATTCTGACAATAATTGTTACATTGTACTCCTTTTTTATCTGAACTAAAGACTACTCTCGCGAGCCAAGCATGTCTTTGCCACTCCGCTCTTCTCCACGCTAGTTGTTAGCCGCTCCTGTTCCCTAGTCTCGCTATAATTTCCATATCACGAGGCTAGAGATAAATATAATTCTTCGTCCAAATAGTCTTTTCTTTGACTTCTGGGATTTACATCATTGAACCCGCGAATTGATATAAATATTTTAACTCCCTAAGCATCGAATCACTGTGCCTATATCATTATATTCTGTAAACCAACAAAATACTAACAATTCAATTCTTTTCAATATCCTCTATTCATAAAGTTATTTGCCCATTCCTCATCTCACTGGTGACAGGTCTTCAATAAACAACATAAGTGCAGTGTTCAGTTAGTGTTATGATACAGAAAAATAAAGGTCTATGTAATCAAACCTTTGTTTTGTCCAAAGGAGTTAGCAGCTGAATCATGACTCAGCTCTGAACATGAATATATTCTGTTCCGCTTCTTACCGTTTTTCTCATCCTGCTCCCTAAATCTGAGCCTAAATATTGTCCAACACTTGGTTGCTTTACCCAGGAGCCTGTCAAATTATTATGTGGCGAATCTCAGCAAGGAGATCACTGCACATTTACCTCATTACTTCTTGTTATATACAGACCTGGATTAAACCAGCATCGGTCCTCCACAAGCAGTGGCTCAACACAATGGCTCGCAACACAACCGACATAACTCGCCCCAACTGGTGTATTGTAATTCCAGAGTCTAAACAATATTCGTAATTTTAAGCTCTCGTTCTTTTTGTGAATAATTTCATAGAGGAATGGACACGCCTAAACTCTCTGCAAAGTGTTCCATTAGCCACTGCCACCGCCACTGCCACCGCCACTTCCCATTTATATTCTCCACTATCTAATTATTTACGCACTTCTCGTTGCGTACTTGTTATAATGTTTCGTGATAAATATTTTAAGTCTATTTATCCATGTTTGGTCTACTGTTTTCAATGTTAAACTATTGACAGAAATTTTTCGTATAGTATTTTACCGTTCTTACTATGATCAGTACATCTGTCTTCCTACTATCAACTTGGAATTAACCTGTTGTTTATATCATTGTGATTATGGACTCAAAATGCTTTGATTGGTTTAATATTTGCTTATACATATTCGTGTATATTAGAGTGAAGCTTGATGACGATCTGATCGAAAACAACAGAGTTCACATTCATATGTTGTCCCTTAAACAATAAATTGGTGTGAGTAATTCACATGATACTGTTATACTTTAATGTGTAAGTGAGTCACTAGTTCTAGACTCAGAATCCGGATTATGCAGTGCACCAGCCACTCATATTATTGCTAATCGCTTGTAATTAGAAATCAAATCGAATATAATGTGTGATTATTAGCCTACAGAATCAATGCAGTTAATGAATAAGTCGACGAATAGTGGAGTTTTTCAAATCAGTACTACTCATATACTCCCGTCGTAGGTGGTGTGGTTTACCAGATTTCCAGCTACACAGTGCGCAGCCTATGCGATTACCATGCAGAGCACAGGTTTTAGGCAGAGTATAGCTCCCAGCCCATACTTTGATGATGACACTAATTTTTACTCAGATTCTTTTTCGGGCTTCAGATAGTGCAACCGATATGTTTTGGCTTGCTAGGCGGTTCGTTTGACAGCATTTGGTTGCCAAGTCAAATATTTAAAAATGGCAAGTGATGCACGACATGGCGTTATTGATAATAATTTATTCTCAAGTAAAATGTTAACAGAGGCATGCAGATATACAGGCAAGATGAAAATGTTAAGATTGCTAACAAATTTTTGTGAAAAGTTGTGCAATTACAGAAATACCTCATAAGATACACTGGATTAATATAGATGGCTAAAATTTTCCACATAAAATTTTAGATACTTCTACGGACTCTGTTATGTACAATGCGAATAATTGGCGCGAGTTACAACTGTTGTGTTACGACGAACCTCTAATGACTGCGAAACAATGCAAGATAGAGCCATGTCTGCATTTAACAAGAATTGATGAGGTGAATGTTGTAAGATCTGGTTGATATACTTCAGATAGTAAATTAACAGGCTCCTGGGTAAACGATTAAACTCTGCTGCAAATATCCAGGCTAACACTTAGGGATTGGAACAAAATAGTGTAAAACAGAAATAAAGAGAACGGGGCGAAGATCAGAACAGGAAATATTCATGTTTAAAGCCGAACAATGACCCACAAGATACTTTTTAATATTATGATTATTACTACACGTTGTTATGATATTTCTACCCGATGTTTCAAGAAATAGCCATAGCTATTTATAGATACCTATTTATCAGTATTCACTTTGTCTCTGGAGGAAGATGTAGCTGATATTAAATCAAAACAAAGTGAAGCAAATCCCTCACACAGAGATCAGGTTTTTGGCTATGAAGGACCTACTGAAAAGAGTTGAATTCCTCTGATTCTAAACAAATAGTGCTCTGTACAAATGTCAGTCAAAAACAAATAGGGTGCACCCTCAATATTTAATCGCACGAATGAAGAAGCATTTGATTGAATGTGCACCGTCATTTATCCACAAATAACTATTTACCACATACGGCCTTCACGTTTACTGTGAAGATCAATAAGTTACAAAAGCCGAAGAATTTATTTTAATATCGTTGAACAAATGATGATGGAGAGTTAATGCAAACGCTGTTTACAGATGTTTCAAACAAGATATGAAGCAGTAAATTCATAACCGTTCACTTAAACACATCAATATTATTGTACTACTCTATAATTATTGATACTGTCCTTCGGATAATAAATTTTGCAAGCTTCTAACGAAACAACCTTCAATCTTCCTGAAATATCAGATATTATTTGAGACATAGAGTGAGGTTGTATGTCTCATAAATATGTGTTTGATGATGTATTACCGAGAGCATTGGAACACGCACTACTCATGACTAATGAGGTTGAATCATTTGTAATGCAAAAAATTAGGGTTTGATAACTTGGACTTATTTTATATTATCGGGTTATTTGTTACTAAAACGTACCCGTATAGGTTAATGAAAACAAGTCAGTAAGAATGTAAAGAAACAAAAGACTGTATAAATGGAGAAGAACCAGAAGAACCGAAATGATTCTAGTGGTTTCTGTTGTGAGACTCTCGAGGGATACAACGTCCTTTATGAGGGGAAAAATTCAGTAGTAACTAGTCAAGCTAGTTTTCGCACCACCACCAAATCATAGTTGGCGACATCACCATGGGCTATGCTTTTTACAAGCTCTCGAAAGCTACAATCTACATGGTTTGATTGTGTAAACTCGTATATCGCTTGATATTACTTAGATATAATAGAAGAGAAACATTCTCCAGATCGGTCTCATAAAATACAGCATACACGAAACGTAGGAGCAAGAGTATACGGCCAAAGCTGAAATGATGACGAGTGTCAAAACTCTAATAGGGACTTTCACCCGAAATGCAATTACATCTCAGAAATCCGAGAAATACACCACGACAATTAGGTTCACAAATCAGATCAAACAGTCCAGAAGAATTGAAAAGTTCTATTGCCAATCTGGATGTTTGGTGCCAAATCAACAACGTGCACGCTACGATATGCCTAACCTAGACGTACACACAGGACTATGCGAAGCGAATCATCACTGCAGGGATTCGGACTAGTACGGATTTGTGGGTTAACATTTGCCTGCTTTGCATTAAGGGGTTTTTGGATAACCAACTGTGCGACTCATCAGTGTGCAGTCGAGCAACCCTTCAAACTGAATGCATCACCACCTTATTTATCTAAAATAACAAACTTCGTAGTAATATTATAGAGATGTCTTATGAGTTATAGTTGGCATGCTTATAACCTGTTACCCCAGTTAATCATATGGAAAGCACTCAATTCGTGAGCTACTGAACATTCGTTTAGTTGGCATCACTTTACAGTACATGACCTCTAGTAATGGTGTATAATTTACGTTTATTTGGAAATTCTTTTATGAATAGACTGACTTATAAGTTGTTTTGACTGATGCGTTTGTTTTCCAAATGGAGGTGGTGTGAGAAACAAAACATATCTGTTGAAAAAGCTCACTTTTGTCTCTTTTCAGAATCCTGTTTTCAGTGGAACATCCTTGGCGCCTCCAGGCGAAAAGCGCTTTCTTGGCACGCACTTCTAGGTCAAAACTTGTTTCAAGCGCTTTAGAATCGACACTTCCAAACAAGTTCACTTCAGATCGATGCAGACCACCCAAAAACCCTACTCTGCACCTTCTGAATTTGTACTCACTTATTGAAAATGTGGCTGTCAAAATGTTCCTGTGAGTGAAACGGTGCAAACTTACACTTAAAAAGCTAGGGTGTGATCAGCATGCAGACCCATTACTCCTAGCCACTTTGACCATGGTGTGACTATACTTTGTTTGCTTCCTGGCTACAAACTGGTTTCTCCATAAATAATACCAATTTTTTTTCAAAAATTACTTTGATATTCTTTTAGTCATTTTTCTGAACTGATTTTTGTTTTTTATGTATGGTGTTAGTTTATATTTTGGAAATAGGTGAGTTCTTTCCAAAAAGCACACTTATTTTGCTGATGACAATGCAAAGAATTTTTGCTTGAAAAACAAGTGACTAAGGTAAACATTCAGCTGTTGTCATTTAATCTTACATCGACTGACACTACATTTAAAACTTCATGGGACATCAATAACAGTTATATCGCAGTATTTACTGTGCACTTTTGTCAGACCTAGTATCTCCTCGTGAACGTCCAGAGTACAATGTCAAAGCTCTTAACTTCGTATCAAGTAAGTGTAGAATCCTTTTTGAATGTTTTGTTTTTTGGAAAATCCCTCCATGTTTACATATTTTTGCTATGACATGATGGACTTTTTCTCTTGACATTTTTGGTATTTTATTTGATTCCAATTTGAGATTTTATCATTGTATATTGTTATTCTTTCTATATTTTGTACTTATATTGAAGTTTTTGTGTTTGCTTCTGAACTGTACATATGTTGTTTAAATTTGATATAATATGGCTACCGCCACATTTTTGGATTCATCATCGTGCAGTATAGGAGTTCACCTAAACCTCGGAACATTGATACTCGTTTGGAGTAATTCTGAATTGGAAGACGTAATATTAGTTAGGTATTATTTGTATTTCCATTTGTAATTTGTAAATAGACCATTCTCCCTTAGAATTATTGTGTTTTAATTTCAAAATCAAAAAGTGCGTCCAACCTACGTCTATTGGAATCAAATTGAACTGTCACGATGAAGAATTCAACTACAGTCTAACTAATATTGGAATTCAGTTCATTTACAGTCTGGAAATATCTTTATGAACGTGTATATTCTGGAATTATTCCTATGAACGTTTATATTCTGGAAATATTCCTATGAACGTTTATATTCTGGAATTATCTATTACTTTTGATTAGAAGTCCAATTACAGTTGGATTATTAAGAATTATAAAGAAACATTTGGAATTTTAATCGTTTATCACACTAGACTTTCTTGAAAGAAGAAATTTGGATTATTTATCATATTCTTGAACTGAACTGTGGAATTACTATATTTTGTATTTGTTATTTTTCTTATACTGAACTTCATTTATGATGTCAAGTCAAAAAAAATCAGACATGAGGAGGGTGGAAGAGCTCGACGGATCACAGAACTCTAAGCAAGTCGTTAATGATGAATTTTTTATGGGTAACCTACATGTTATGTCTGATACTTATTATTGTGAGTCACCTTTGGCAGGCATTAAGGAACAAAGCTTAAGTGAGAGTTCTAAGGTACCAGAGACGGATCAGATACTTAAGACACCGATAGTAGGCTTAGAACTACTTAAGGTTGAACTTTCATATTTTGATGGAAAGTCTCGCGACTACTTTAGGTTTATGCGCCAAATCGAAACGTTTATAGAATCCAGAATAAAAGATGACCAAGTTCCTTTATGGTATTTAATTCATTATTGTAAAGGAAGGGCAAAAAATGCGATTGAAGGTTGTATTATAATGGATCCACAAGCAGGATATAAGAGAGCTAAGGCCATCCTAAAACAGCTCTTTGGACAGTCGCATGTAATAGCGCGAGAAACCTTAGAAGACTTATTTAGAACCGGGGACGCAGATTTTAATGATCCTGAATTATTGACGAATTTGGCTATTAAGATGCAGAACGCTGCTTTAACTTTAGAACAGCTCAATTGCACAACGGAACTTAATTCCATGGATACTTTAGAACGAATAGTCAGGCTCTTACCTCGTCGAATGCAAGCCCAGTGGGCAGAGCTAGGAATCAAGTGGGACGAAGAGGAGAGAGAGCCTAATTTCAATGAATTGAAGGAATTCGTTATGTCTCGCGCTAAGATAGCTAGTAGAAGGTTCGGAAGCTTAGCTTATCGGGCTAAAACAGGAAATAATACGGAAGCTACTAGTGGTCTGCGTGCGAGACATTCGGATTTTTCGTTTCTACCTAAAGCTTGCTCGGAAGATAAGAGATTTGTCAATTATATCACGAAAGCATACGCTGATGAAGGACGAGTATGTGACCGTAACGATGTAAAACCTCTTGATGCGTGTCCTAGTAAGAAGCCGGTTGGTGTAACAGATAAGATGGCTTTTCTAAGTATGGAAAAGAAGGAAAAGGGTGAAAGGTGTAGGCATCAAGATGGATCCGAAGTGTGTGACGTTAAAAGCCTCTTAGCTGCTCGAAAGGCCTGCAACGGTTATTTGGATTCAAGTAATCAGAGGTTAATGAGTTCAGCAAATATGAATAAGGCTCAGGCAGGATTGTCTGAACGGAACAAGGCCTATGTTCGGAACCCTTCATTTAGGGTAAATTATATAACCGGACCTAGAGTAGATTCTAGGATAAGTGATGGTGGTACTGTAAAGGCTAAGAAGCCTAGGAGACAACATGATGCTACTATTAATAAGAAACCTAAACCTCATGCTATTTCGGATGCTATGACTAGCAATGGAAATAGTAGCCATGAGAACCTTAGTAGTGACAGTGATAATAAGGAGACAGAAAGTGTGAGCAGTCCACTTATAGTGACTAGTCTATCAACTTCATCGAATGAGCCTCCTAGTGTTTCGACGTCATCGGACCTCGTCACGAATGTTAAGTTGATTGAAGATGCACAAGGTTGTGCAACTGTAACTGTTCCTATTACGGTTGACTGTCAGTCGAGTGATGATGAGAAGAAAGTGTTTGATGGTAACAGCCAGTCTACAGTGCTGTGTGATGACGATGCTATTGATGAGCATATGTCTTGTGTCTCTGAAACAGAACATGAAGAACAACAAGTGAGTATATCAGTTTCGAATCGCGATACTAATGCTGTTCTTTCACGAAGTGATATGAGTTATACAAAAATGGAAGACTCTCACTCTATGGATACTTGTGCAGACCGAATCGACGCGACTTTTCTGACAGAACGGAATCATGATGACGTTGATAATAATCTGGATGTCACTGATGTGACAAAGGAGTTACCGACGATGACGAATACTGATCAAACCTCCTCTGTATCCGGAGATGGAAGGATAAATATTGATCCCACGTTATGCTACTTAAAGTCTTCTGGAGACGAAGAAATGTCGAAATTGGAGATCCCACCCTTGCATATTATCTATGGGTCAAGAATTTCTGTTGATAAGTTAGCATCACGGACTTCTTTGTATCTGCTGATCGGAGCAAGTGGTGGTGGATTGGCGACTCGTCCCCATGATAGAGAATGTAGTTCCCGGATAGGATATGACCAGTTTTACGACGTGTTGTACATGTTCGTGTGGGTTAATTGGGTAAGGTTTATACTACCGTTAGGTCATGCCACGATAGATAGGGGAATCAAGGGCCTGATGGGAAAGTATAGGTACCTAGTTAACACGATAGGTCATATCCATGTTGGATGGCGGGTAGGCGTACTGCTGTAAGTCCTACACGTTATTCCGGTGTGGATTAGGGGATAACGGGGAACCCTAAATAGAAGTGTCAATAACGCTTGCTCTTTTTGCATGGAGGGATTTTGCGGGCCGGTGTAGAATCCTTTTTGAATGTTTTGTTTTTTGGAAAATCCCTCCATGTTTACATATTTTTGCTATGACATGATGGACTTTTTCTCTTGACATTTTTGGTATTTTATTTGATTCCAATTTGAGATTTTATCATTGTATATTGTTATTCTTTCTATATTTTGTACTTATATTGAAGTTTTTGTGTTTGCTTCTGAACTGTACATATGTTGTTTAAATTTGATATAATATGGCTACCGCCACATTTTTGGATTCATCATCGTGCAGTATAGGAGTTCACCTAAACCTCGGAACATTGATACTCGTTTGGAGTAATTCTGAATTGGAAGACGTAATATTAGTTAGGTATTATTTGTATTTCCATTTGTAATTTGTAAATAGACCATTCTCCCTTAGAATTATTGTGTTTTAATTTCAAAATCGGGAAGTGCGTCCAACCTACGTCTATTGGAATCGAATTGAACTGTCACGATGAAGAATTCAACAACAGTAAGTGTTTTCAAATATCTGTCTTCAGGAGCTTTTAATTCGGTAATTCTGCATGTGGTCTTCATAACAACTAAATAAATGCATCTTTGACCTTTCAACTCTGTGAAGCTTTTCACACTGAAAAAACTGAATCACAAAGAGAAGACATCGTTTGTTCATGCAACAAAAAATTGATGGCTGATAATGGCCCTTGTTAAACTTAAACGGGTTATTGTAATAATATATAGATAGGATACAACAGAGCGATTGAAACTACGTCATCTAGCAAATTTGGATGGAGTTTTACAGAAGCTCCATATATAGGCGGAATACACTTTGATATGGGAACATTTCGGTTCTTAACAATTTAGGAAACTAAATTTAACCGATTTTTCACTTGCACAATTCACGAGGTCACAATTTTCGGGAAATTTTATTGAACAGCGATGCTGATGCTTTTGACAAAAATGTTGGTGAGGCTGTTTTCGGAGTCGTATATTTTATTTAGTCATTTCATGTGTTATTCATACTTTATGGATGTTCGTTGAAGATTCTAATAAATGCTCGGAAATGTTGTATCGAAAGATCAGTCGATTTAGGTGAGCTGATGATTTGTTGTGCATTACTACCATCTGCACGGATATGAGGGATATACATGACCATTTAAGAATTTTCAAATATCAACTCACACTCGTCACAAATAAAAAGTCTCATTTTTCCGTGAATAGCCCCCGTTCTAATATTTAACCAAACGGTCGTTCAGGATATCTAATTTATCGGCTTGGTTAGAGGTAGATAAACTTTGATTTACGAATGTGCTAAGTACTGTGGGCTTTTGTTCCGCAAATTGTTTTGGACTAAATCAGTGTTAAGTGTAGATATTAAGTATACCAAATCATCCCAACATGAGCTTCTTGCTGAAGCATCGACATTACTCCCTTCGAAGTAACCCAAAATCATCTGCACATGAAAAAGCGAACACCCAGGTTCGTGTGCATTGTTTCTAATTAAGAGTTCAGTAACCTGGAATGCTTTCCTAGTCGATGTGACCAGTGCCCCCACTGTGGATAGTTTCAAAAACAAACACCAACTTGCATACGGATCATCGCATCTCTCATGAAGCAGCTATTCCTAACTGATTTTCGGCCTGATAATGTGATAGCTGCTGATATCTAGAAGCTCTACTTTCATTCAAACCACGGGGCATTTAAATTCACGAACAACTGACAACAGACTAGAATTAGTGCAGTCGAGTGTTTAGAATATCATCCATTGAACACCAAAAATACTGGAAACGGTACTGAAAGAACAAGAATCGAGATCAAAGGAATCAGTCACTTCATATTAGGTCGTGAATTAGGTATTGGATATAGAATCTCTCAAGGGCATTGGACATTACCGAACACCTGGAACCGTACCGAAAGAACAAGAATCGACCGCGAAGAAATCAAATTGGTTTACACTAGCTCGTGAAAAAGATATTAGATTATTAGATAATTGTCCTAGATCCTTGTGGAGGTAAAATTGGCAATCTTTCCGTTACTTCTTCTAACCGCACATCAAACTCTTCGTATAACTCTGAAACCAGCTGTTTTGAAATCTGAATGTAAGTTACTCTACCTTATCCTACTGGCATTCAGTGTACATTTTTTTGTCCTGTTTTCTTTAAAAATCTCAATTTTGACTGTATAATCGCCTAATTCAATTTTCGTCCCTATATTTGCCAACCACACAAAATCTGACATCATAAAAATTTGCTCCACAGAGCAATTCCGACTCGCGTTTTTCTTTGGGTCTTTTAGCTTGAAATAATTGCACACTAATTACTCTCACAAACCAGAGTTTATATTTCAACAGACAGTATATCAAATAAAATAATATGCAGTGATTTTACTTAACCATAGTGCAAATACCTGCGGTAGAGGAGGCCGTATCTCCATTCCACGCCACGATGTTTTCCTTAGCCTCAATAATGCGAGGCTCTTCCATGAAATAGTAATTGACCCATGTGCTTGAAAGCACTAAGTATATTTTCTTAGCTTTCAAACCCACATTTTTTCACATGGGCATCAGTTTACTCATTAACAATATATAAACAATGCTTCATTGTCTATGACCTGATGTGGATTATTCCTGAATCCCCTAAAAGATCATGTCAGTGCAGCCTGTCAATATTCACCGATTTACTTCTAAAATTCTCAGAAGTTATCAGTAAGCCTTGGCTTACATTATACAAGTGGTTAAGTGGACACCTTTCAGATTTTGTGTTGATTGACTTTTACTACACCTGATATAGATTCGTTGGGGGTTTGTATTTGTTAAATTACTTTAGAAATATAGACTAAAGCAGACTTTATATTAACAGCATTCAGTCAGTTGCAGCGCAGAACTTCGTACGTACATCAATTCAATATGCTATACCATATTCACATGCAGAGATGAAATGGTCAATTTAAATCCCATAGTAGTATAGGTATCAGAGGTAGTCGAAGAGACTACAGATTGTACCGTGTGTTCTGAATCAATAAAAAAACCACCCAGCAGAGAATCAGGACCTAGACCTTGTAAATTTATATCCACGACTCCTTTCACGCCCTGATTCAATAATGTAAATACTCACTAACTTTAGTAGCTAAGTTTTATATTTGTCAAGGATGTTACTGATCTTTTAGGATCCTAACTGATATGCCTTACGTACCATGGCATAGTCTTGTATGTTTTCCCAATATTTAGACCACTACTGTCTACGTCTGACTACTTGTCCTTTTATCTTGATCTGCGTAACCAACATCATGAAATTTACATAAGACCACCAACCACAGGCTTTGCAACCACTATTCGTTGGGAGTAGTAGGATCGGCAACAAATACAATAATTCACCAACAGTACTGGACATTTTTACATAAGCCATTCACATCTGCCTTCCTAGTCTACCCAACTTCTGATAGGAAGTCCTTTTCACGAATCACTGCGGTGATCTATAAGGCAACCATTGCTAAAGACCCAAACTTAAGATCCAATCTCGCTTTTTCACTGTATCATCCCTGCCTATGTAGCTAAGGCTTGATTATGAAACAGGTTTGAGAGGTTAACTTACTACATATTTATTAATATTGCTAGGACATAAAATATACCCGTCACTGGAATTACTAACTTCACTCCTTTTCTTTATCCTTCTTATCTCAGATATCTAGGGAACTAGATTGACTTACACGTTGATCCTTTCTTTATATATTTTGACTACATATGAATAAGTGGAATAATTAAATATTTCTCCACAAAATGCATCAACTACCAATCACTAGTTCACACTGAAAAAAATCTATTAAGTGTTCGATACACAGATTCCCCGGAACCTGAATGTTGTCGTACTAAATTCTCAAGTTTCGGTTCCTCTTTAAAACATTTTGCATTTATGATTTACTAATTATGTGAATAATAATTTGATATTTTAGATGGCATCGTATAGTGCTCCATCCGCCAGATACGTAACATATGCAGATTGGTTACAAGATGCCCATAATACTGATGACGTGTACTACACGTATAATGGACGCTTAGTCAATAATATGGAAGGGATTCCGAAATATGCATTGTTAAAAGTGCATTATCGTCTGCGAGGTGGTAAAGGCGGTTTCGGATCTATGTTACGAGCTATTGGGAGTCAAATCGAGAAGACAACCAACCATGAAATGTGCAGAGATTTATCAGGTAGGAGAATGCGTGATGTAAATCTGGAAAAAAAACTAAAGGAATGGTATGCTACGGCTGACGAACGGGAGCGTAAGAAAGCAGAAGAATATGTAGAAAGACGACGAAGACGCCAAGAATTATTAAAACAGGGTCTTTTACCTGGACATAGTTTTTCAGATCGTGAATATGAGCGACAGAAACGCAAAATTGCATACGAACTACGCTCAGCCTTGAATACAGGTAAAGTTGCTTGATACATAGTAAATTACACTATACTTAGCCATAGAGAGTGTTAACAAAGAGAAGGGACAAACGGATAGTACATCTTCCATTTCATCAGAAAAGCAGCTAAATCCAAAGCGTGCTCGATTGTGGATAGAAGAAATGGATAAAGCACTGTCTTCGAGTTCTAGCGATGAGGAAATCTTGGCTAACTCATCATCTGACAGTTCCTCTAATCTTGCAAAACAAGATGATAATCTCTCCGTCGAAAGTAATACTGAAGTCACAACAGAATCTACAGAATTTGACAGTATTAGAAGCGATGCAATCGGTAAGTTAGTTTAGTACGAATAGTTCAGTATTTATCAATCCACTCGATTTGAGTCGATAGATCATTGGTTTAGACGTCGCCCGCCTATTTCCGTATGAAAGACTGAGGAGTTCCCCCATTTCTTTTATTAGATATTTCGAGGCTTGGTATATTTAGGCGCATAGTCAGTTACAGCTGTCACCACATGTTATTTAAATTACCAAACGTCATTCGTATCACTTGGGCAGCACTTCTTGCGAGCATATAGAAGCAACTATCGCATGCTACGTAGAACACTGTTGCCGACTTCATTATGTACTATGGTGTATATCGAGGATTTTCTGTCTACGAATACAGGTTATAAACTGACAAAGCTGTAGGTCTCCACAACCGTTTCGTACTGAGAAGTCATGAGTCTACAAACTTTAAATTTTTGTTACTTGCAAATGCGACCGCAACTGTTTTTATCTAGTCAAACTAATCAATTTGTAATCCTTATGTTGGTTGGTTGTACTAGGTCTTCTTCAAATTACAAAATGCAGCTGAAGGTAGATACAAAATTGCCGAAAATTAGCTGTACAAACTACTTTAAAAATTATTATTACTATAGAATCAGCTACATCTTAACATTACTGTAAACTTATTTAAAATAGAAATAGTAGCTGATGATATGCGAATGTGTGGGTCTAGTTGCGAATCAACTATTGGAATACGTTGGAACAAGAACGCCACGTGATTTTGAAGATGACTTTTGTTATACAGCGATAATAGTACTATTCAAGGTTAATAAAATTGGACATAATAGATGCATTTGAACTTTTATCACCAACTACGGTAAGTAGAAGTCAAAGTACTTAAAATATTTAATCATATAGATTGTAAATCTGTTATTCATTGACGAATAGTAAATAAAAAGGAAAATTAACTGAATTAATTAATTCATGTTTCGGGTTTTAGGTGAAAATAATAAAGAGTTCCTAAATGCATGTGACAATACTTCAACAGAAGCTGCACAACCTTTGACTGACCAACAATTGCGTGAAGTAGAAACTGCTGAAAATTTGGAAGTGTTTGGCTTGAATGTGCTCAAAGAAACCTTAATGGCTCGGGGTTTAAAATGCGGAGGAACGTTAAAAGAACGAGCTAGTCGGTTGTTTTCTATCAAGGACTTAGGTTCTGACCAATACCCTGTAAAGCTACTAGCGAAGAAAAAATAGTTCTGATTTTCTGAAGAGATGCTTTTTTATAATGTGTTTATACTTTTAAAGATTTGTTTTGGCATATAACTATATTTATAATCATGTCGACGACTTGTATTATTTTCAACTCGACCTCCGTGAAAGATTCTTAAAAAAACGAAAAAATATGTAGTAATAATGACCACATACAAACAAAACGTATTATTGATAAATAAAACAGTATTTGGCTGGTTTACAATCATTGTTCGAAATAATTTGGTGTATTATAAGTAAGCATGAAATAAAAGTAAACAGCAGAATGAACATCCTTAAAACATAAAGCAGTAACAAGGAAAAATGAAAAGTAACATCACATTTGATTTACTGCAGGAGTCGAAAAAAGATTAAGGAAATGACATCTGAGGGGAAATACTTAAGAAAATGATCTCCTGAGACTAATTGAAATATGGCGCTGAAAGTTTAATAGTATTTTTTCTGAACAAACGGATGTGCACATCAAGGAGTAAAGAAGTGGAAGGTGAAACACATTGTCTGTTATTAATTACAACCCATTGTACATGTTTAAGTTGAGTATCATTGTAGTACACAACTTTTATCGATTCTTCGTCTCCCATATGATTGAAAACTTGCATTCTGCTCCAGCTCCAGTTCTTCAGCTAACCTGTAATTTTGAAGAAACGTAAATGTTAAAAGTGCAAAGAACTTACGCTTTCTCGTGTAGGTCCAATTCTTGGATTATGTCATCACGTTCATTAACCAACCGTACCAGATCTTGTAAAAGAAGATCTTCTCGCCTCCTATCATTGTCCGTTTTCAAATAATCTATTTTAGGAAAATAATTGCGATTAGTTCGTGCTTTTAACGACAGTTAAAGGATAATCCTGTTAAATCATGAATTTCACGTGGCTCATTAAAGGAGTTTAACAGCTGAACGTGACTCAGTAAATGAATACATTTTTGAAGACTAATTTTACTACCTGGCTGCCCAATGCTTGTGTTATGTATTCCAACCGCTTCGTTGACAAACATTACATGCCTATAAACCTGTGATAAGGTCGCGACAATAATTTTTTAGTGCGAATTCAATACCCACGTTATTTAGGATAAACTAAGAAGAAAGACACTCAGATAGGCAAACATAAAAGTTATGTATTTTGATCAAATTCCAAACAATATCAGGAAAAAGTACTAAGCGGTTATCGTTATGAAAAATAAGTTCTTTGACTCTAATTGTAGCAATCGATTTCATACAGACACAATGGATAATCGTGTTGAAAGTAAAGCGTTTAAAAAGCGTACTGCTGTTTTTTTGCAGTGAGAAACGTACACTAACTATATGAACTATATGAGCCTATGATAACTAGAATTATGCAACAGCCATTGCGTTTGACTGTCCATAACAGACGTACCTTTCGAAAAAGATTGGTCTTTATTATGAGAGACACTTTATATGTAGTCCATCATTAAATTTGGAAAACAGAACAATCCCAATGTTAATAACCATAGAGGAGAAGGTGGAGGTCACGGTAGAAAATACGTTTTGGAGCCCAAAAGTAAAAATTGAAATAACCTAAAATGAGATTCCTAGCACCTTATAATGTGTATAAAGGTAAATAATTACATCACTGTGTTATAACACAAAAATACTAATTAATCATGTTTTCATTAAAACGACCTTTTTTGGTTAATCTTGGTGGCTGTGTCAATGGCGATATCCGGTTGGTAAAAATATTTTAAATTTACCTTCGACGGCTAAAACCGATCGTAATTCGTCTTGCAACATTTTCATCTTCTTTTTCAGATCATCTTCCTTCTCCCTAAAATAAGTGAAATAATTATATCACTCATGTAATTAGGTAATAAAAATTACGGTGAGACATATATGACCTACTAGAAATAAAGTGATTAGGGTGAACGAGATGGTTTAAATACGAAATAATTAGTTTCAAAACTTTAATTTAATTATAAAGGGTTCATGAAGTTTACCTGTCATAGATCCAAATCTAGACAATTGCTGTTATCGAGCAGTGTCGGAGACTGATACCGACACATTTTATACACAAGCCCCTAACCAGTTACGAGTGAAAAAGAAAGTTTATAGAAATAAACCGATTCACAAGCATAAACATTTATTTGGGCATATATATATATATATATACTCCTTAAGAAACGAGATCATTTCAGGACCAGTAAGATGCACATGTTATTTGAGAGTTTTTTGATTAGCATAACGCGGTCTTCTCATTTGGCGACTTTTGATTATCTCAAGTTATCAGAAGTTGAGCGAATTGCACTGGAGTATGTGATAATGAGCTTAAAAGGAGAGTGATTACTGGCTACATGCAAATCGTTTTCAATCACCAACGGGATGTACGCAATGATATATTTGGATGCACAATATTATCTTTATTTCATTTTATATTCTTCTATCTGATGCTGACTTACAGTATCTCAACAGAATATACCCTGACACTGCCATAACCTAACACTGAATCGCTCGTAGAACAAGTATCCAATATATCTGTTTAGTTTCCCGAAACCAACAATATTGGGACTATCTAATGTAGCAACTAAAATGAAATTAAGGCAGTTGGATTAGATGTCGCTGTGCAAGTTGAGTTTATAACGTATTTTTTTCAGACAACATATATATTGAAATGTTCGTCAGTAAAAAATTACACTTAATTTGTATAATGCAATTAGAAGGATAAACAATCTTACATTATAGACAGCTGGAAGCCACGATGAATCAGGGCATTCTTTTTATTGACTAAAATAAACCATCTTCTTAACAACTGTTCTTCTAAGGCGGTCCCTGGTCTATATGCCATCTGTTGACGTAACTGTGGCTCGAGAGCAGCTGCTTCTTTATCCAATTCCCTCTGCGCCTCTTCTAATTCGGCCTGCTCATTACTGATGTAATTTGAGGCAGATGGAAGTGCATTGGACGAATCGTTAACTGAAGAGCCTTTAAAAACATTTAGATATGAATACAAATATTTGTATATATTATAAATCCATTAAATGAACAGATATAACTGAAGTCAATTTTACATCTTATTAAGTTTACACATTTGCGTAAACTATCATTAGAGACGAAATAGCGTTAATTTTTGACGATTAAAAAATATTTTTCCGTGTTAGGTTCTTCTACTTCAACGTCAATAAAAATAACCACCACGCCGTATTAATCTTAATATTAATCTTGGTTTAAAATGGTTGGAGAGTAAGTAAATTAGTTGATCACATTCATGGGAACTTATTGTGCTTAAACAGTAGGCAATAGAAAATGCCTATATGATGTTTTTCATAACGTTCAGACAGAAACTACAGACTTCCTAAATTGCAGAATCAATTGAAAATTCTCACAGATAGCAGTACTGCTTTCAGTGCGATATATGCAAATGTCGATTCAAATAACACTTGAAGTTACAAAGCAATATGATCATCTAAGATTGTCATATAATGTTTATTTTATGAAAAACGGACACTAATATAAACCTATAACCAATCCATTGTTTATGTACAGAGCAAAATATATCATGGTATGTTGGGATTGTATTCTTCATTTGAGGAAACAACGTAGAATATGTTCTCTTTGTAAATCTAGAAAGCTAATTGCACTCTTCGTGACATTTAATATATGACCACGAATTCGGATAGGGTGCTTACTCTCACTCACTTTATTCTGGTCGTTGACTGGATTATGAAAACCTCTACATCCTAGGGGAAGCATTAAATACAGTGGACAGATAGTATGTAGCTAGATGATCTGGACTTCGCACACAATTTACCTCTTCTATTCTCACAAATAACAACAAATGAAGACGGCCAGTGTAGCAGCAGTAGGCCTTAACATAAACAAGGAAAAAGGTAAGACCCTTAAATACAATATACACCAACAAAATCACACCTGACGGAGAAGCTGTGGAAACCTTTTAATATGGCAAAGAGCACACCAGATTCCAGCTGAGGAAGTGAACAGAAAACAACGCTGCAGATGGATAGGACACATTGCGTAAATCACCCAACTCCATGACGAAGCAAGCCCTAACTTGGAATCCTCAAGGCCAAAGGAAAAGAGGTAGGTCAAAAAACGTAATATGCCAGGAATTAGAGGTAGACGTGTAAAGAATTAATAGCAATTGGGAACCACTAGGAGTAAACTGAAGATGGCTGATTAGCTAGTGAAATGTATTGCAAACTAGCTTTAATCATATATAGTAGATATTTCTTATTTTGATCATGGTTTATTAAAATATGTAGTTTCTACATAACTAACCTTGATTTTTGTTCTTAATGAAAAAAGTATGGTCCACGAATGTTTGTTCACGGAAAGGAAGCATAAAAAAATTAAAAATGACAATAATGTGTATCTATGTAACAAGATATTCATTTATCATAATATCTATTAGAAAATTGGAAAGTAAATACTACGTTTGCAGTCAGTCTTCAACTTGAAATTCGAATACTTGGAAAACTCATTGGTACCTGATAACGAGTATGAATGGAACAAAACATACAGTCTAAATGAATCTTCCATTTCTCTGACGAAATTCCCAGGATAATTATGCAGTAAAATGCCTTTTTAGAAATGTAAACTAACACCGAAAGAAAATAAGTCGGAAAAGTTGACAGTTCGCTATATGATAACATTACAAATGGGAAGAAAAAAGACGACTTTTAAAAGTAGAGTTTGCACACGAAACTGTAAATGAATCAATACTTTTTGCAATAAAGTTCCTGCAGAAAACATCCACTGCAGCTAAACGGTATCTTCTGTTTTGTTTTGAAACCACCATATCCTCATGGTCAAAAGTACAGATAGACTTCCTAAGTTTGCTTAGTCCACAAGTAGGTATCAATTAAACTGCTCCTGTGGAGCTAATTATCAGGTGAACAACTCGGGAAACTCGGCAACAAATTTCTGAACACTATTCTTCATGATTAGACAGAAGTAATTACTTGTGGTATGTTTGTTTCGATTGACTAAGTTAACAAACTGGATTGAATCATGTTAGTGGGTGTAGACCACCTGGTTGGGGTCTGTGAGAGAATCGTAACCGGTGGTTAGAGTTTTTGAATGACATGACTCGAAATCATTTGCATTGGCAGAGGTGCATCCATTCTTTGTCTACTCTCGAATTATAATCTTTTGGACTCCTCAAGACTTTTTCTCTTTTTAAAATTATTTTACTTGTTTATATTTCTCTAATCGTTTCTTCGAACCTTAATCTTTTCATTTGCCGCGAATATTGCTACAACCTCTAACATTTCGGTATTTGAACTGACAATTCCATCTCTCTATGCCAACGTAAGCGGCAACTTTAATTGATGTACGTACATACCAAATTCTGTATTATAGCTGACTGACTGACTCAATAACATATGTGTACGAACACAAGCTTTAACTAGAATCATCGTCATAGCCTATATTAGAGCTACCTAGAAAGTATAATACGTTAATTGATAATAATTAATTTACATATCTTGACTTACAGGAGTGGAAATGTGAGTTTGGTTGTCCGTTTTATTATCCAACCAGTGTTCACCAATACGTACAGGTACTGGTGCACCACTACCTCGACCTGACGCGAAAAGATTCATTTGTGATAGGCGTAAACGCCTAACCTTCATTTGTTCCGGCGAAAACTTCGCGTCAACAGTTGACTGTTGTGGTTTACTAAGTGTTGGAAAAATATTACTCGTTGAAAATCGAAATGGCTTAGAAGTGGGATTTAATGAAGTATCAACATTCGGTATACATATTGTGCCTGTAAATTGGAGGTATAATAAACTGAGTGACATTTTTATTCAGCAATATATGTGGTCCATGTAAACGAGCTAGCGAATGGGCACAAATACAAGCAACTATGAAGTAAGATAATAATTTGATATTAATAAGTAATTCACCAAAAAATAGAAACCAAACTTAAAGCATGCATGGCAAGCGTTTAGACTCAAATAGTTGGTTATTTGAATGAAAATCACTTTGAACTACGGTTAAGATGCGACACATTAATCTATACTAATACGAAATTACAAATGTGATTTTATTTCTCTTAGGGACTGGACTCAAAAATGGAGTAATATTGAGTGAATTCCATTTAATTTCATAAGCTACACTACGGATTTGTTTCAGTGAACAAATTGAAGAAATGTCAATTATTGGATCTTGATCGTATGCGGGCCAAGTGCATTATTATGATTTGTATTATAGCGTCAGTAATCATTTTCGACTACTTCTGAAATCAGATGACTGTTTGATAGCAGTTTTCAATAAGTGTCAGTTTGTAGAAATTTGAATGAGGTTAACAACCTATTAGTGAAGTGATTAGCTTCCGTAGTCTATAAATGTACATTAACTATTATGTTTACGATTTTCTTCCTTCTGACCGGTTGAATCGTAAGATTGAAGAAAACATTCTCTTCAAACAATCTCAAAATGTGATACATTATACTTAAGCTCGAAAAATAAGAAAACCATTACATCAGTATTATATTGCCCAAGTAAAATGCTACTTTCTTAGTGTAATAAAAGATGGACACTGTCGACCTCATGCTAGCTGAACTATTAAGTTAAACATGATAGTCGTAGGACACTTGAAGCCAAACTAGATAAATTCTGTGTGCTTAGTTACTGGGGAAGGTGAATGAAAGACAATCAGTAATTCAAGTCACGTAAAATCAGCTGAAAAAAACTGGTTTATTCGGTAGACCTGGTCAATAACAGTTGTGATTGTGTTGTACCTAGGTTTCGGTAGCCAATCAGTATATACAAATACTGGATGGGTTTGTGCCAGAATGTTGAAGATCACTATTTTTATACTCAAAAATACTAGATTACATGATGTACAAATGATAATACGGAACAAAATCGATCTTAAATTACCGAAAATATGGGTAGAAATAGTTAGAGACTAACAATAACACTTGCACGCATACTAAAACGTGAAAAATCGTCGTTTAGATAATGAATAAAAGCTTCAGTTAACACTGAACCAAACTAAGAAATTGCTGAGAACTCAATTTTCAAATGATACATTCACTATACTACTGTGCATATTAGTCCAACTAAAGTTACAGGACGACTGGCAGAAAAACGAAGTAATACGACATAAAAATGCAGAAAATAGAGTAACGTTATATGTTCACAGAAAGAGATGGAACTGCATGAAATGTATCGTTCAGTTTTCACAAAAACAACGAATTGATCATATTGTCTTTCTTGCAACATCTATTCCAGTGGGATTCAACTTCCTTATGATTAGTTTGTTTCATGTAAAGTTGCACCTGCGCCATTGTAAACGATTTTGAGCCATGTCATTTAGTCTGTAATCATCCGTTACTATCGTCTACACCGACTAACACAGCTCAGTCCAGTTGTCAGTGACTTCATGGATTAAAAAAAGAAAGATAAGGGTGATGTAGAATCCAGAGGATTACGATTTGAGAGAAGTCAAAGAATGGATGCAACTGCGACATTGCAAACGATTTTGAGCCATGTCATTCAAGGTTTCTAACCACCGATTACTATTATCTCGCGGACCCCGTATCGAGGTAGTCTACACGTACCAACATGACACAGCCCGCTTGTCAGTCACTCCATGGATTTGTGCTATGTTTTAGTTTGGCCGCCCTAGCTTTCTTTCACCTTACCCCTACATCAGACAACATCGCTCGTCGAAGCAGTCGGCGGTTGGGAATTCGTAATACATGTCCCAAACACCTCAACTGATGCAGATTCACTACTTCATCTATTGATCCGCCATCCTGTTTCTTAACAAAGGAATTTTTTTTACTCGTTGGTCCGAAGGTATACGAGAAATGCTTCGAAGACACCTGTGATTGAATATCCTATCCTCTTACTGGTAATGTTTCGCACCCGTAGGGTAGGACGGAGCGAACTGTTGCGCAGTAGACTCGTCCTTTGGTTAGCAAACGGATATCTCGTCTACAACGAATGTTGAACCTTCCATTTCCGTGCTGAGATTTCATCAGACACCAGGCCATCAACACTGACGAGATTCCTGAGATAAGTGAAGCGGTCAACATGCTCAAATACTTCCCTCCGTATTACTAGTTCCAAGCCAATCCTGAAGCAACATTTTGTAATACTTAGCTCACTGCATAATAATGCTTCCAACGTGCATGTGTTCGTTCTCTTGACTAAAATCAGGATACCCAATAACGGATTTTTGTGGTTTAATTGTCTTCTCATCATTGAAGATGTTGTTTATCAACTAAGGAGTATTTTAGAGTTCGTATCTGTTTAAGGCAGAAAACGCGTCACCTGTATAACGTTTCGAAAGCTTTGCTTTCATTACTTTTTTCCTGCATGGAGTTTCTTTGATCTGTTAAAATGTATAACAGCTAGATAGGTAATTTGTTCAAAGAAGTCAACTCATGAAGCTTCAACGAAGTGTATGACAGCGAAAGAAAGAAAACTCAGCTTTATTGACAAAAGAAATTGTATCAAATATGAAAAGCATTTGATGGAGGAGTATAGACTCCACTTTCAACTACGGATACATAACGAAATACTAAAACAACGCTATAGACTCGCTGATATAATTAGTCATAAAAGGTTGCAGATACGAATTTTGCTATAAAAAAAATCAAAGTTGACGAACAGGTTCAGTTCCGAGTCTATTCACAGAAAACCAATCAGTAAGAGGTCGATCAGACAAAACAATTGCACACACAGACAACCAGTTGCAAGCTTTGTCATTAAGATAAAATGCTTATCTGTTAGTGTAAAAGTTATAAAAATCTCAAAATGCTTATGTTGTCCAAAATGAAAATGAACGTTTTATACATGAATCGCCCAAATCAGAATGCGACACCATCGTAAATATCTGATAGGTTTTAAATATTTTTCAACAAGCAAATGAGCAAACATGAAGATAATTTTTATATACGTGAATTCATTCTAAGTGTGTGAAGTTCATAACCAGTATTCGACATTTTCGAAACAGTTTATGAATGAAACTTGCAAGTATTATTAAATTTTATATTGATCATACTAATTTTGTGACAAGATATTAAAATAATAATAATAACCGATATTTTTTGGCTAATTTTTGAGATTATAAATAACTACCTACTTCCAAATCTATCTGTATTAAGTTAAAAAAATATTTAGTAAATGTCCATAATGTTTATGCTAGTTTTTGAATATAAGTGAATTCAAACAAATTGAAATTACCATCAGAATTAAATCTATACAGAGTTTTGTGCGATTTTCGATGTTCTACATAAAATGTGTTTATTTAATTATTCAAAACATATTTATTTAAGCAAAACAAAAATCCAGAGATCATAGCATGGATGTATTACACAAACGAATGAGCATCAATATGCAAGGCAGATAACAGGCATATTAACATAAGCATATTATATATATATATATATATATATATATATATATATATTTGCGTTTACAAAAATACATGTATTCAGTTATATCATGAACAACAATAATATTATGCAGTCAGAGCAATATTGTCGAGCGAAAAATAAATTATAGAAGAAATTAACGAACAGCATAAACAATAGTTTAATATAAGTAAAGAATAATTTGGATTTAAGTACATGGCAGTTAGCAAATAATACATACGCATTTCCATACGTATCAGTTACGTAATGGGATGAGAATGGGTGCAAAAAAGGGAAAAAAGTTAAGCGTTAATATTAGGTTTTAAAAATCAAGTGAAATGTTTAATTTCAAAGAATAATATTTTTAGTCAACTTTTTAAACTAAAATAATCATTAAAATGTAAAATACATTGGTAAGAATTTGGGCTTATTTCCTTTTTGCTATAATTTGACTAAATTGGCGTTATTGTGTTATCGTATATTAATTTGAGAAAGAAACACTTCACGACTTATCATTATTTTTTCAACAACACTAACTTTTACAGATAAAAGTGAGTATATTTTTCCGTCCATACAATAATGGACGTTCGGAGAATTCAGAGCAACTTAAGTCGGTTATTAATATCAAGTCACGATCCGCTCAAGCAAACACAGCCTAGAGCCCCCTGAGGTTACTGCCAGTCCCAAGCCCAGATAAAGGAGGGTTGTGCACAGGGTTAACAACTCACTAAAAAATAATCCACCTAAGTAACTCAAGTATATCACTATTTCATGCTACGGACACTCATGATTTCATATTACTGTAAAAGTTATTGTTAGGATATTCAACAAATATCCTAAGGGTACTATTTTTGGAAGTATAATCCTATTGGTCGATTTCTATTGGTCAAAATTATGGTCGTTTTAACTCTAAAAGTCAAATACTTCAATGTTGTCTCTTATTGGTCTTCCGGACTGTCAATGTCATTTCAAATGTTCTTTCCTATTGGTCGTCCTAAACTGTCAATGTCACAGACTTTGATGCTCTTTCCTATTAGACCTTAATGTATAAATACGCACTATCTGTAAGCCTTCATGATTCCGATTCCGTTTCTTCCTGCCTACCTCTCTTCTGTGCTTGACCTAATAAACAACTCCATCCCAAGGTGTTGCGTTCAGATATATAGGGGATTTGGAAATAGCATTTTTGGGTCGTATTGGGACATTTGAATTGGACGCCGCTAGGACTGAATAGCTATACGTAGCAGCGTTACAACAGTTATATAATGCATCATTCTGAGGACAGCCGTTATAGTATAATTATTTATTTACAATATCTAAAAGAAGATAAATTCGTAACAACACTCTTATAAATAAACTTTTTCCAAAATATCCAACAACATGTTGTACGAGACCTTTAGTTGGATACCATAATGATGAGGCAAGAACAGTAACAATTATTACTGATGCGCTGGGCACGTCAACTGGTTGCAGCTGCACCTCAGAGTTTAATTCCTCTCCAGCACTAGAACCCAATAACGTCTGCTTCAAAACCCATCACATTATTCAATTAGCAATTGAGTCCAGATAGCTACTCACTTGTGGCAACCAAGACTAATCAAATTTCAAAAACGAGATAATCCAAACCATATCAGATCGAATTCAATCTCATATCTGTTGCACAAATGAGAGTGGCTATCTGGACTTAGTAGCTAAGAGGATTACGTGCGTCCTGGATTCAACGACTGGCTACATTCTATTTATTCTATATATATATATATATATATATATATATATATATATATATATATATATATATATATATATATATATATATATTTCTTTATATTAAGAAACCAATGAAAAAAGATACATTTAAGAAATATGCAGAAAGATGATCAGATAGAGAATGATTACCAACTGAATGTAGCATAAAAACGATTGAACTTACACACATAAGATATGTGCAAACTGAAGTCAATAATGGTTCATTAAGATATTTGGCAACATTATTACAACTCATTAACATACATAAAAATTATTACGTGTGCTACATCTATTTTTTCAGAAATAATTACTTTAAAGTTAAAGAGAGAGAGTTAAAGAAAGCCCATGCATTATACTGAAATAAAATAAACAGGTTAAACTTTGCTATCAGTCTTGGATTCTTGTATCGACCAGTAACGTAATTAGTTGAACTGTATTTACAAGAACATTGATATTATTGAAAGAACGCAGTATTTCATATATGACCTGTACAATAGCTTATATACATATATGCTCTGTTGTTTCTAGAATTTATACAGCACCATTTGAATCAAATTTTAAAAGCAATATTTACTGGAAACGCTTATGTATAGAGGTATGGTTTTATAGTTTGGGGACGGATCACAGGTTCGAAACTTGCTACTTTGTATTTTCGTTTAGATAGTCAAGTTATATAACCAGCTCTAGTCCAAAAAGTATAACGTAAATCCAAGTATAGAAACTTGTACATGATAAATAAGTGTTTGTAAATATGAAAAATTATTCAACAAAAAACAACGAAATCTCACTTGTATATAACTTTGCCTCAATCAGTTGATCAGTTTTTCCTTCAGATCTATTATTCATTAAACTCTCGTCCGTTGTTGGATTTCGGTTGAAATTTTCATTTACTGAATGAATACCTGTCAGCGAACCAGATCTAGGATATGGTTTACGGGGATGTGCTAAAGGCGGCAGAGCACTAGGTCGACTTGTTGGTGCTAAATAATTTTGACGTGATTGTTGTAAAAGACTGCGTGCTTTTGCCAACATGTGTTCATAATTCGTTAAAGGGATTTTCTTGAAGTGAATAATAATATCACAGAATTGAACAGAAAATTTTTAAATAATAAAGAAGCAAAAACGTTATCAGCGTTATATTAAATCACAAATCAGAAAATTTAAAGAGTGTATGAAAGTAAAGTTTCGACTAGTAAAAACATATTTCCTAATAAAGTTTTATTCACAGGTGCCTGTAATCACAGGTGCCTGTAATCACAGCTCCGTCTTACTTTATGGCTGTGAAACATGGCCAGTGAGAGTAGAAGATATTCGTAGGTTACTGGTTTTCGATCATAGGTGTCTTCGAAGCATTGCTCGTATATCCTGGGACACCCGAGTGAGCAACGCTGTTATTAGGAATCGGGTGCTAGGTAAGAATGGCAAATCAATAGACGCAGTAGTGACACTTCATCAGTTAAGGTGGTTGGGACATGTGTTGCGTATGCCCAACCACCGACTGCCTCGTCGAGCCTTGTTTTGTAGTGTAGGAATAGGTTGGAAGAAAGCTAGGGGCGGCCAAACCAAAACATGGCAGAAATCCATGAAGTCATTGACTAGTGGACTGAGACATGTCGGTAGTTGTCGACTACCTAGTTGGGGTCCGCGAAACGATAGTAATCGATGGTTAGAGACCCTGAATGACATTGCTCGTAACCGTTTGCAATGGCACCGGTGCATTTATTCTTTGTGTTCTCCCAAATCCTAATCTTCTGGATGCGTCAACACCTCTATAGTTTTGACTTTCTAAACTTATCTCACTGAATCATACTTCTTGAACAATATCTTCTAATCATAACCTCTCCGATTATTTCTAATACCTTTACTATTTCTACTACTATTGGATTTGAATTGACAATTACATCTCTGCGCTAATGAGGTATGGCAACATGAACTGATGTACTTACGTACGAAGTTCTACGTTGCATCTCACTGACTGACTGCCTGTAATCACAATTAAAAATTGGGAAATATGAATGAAAATTTAAAATTTATCGATTAAGCTAAAATGTTTTTCAAGCGTATGACCTCTTAATATTGAATATAAAAGACTGCAGTGCTTCACAATCGTATAACCAGTAACTGTTTACTCAGCTATTAAATTTTCACGAATATATCTTAGTTTATTTGAAGTTTGTGATATGATAGGTATATTTTAAGTTAATTCCTTTTTGCACAAAGACATATTCGCATGTAAAGTTATCGAACTATATGAAGAATGTCTAAGTAAAGTGACTAATGAATAGTTACAGAAATTACACAAGTAAAGGTTTTGAACTTAAGTTCTAATTCCAGGTAGTGCAATTTATTCATCTTACAACACTGCATTGCTTAACAAAAGTTTTGCAGAAAAAATCAGGAAATTCATTGTCGAACTAGAGATAATATAGATAATAACGCACGATGATGAGTGAGCACCTTAAACCAACTATAGTCAATCAGTAATAAGCGACATAGAATCAGACAGAATCTATTATACACATAATCCCAGACGACTAGTGATTTCTCAGGAAGAAGGCCAATTACTGTAAAGTCAAATGAAATAAGTCTTAACATTTAGGAGGAAGTCCATGAGAAAATTAAGTAAGAAAGAGTATAAGTGGGCAGCCAATTTAAGGTTGAAATCCTCGGAAATATTTCACCGTAAACTCAATTAGTAGTGTTTAGGTAGAGAGCACTCATATTGCCTATCGACTTCACTTGCATACCACTCAACGAAAAGCACCAATACAAAATATCTCGAGTGCTGACTCAAGATATAGAGATATACTAGGGGGTCCGAGCTACATCTATGTTCAAAAACTTAATTAAGAGTGAATATTTGATTCATGCATTTATTTGAAACAATTAATTCCTTTCATGTCCAGGTCTGAAACTAAACAGCTTTTCGCGAAATTCATTTAAGCGTGCAATGATTACGAAAATTAACGAATCGAACATTTTATTAGTCAAATTAGCTTATCTGTAGTTATCACAAGAGGGTTTGAGTCCTTCCTCGAAAAACTGGAATAAGCATCGATAAGATTAGGTCCATTTCTCAGGTTTTATCTAATAACCGATCCATTTATTAGAACTGAACTATCACATTCAAAGAGTTCTGGAACTAAACTATCAGATTCTAATGCACTCCATCGCTTTAGCTCAGCTAAAGCCTTCTCGAATCCGTTAAGTGTCGGGTTGAAAGATTGCAGTTGACCTTCCATTTAGATTATTCGGAAATAATGGGTGACCGGAAACTAAATAAAGTCTTTATTAAGGGTATACAATTACTTCGTTATTTTAAAAAAAAACTGTCTCAGAATTTGCTGTTTCGATAGCCATATGCGGATAATTTTTACCATATATTATAATTATTTACCATCTAAACTATAAGGTTTATTTATCAAAAAGCTTAAACTGAACAGAATCGAAATAATTTCATCCTTGTTAAACATATACAACTCATTTTTCAGACGATGAAAGGCCACAACAACAGTAACGTTTTAAAAATAATGCTGAAAATGAAATCATGTATCGAAACCAAGTTATGAACAATATTCTCATCAAAAACTGAAGTACAAACACGCTAACCTCACAACGAAACAAATATATATGATTTAATTACTAGCAGTATCGAACGTATCGAACTAGTCACAAAAAATATACGATTAATGTATTATATTATTAGGCTTATTGAATCAATGTATAAAATCTATGTTATTATTCAAAACAGCATTCTTGGAAAACACTTGTGGTTTTTTCCATCTTGTAAATGATTACTGTAAAGTGTTTTCCCTCCATGGGCATTTCGTAAATTGATGAGAACAATGGCTTGAATCAATGCTACAAATGTATCAGGTTTTAGGTAACGAATGCACCATTTAAGTTATAACCAACTGTTGTCAACACAATCGTGATATTCTGATTATCATGAGATATCAAAAGGTTAAAAACGTGGATATATGATTACATATTATCTAAGTGATGAAAAGAATATAGTTTTTCTTATTTTAACAGGATAATCTTTCATCATCTTACTACAGATAATTCACACGACATTGAGATATCCTTGCTCAGTATAGGCACAAAAATCAAGCTAGTGATAATATGAATCATAGTGTCAGTACAGAATAAATGGGATTCAATACATTTCCAATAAAATCAATGATGCTGTTAGTCAGTTATTGGTTGTCTACAGTATTGGAAATTGACAGCGTGATCAAACACAACAAGAACACTTAAATCTATCCGCCATACATATAGTTAAACATGGGAAAATATTTGTTTTCAAAGAAAAGTAAATAACGACACACGACAAATTATAAAACATAAACTTATAGGAAATTACCTTTTTAGATGGTGATCTACTAGCTTTATCTGGTGAAGTTAAATTATTTTCCGCATTGTTTGAGTTTTCATCTGTTACATTTTCGATTTTCTGCAAACTGTGATTCGTTTCGGAGCTACTGTAGATTAAATAGAGGACAAAATGATGAGTATGAAATATACCGCCAGTTAATATTACATGATAATTATGCAATGCCCATTTAACTGACAAAGCAATGTTTAAGCGCATTGCAAGATAATTCATGTTGAAGTTTAGAAATATACACAAATGCCTCACATGCAAACGAATACATGTTACACGGTCACCTTTCCGTTGCAACTAACTGATTCTGCATTTATGAATTTTTTCAAGAAGATATTTAGTAATGACACGGGATAAAGTTGAAAGATAAAAATGAAACTCATTACACGGCATCTAGGGATAAAAAGGATGTCACCATATAGGTCTGCTAATGAAAGGGAGATCTCAGTGAGAAGCGTTTCGCTCTCTTCTACTTTATGGCTTTGAAGTATGGCTATTAAGAATCCGGTAGATAGGTGTACACCATTTGGTTCAGAATTGGGAAGCTATCGTAACTGTTTGTTGGAGGCACTGGGTGACAGGGCTCAGGACCAGTCACAGTGACGTAGATGCTGCCATCTTTTTGTTGCATTTCAGATTCTACGTGTCAAAACACTATTACACTCCTTTTTCTTTCCATATCTAATCTCTTACACTACTCTGAGACCTGGTTTGATAACTGAATATCACTATACCAATGAAGTACAGTAAATTACCCGATGAACATATATCAAATGTCCAAGATTGTATATGGTTGACCGATTAGATCATGTCTAAAAATCTACGGTTTACACAACTTATGTTCTTGATTATTTACGGGTTGTAAAAAGGTTTTGCAGTACTGCATAACACATTTGAGCAACAAAAAAATTATAAAAGAAATATCTACAACGTCTACAAACTAATAAATGCTTTCAAATGATCTATTTATACATTACTAAAAGTCGACAAGTTAAACATTTGAAAAATGTAATAATTTTTGTCACTAATAAACAGAATAAACAAAAAAATTCCTATTTGATAACGAAAACTGAACTCTTTACAGGAAAAAAAAACAGACCTGTTAGTTTTGATAAAACATTGTTCAATCATCCCATTTAATGGTGAGTTTTCGTTTGTACATGCAGAATTCTCACCGTTCTTTTTCGTTTGTTCACAGCACAATGTACGAATTTGATGGAGATATGTCATCATACTGAGTAGATCAGGTGAACGACTTTTAGAAACTACTTCGCTTGGATCAAGTACACGAGGTACTCCCAACTTAGAAGCCACATCAAATGCCAGTCGACAATTTTGCAGAGGGTCTTCCGAAGACAATGAGTCGTAATCACTAGTAAAGTATTTTCAAAACAAAATAATTATTGGTTACAGTTAAATAAATAAAATACGTGGAAGCATTGTGCAACCATTCGGATGAAAGTATTTGATACTTATTTTGAAGCTGAACTGATTGACGATATTTTATTTCTATTTTATATATTTAGTGTGGAAATAATGAACACGAATTCGCGATAAAAAGAAAACTAATCAGGCTATTGAAAGAAAAACTACACAGTGAATAATGTAAATGAACAAGAATACATGAAACCAACCGGAATTTGACATTCTACATTATAATAAGGATGTATTGCGTATATGAATGACAGAGAAATTGATACATTTTCAAAATATCTTCTTGTAGATTGTGAGCTACACCTGTGATATGTGAGCTAAATAGTGAACAAGAGTTGAATTGAAAGAGTGAATATATTGGAAGAAATAATGATTCACTGAAGCATGAGTTTAAATGAATTACCTGAAGAAATTAAAAATAATAACAATATACTGAAACATACATTCAGAAACTACGTAACAATAACCAACTATGAAGTTACTAGGACCTATAATAAAGTAATAATTAATAAAAGTTATTTTCAGCTAACTAGATCATGTCTACCGATCTAAAAATTCGTTTTTATTAAAGAACCTAGGAATAATAAGCTCGATTCCGTGAAGATTATTATTCAAGAATATAGAAATTGATTTAAAAAATTTGTTCAGTTAGCATGTACATTGATGAATGTGAGAAAAATGTTTGACATTTTACAATAAATTCCCGATTCATTAACCTGAAAAATTTACTGGTTAGTAAAAGTAAAAAAAAAAGGTAAACTTACATTCGGTCGGGAAAAAAGTAATGCAGGATGGCACAAAAAGCCAGTCCATTCTGGAATGATGAAGTGAGATCAATTATTTGTACATTTTCATAAGATTTAGTCACCGATTGACACCATAAAAGTAAATCAGATTGACTTTGAGTTGAAATAGGCTTGAATCTGATGCAAAATATGCAAACAATTGTACAACAAATACATTAATACACAATCTGACTTAGGAACGGACATGTTTTGTAATTAAGCTTAAGAATCTTTAATTCACATTTCAGTTGCATTCAATCATTTTAAAGACTGAATATTGTCAAGTTTAGTACATTAATATTAACATCCAAGATATATATCACTGCACTTTAAATTTAGCGCAAATACACAGGGCCTACTTGACTACCGAATAATATAGACAAATACTCGTGTATTTACATGTCTTCACTTTCTTAAAAAAGAAAGCTAATTTCTAACCAGTTAAGACTTTTCCAACGGCCAGCTCGTTGGGTCCCTTTTGATCGGCTCTGTATAACACTTAGTATGCAGAAAAACCATACGTGAAGGTAGTTGAGCTTTTAAACTACTGAACCTGTATAGACATGGTTTCAGACGCATTTTTCACACTTAAATAACTGCCATTTATTTTTATATAATAAAATGGTAAGACATACCCCTAACACCATAACAGAAATTAAATTGTATACATTAAAAACTAATTTATGAGATTTATGGAGGCAAAAAAACAATGGAACGTAACTACTAGATGCTATCCTAGTCAATCAATCGTTTTAAAGGTTAAGTATACGAATATAATGGTCTGGAAACGTAAAATGTGGAGTAACTCATTAATAGTGGTCTGTGCAGAAATCTACAGTCAACTGACACATTATTTGAAGTTTTTGGCATTTGAAGACAGTAAAAACAAACCAAGTAAAGAGATTTTTTCTAAGATTCTAACTATGAGTGCCACAACAGTTTACCCATTCATTAATAAAAGACATTTCATTTGTTCTCAAAAATCTCAGTAAACCACAATGTTTACAATCTGTTTATTTAAAATCAAAATTTCATTAGAATCAACTCTCAAAGTATCAAAATTTCCCCATCAGTTAATTTTAGAAATAAAATTTCAACATTTAATAATGATGAAAATTACCAAGTCAGGTCGACTTTCATAATTAATTAATGCATTTTAAGAAGTTAACAATATACGTTTGTTCTCACAATAAGATGACTAATAAATTGGCTGGTATCGTAAACACTTTAAAATGTAACTTGCTTGTTTAAAAAAACTAAAGTCTACATTGATAAATGTTGATGATTTGAATTATATTAACTTGTGACTGCAAAAAGAATAATAGAAATCACTTCTTACTCTGAAGATTGAGGAAGTGTTTTACCAGAAGAGGGAATTAATGGTTTTGCCAAAACATCACCACACGCGGGTGGGAGTGAATCTTTGAAAAATATAAACAGTAATAAATACGATAAAGAAAACTTTCCCAAAAAAGATAAAGGGTAACAAATTCGCTATATGATATGACACATTGTAATTTTACTATAAAATAAGCTTGCGAAGTCATTGCGTTTACGGCAATATATCACAATCGAATTAACGACAAAAAGTGATAGTGAATTTTACCGAAAGCGATTTATGTTACAAACATCATGTGAACCAGTGAAACATACGTAGAAGGAGTCAATACAAATTACTATTTGATCTCATGCGTACTAATCTCCAATATGAAATTCTTAATAATTCTGAATTGCTGATCGGTGGAAAATGGAAACAACTCCGCATGTAAGCCCTATGCGGCTACTGCTCTTATGATAACCAGAGTCAGGAAGTGAATTCGACTCTCATACTCAAAAGAACACATGAGACCGAACTGGTCACAAACAAATTCTTCTTATAGCCCTTAACATCACTCTTATCTGCACGACTAACCCTTCTCACATTCCTTTATCACCCCGCACCGCTAATGCAAAAGATCCAAGTACACGAAACGTTATTCATGGTCTCCTCAAACCCCGTACTAAATTTTATATTGGAGTGTTCGAACCTTGTGCCAAATAGGTAAACAGGCTTCATTAGCTAGAAATCTGGAATCCCGTGCGGTTGATGTGTGTTGCATCTTCGAAACACTCATACAAGATCCGAGTGAAATCATCAATTTGATTTCACCTTCTACAGATAGAGAAACAACACGCTTTACGCTTCGTGTATCTTGAAGCCCTGTTGTTGCTTCCCGTGGCCTAGCTTGTGTAGGTATAGCATTGAGTCCTAGGGAAGAACTAGCTGTCTTAGACTGGATCCCAGTAGATAGTCGTTTGTGCACTTTCCGACTAAACGAAATAATAAGGACTCGCATAGATAGGGACACATTAACCTTATACAAGCTCTCTATTCAAACATTACTGGTCGAGTGAGAGCCTATGGCGAAATATGATCGGGATTCATTACTCCAAGTGGTGTTAGTCAGGGATGTTCACTTTCTCCATTCTTGTTTAACTTTGTTGTAGAGAAGCTTGTAGAGTTAACATTATCTTCGTCTGACTTTTCACGGTTGGAGAAGACAGTGACAACTGGACTGAGCCATGTTATTAGATGTAGACTACCTGGCTGGAGTCCGTGTGCCAATCATAACCAGTCATAAAAGACTAAGTGACACGGATGAAAATCGTTTTCAATGGCGCAGATGCTTCCTCCCATCCGACACGAAGTTTCTAAATTGCACATGACTTTCTTTTCTCTTTCAAAATTTATTTAACTGGATTATACTTCTTGAATATCTCCGAACCCTAGTCTTCTCCATTACTTTAATACTATTACTACCTGTACTACTATGCGATTTGAATTAAAAATTCGGTCTCTGTGTGCTGGCTACTGTGACATGGCAACTTGAACTGATGTACACACGTACGAAGTTCTAACTTGTAGCTAACTGACTGACTGAGGGGATCTGTTATTATTCTTACTTTTTGTAAAAACAGTATTGAAGATTCAGTGGGGATTTTAGGCAACATGACTCAGAATCAAATGCAATAAAAATGTACATTCACTCTTTATCCTCTATTAAAGCCCGGAAACTTTCGTTATCCTTTATTCACTTTATTTTGTTGAACCAATCTTTCATGTTTCTTTTAATATCTTGAAACTTCTTACGCTATAATGAAATGTGATATATATACAACGTCGGGGGGAGAGGAAAACACGATAACAGTTAGCTGAGTTACAGCTTCCTAATTACCTGACATGATTACAACAAGTTTAAATACCGAACCAAAGCTGTTTATCTTATAAATTCTGATATTATTCTTTTGGATACCTGAGGACTACAGATCGAATTCATGCTAAACAACTTCAACTACTAATAGAATAAAAGCAATTTAGCTAGAATATGAAAAGAGAATAACTATTTGTACATGTTACCTTGGTTTTGTGATCTATTTAGACTTGTTTTAGAGTTATCTAATTCTGAAGTATGATCTGAAACATTTCCGTTTGCTTTTATAGGAGATTCGACAAAAGAATCTATTTGACGTCGTTCCAGAGCTTGTAGTTTAGCGGTTAATTCACTGAGATCAGTATGAAAACTACTATTTGAGAAGGAATGTGAATTTAAATCATCTTTGTCAGCAAGCCTCGGTATTGTTGGTGAGAATGCTGCAACACCACCTAAATCATTAATAGTTACTCCACTGCCGACATTGAAACTCCCAGTACGACTTAATGACATGAGTGATGCTACAGAAATCATATCTTCATCACTAAAAAAGGATTAAGTGAAAGCATCAGCAGACATAAATAGAAAAATGCTTTTACATTCAGATGAATTTTATAATCATTAATAAAATCTATTGAGGGAAGAAAGTTGCAATTTTAAATGAATTAGGAATACATACCATCAAAAGTTCATAACAATCAAAGAAAATACCAAAAATGTGGCAAAATATATCTGATGGGATAAACTGAAAGGCTCCCTTATTCAACGAAAGATTCTACCCAGAACTTCAAATCTTACAACTGTGATTTCACACTACATTAGTAGATTTAATTACAATGAATGGTTTTTGCAACAATAATCTGTGATAAAGGGCAAGTTGTTAATACTGTTATGGAAAAAGAAACATAATAACAATCTTCTAAGGCCTATGATAAGTGTGAAGTACAGGTTTATGTATAAGAAACTTGCTTTGAAGCCTGAATGTTTTTATTTAAGCCAAGGATAGTGTGAACAAGATGTGAGACTTCTTTACAATCTCGAAAGTTCATCACCTGATACTAACTTGAAATGAAAATAACAATCAAAGAATAACGATTCGCTTTTATTTGAATAATATCCCACATATGATAAAAAGGATGTGGACTATCCAAGTGTAAAATGCGACCTAAAAGTCAAGAAACATCACTGATGTCAGGGTGTTGTAGAGAATGTTGAATGTCACAGTTTACATAGAATAATCTTAAACAACCACTAGAATCCAAGAAGAACTGAACTGAGACCTAAAAATCCTCGGTTAGGTTGTGGATGAGCACACCTAGGGAGTCTCACACCAGAACGAGATAGTTGTTTAATGATTCCTGGTTTTTAAAGATTGTTCAAGATTAATCCGTGATGTAAATTATTTTTAATGAACTTGACGAAATGAAACTATCTGATCGATACATTTGAATTCAAATCTGAAACCAGCCTGGTTTCTGCGAGTTCCTTGTTCATGAGCCTTAGTTAAACATTCAATGATAATGAATGCTAATATTTTCAACACTTTACTGATCACACAGATTACTGTACTGTACTTACAAGAGGATTTTGGTCCATTTTCACACACAGTTCATAGAAACTTCTGTATTTCAAATGGCAGCAGGTATGAAAGTCATACTTAATGCAGCCTGTAGTTTTTGTGAAGCTTGGGATAAAATTTCGTAAGCTTTAATTGACAACACTAATGGTCGATGATGAATGATAGTAAAGAAAAAGTAAATATTAACAAGTGAAAAAGGGATTTAAGTGTGAATAAGGAAAGCTCCTAAAATTGTAGAAGTATATTTACCAGAAAACAATAAAACCAATGATAGGTTTGACGACCTGGGAGAATGATAGCATCACACAAAGGTTTTATCGACGATATCGGAAATCTGTGGGACAAGGCTAAAAATGGTTTCTATATCCAACCATTCCTAACTCGGAACATTTGTTATGGCAAGGCGGCATAGTTGGAGAGAAAAGCAATCTCTGGAAAACAACCTGTTGCACTCACAACCCATCATAGTTAGAAGTACAACCTCGCCATCGGACCTTAGATTTCCTCCTACAGTTCGACTACAATTCGATCAACGAGCATGATTTGATAATCACAAAGGACCTATGTTTCAGCCAATCAAGGTTGATCAGGTCTTCCAGACCAACATATTAAGATAACAGTTACGAGCTGAGAAAACCAGCGAATAATTTAAAGAATGCTGGTTCGAACATACGTACACCTACTAAATATATTTTATATGGATACCAATACTCGACCCATAAATTAGAGAAAACTGCCAAATAAATATGGTCTGTTTGGTTATTATTTATTTTACATTAACAGTAAACAAGAATGTATACAACAATATATTATCAAAAGTGAATGACAATGTCGTAGTCACTTTATCTAGCTACGTACTACGCATAAAATTGATGAAGAGGGGTGGATATGATAAAATCGTTTCCATATCACAAATTTCTGTGGTCGATTGTTCTTAATTTTTTAAGTAAACACATATGCACAACAAAAAATTAATGGCTGAAATACATGAAAATGTATACGTATTATACTAGTAGGGAAAATAAACATGATGTCGCTGACATTTTATATTCGTAACCGTGTGAAATCACGATACATAACGATTAAAATAATCAATGTGTCTAAACTTGATTCCTGTATGAAATTAGATTCCCGTTTGATTCGATTCAGGGAAATCGCCCGTTGATGTAGGCGACGGTTGAGGATACATAACACGTCCTAATCACCTCAGCTTATCTACATTTACTGCGTTATCAGTCGATTCGTCATCCTTATCCAATAACCTATTCCTAATACAGATATTGCTTACTTAGTGGTCCCGAAATACAAGAGCAATTTTTTTAATACAAGTAACGTACGGATTTCCTATACTCTTGAGGCTTATGTTTCATACCCACAAAGTACAACGGAGTGAACTGCCGTACGATGAGTATATCCTTTAGTTAGCTGGCGGATATCTCGCTCATGCCATAAGTGACACAAGGTGGCAAAAACCAATCGAGCATTCTGTAGCCATGCTGAAATTTCGAAAGATAACAAACCATCAGGACTGCTGAGACTCAATAAGACGCAGATAGATGCGTGCTCATACTGTAGCTTGAGCTGATTTCGAACATGTGTTCCAGAATGAGCAGCAGTCTTCTGCGAAATATCGTTTAACGGAGATCATCGTTGAGTTAGTTGTGGAGGTCGTCATGTCAAACGTTGTTTTTCCTTATGTTTACTGTTGGTGCTTGCTACTAATAAACGCTTATCTAAGTTTAGTTGAACAGCCTCTCTGAGTTCTTACTGTTCCGTTTAGTCGGACAAGTAACTGTCTACTGGGATTCAGTCTAAGAAACCCGGTTCCGCTTTTGATTCTAATGGCATAGTAGGAGCCAAACGAACAACTTAATTGAGTCATCAGAACAGACAAGCCCGACCACTACGTCAGGATAGCAGCTACAGTCAGAACGAATACTCACATTTTAGCTAAATTAAAACCTTGAACAATGGACACCTATATGACTTCACACATCTAATGTATTAAATCAAGTCGGGGTAAAAATAAAGACCTTTCAAAGTTTAGCGATTCTAAACCGTCCAAATCAGTTATATATTTTGAGAATTCTTTAGTGGATTTATTACTACTTTTAATCATAATGCCAGCTTGTCATTAGCATCTAATGGTTTATACTTTGAAATTCAATTAATTTGCGATCAGCAGTATAAATTTCAAGTGATAGCCCCAACTCACGCGCACAGCTGAAGGGTACTGTGCTAGTACGAGACAGTCGCTAAATGCTATTCGGTTTTTAAAGGTTGCTTAACTAGGATCGATCCGCAATGTTAACTAAGAAATACTATTCAATCATTAGGGAAATTTTAAACTTTATTTGATAATCATCTCATTAAGGTGTAAGGTATTACATCCCATCATACTATCGTACGTGGAAAACGATATTTCACAATGCATTAATACAGCTGAATGTTTAGATAGTCTTGAGCACACATTTTTCATACTCTGGAAACATTAACAACCACGCTACAGCTTCGAAAAGCAGTGACTCAAGTAATTTAATAACAAATTTCAGTAAAATCAAGTCCAAATTATTTACCAAATTGTAAATGAAATAAAAATAAAATTCAAATTAAATTCCCAAAAACAACTAACGTGGCTTCTCCTGCTTTAACAATAACTGAATTTAACGTAAGTAGAACAGTAGCAGATATTAACTTTTTAGAGGCAAGACGCATGACTACTTTGAGATTAGTTTGAACGGGTAAATCTGAAGTGAATTCGGCTAGATCAATTTGTCTGGCAGCGAGTACACGTCGTCTAGTCGATGGTGTAGATCCTGAAAATAAACCTGCACTTTTAGATCCAACCTGAAAATGAAGTCAAAATAAAGCATAAATGTATGTCTAATACATTGTTACATCATCTAGAAACTGACACCGATTACGAACAGCTACTAGTTTTAAACACAATAAATAAATTCGAAAAATTTTTGTTACCTTAACATGCATCACCCGAAAAAAAATTAATGAAAAGCGATGCTCGTCCACACTTTCTAAACTTGTTTTTAATTTGAAATTAAATGATAGGGTGTCTTCTTATTTTGACTATTAGGAAAAACAAGGTCTCTATTCGGTAGCCTGCCAATGAATATATGTTAAAAGTTTACCGGCAAGCTGCAAAAAGTTGATCACATTTAAAATAAACGCTAAAACCAGGATGATTTGATTTGTCACAAATAAGCATAATAAATATGTATTGTGATGAACAGATTTTATTGATCCTATCAATGTTTTGAAATGTCCGAATCACATGCTGACAAAGTTAATCCGAAAAGTGAAAGACTCAAAGTTAGTAGAATAACAGCTATTTAAATTAAATATTTGACTTTCATCTATAAATTGAACAATGCACATGTTGGTATTAGCACACGGATTCTATCACATGGTGAACAAGGCTGGGTAAGGCAAAGGTGAACGAAAATGATCACTTTCCTCGTTAAGTTAGATATAATATGTAAGACTGTCAATGAGGAAGAATAAGAAACTTTTTAGATTTTATCTGTACAGTTGATAACCATCTCCTGTTCCAGATATTTCTAAACATTTGCAAGGGCTATATTAACAACGAATGCAGTTCCATATATTATGCAGCTGATAAATCAAGATGAATATGTTAAATCGAATCAGTTGGAAAGAGTATAAATGGTGTACATTTCACAAAATATATAGCTGCTACAAAGTGATCGTACACAAGAAAACATGCAGGTAGAAACAGTCATTAAAAATCATCCTATATTTTTTTATTCACTCAACTAGAAACCCAAAGTTAAAGATTAAAATAATGATAAATTTGTAATCTTCCAATACATAGAAAAATGTATAGTACCATCAAAATTACAAGTTTCACTCCTTGGATTTATTCATAAAACAAGGTATCAATGTTATGGATAACCAAATCAACTATCAGCTCGATGAAATCGGACTAAAATGATTATCGCATTATCATACTACACATTTCATTACATATTCATACGAATATTAAATTTATGATGCATCTGTTGGTTAACAGTGTATCACTTTATATAGTCAATGGATTCGATAAATAATTACGTTTATATAAATAATAAACCATGATTTAGAACTGACAATCTATCGAAGAATCACCATAACGTAGTAAGAATGTATAAAAAAAACCTCTTGTTTGGTCAAAAAATTGGTTCACTAAAATTAAATTGTGACTGCTGTGAGGGAGATATTTTATTACACAGGGTTGATTGTCATTCAACTAGCTATAAGATGATTACGAGCAAAATTTTAAATTGCATAAATGTAAGTGATTTTATGATTAGTAAGACCATAAACTCGAATTTACGAATTTCAACAATAGTTTTTATGAGTTATATTTTGTCTCATGGTTAAGTGTATACCCAGCTTATAACAGATGACTGAAGCTGACTTCGACTCAGAAAGACAAAATATATGCATTTATAACATTTTTAACTGTCAACTTTATGCAACCGAATCTAATATCTCAATGAATTTAAACATGTTAGGTTCTGAGTAAGTAAATGTTATTGGAATCACGACGTTGTTTCTTTAAAGAATATCATAGTTAACTGTTATTTTTATATGTATCTATAAAATACGAGGAAATCAAACACTTGTTTAGACGAACAAATAATACACAACTTGAAACGAAATTGTGATTTGTGCAGCTTAATGCCGTGCCAAAAAAACATTATACTATGAAATAAATTCTTCAAATAATAATAATAATAATAAGCACTACTTACATCTTCAATTTGACATATCCATTCTTTTTCTTCAAATTGAATTGCTTTTTCATTTCGATATAAAGTAGTAACGAATTCTACATTCTCCGGCATAGACCATACATATTTAAATGAATTTGAATTGTCGGAACTTTTAACCGGTTCAAAGGACTGAGAAAGATAGGAGAAAAATGTTGTAAGAAGTGGTGGTGAAAGATAAAGCACAGTACGCAAACAAGAATGATATTGTCAACTGATTTTAATCGTAAATAATAAAATCTAATATAATTTTGAAAACTCCGAAAGGAACCCTAAAGGTGTTACTGACAGTCCCATGCCCGGATAAAAGAGGAAAGTTAAACATAAGGTTAGCAACTCCATCCCGTAGAAAACCAACTTACTAAAAAACGCTAACCAGAAGAAATAATCCAACCCATTTTAACTCTGCCCTGGGATTTAAAACGTTGCCATTCAGAAGAGTTATGACGTCTCATGATGAAAGACGAGTCAGAAGGCCGATACCCCTTCTGACAACCACAGAAACCATTAATTTAGGTACACAGAATGTTTATACGTTGTGGGAGACTGGGAGAGTCATCTAAGTTGATACAGAAACGAAAAGATACAACCTGGTGGTACTTGGAGTTAGTGAAACACATTGAACACAGGCTGGACAAAAAAGATTAGCTTCAGAAAAGATGCTGTTATACTCCAGTCATGAACAAGAAAATGCCTCACACACTCAAGCAGTTACATTGATATTGTCCAAACAAGCACTAAGACACTGATAGAATCGGAATCTCATCGGCCCACGATCATCAAAGCATCCTTCAAAACAAATAGAGAGCATTACAATGAACGTCATCCAATCCTATGCACCTACCAACGACTACAATGAAGACGTTAAAGATCATTTCTACGAGAGGCTGCAGTCAATCTCCGAGAGATGCCCATCAAAGAATTTGTTTTTTCTGATGGTAGACCTCAACGCCAAGGTTGGAATCGAGAACATCAGATATGGAAACATGATGGGACGACAAGGACTAGGAGAAAAGGACGAAAAAGGTGAGAGATTCGCAAACCTATGTGCGTTCAACAAAATGTTTATAGGCAGCTACATAGGTTTCACCGGATCACACAATGCAGAACTAAACCGGTCACATCAGCAACAACAGAAAGTTCAGAAGAACCAAGGAAGACTTATGAACCAAGAGGGGGCCTGACAAAGATTCATTACATGGTGGTGGGCAAGGTGAAATTGGATTTCAAGAAGCACTGAACAACGAAGCGAACATCATCACAAAATTTAAATACTTTCCTTCTCTCGGATACTGACAATCTCAACGAATTCAAGATAGCTCTCAACGATAAGTTTCAAGCTTTTTACGACCTATCAAGTGAAGAGGAAACTACCGTGAAGGACAATCGGAAGAGGATCAAACAAGCAATAACTTCAGCATATCATGAAACTTGGGATCACAAGAGCCACCACGAAAAAGAATGGATTGCTGTTAATACTATGTATAAGATTTAAGAAAGGAGGAACAAATTGGTGGCGATCGATAACAGCCAAACAAGAGCCGAGAAAGCCAAGACACAGGCCGAATACGCAGAGGCAATCAACCAGATGAAGAGGAGGATTAAAGGTCATAAACGCAAATATGAGGAATATCTAGTAATCATAGCAGAAAAAGCTGCAAGAGAAGGAAACATGAGACAGCGATATGATACAACGAAGAAGCTCATTGAAAATTATAGTAAACCAGAACGACCAGTCAAGAACAAGGAAGGCACAGCAATCACCGACATTGAAGAACAGTGAAACAAGTGAATACAGCACTTCGAAGAACTCTTGAATAGGCCAGACCCACTGAATTCGCTCGACATCGAAGCAACACCCAAGGACCTCGCAACGGATGTTGACCCACAAACAACTGAAGGAATTAGCATGGCCATTAGAAAAATCAAGAGCGATAGAGCAGCAGGCTAGACAACACACCAGTTTTAGGCACTAAAGTTAGACGTAGAAGTGACTTCAAAAATATTACACATTTTTCCTCAACAAGATTTTGGAGGGAAAACAAGTACCAAGAGACTGAAAAGAAGGATATCTGATCAAGATACCAAAGAAGAGAGATCCCCTCAAGTGTGAGAAGCATTGGAAGAATTAAGAACCTTTACATATATGGGCAGCATTGCTGACGAGTAAGGTGAATTCTGATGCAGATGTGGAGGCGCGGACCTGCAAAGCAAGAGCAGCATTTCTACAACTGAAGAACATCTGGAAGTCAAAACAACCTTCAACCAACACTAAAGTCAGAACTTTGAATACAAATGTCCAGACAGTTCTACTGTATGAGGCGGAAACTTGAAGAACCATGAAAGACATCATCCAGAAGATACAGGTGTTCATTAACAGATGCCTACGCAAAATACTACTCATCCGTTGACCATATGGTATTAGTAACAACAACAGGATTTCAGCTGAGGAAGAAATTAAGAACAAGCGCTGGGGGTGGGTAAGAAACAACTAATTTACAAGGCAAGCCCTCACTTGGAGCCCTCAAGGCCAAACAAGAAGAGGTAGACCAGTGAATACACTTCGCCTGGAATCGGAGGCCGACATGGAAAGAATGAACAGCAATTGGATACAACTGGAAAGGAAGGCCTAAGACAGAGTTGGATGAAGAATGTTGGTCGTGCGTCTATACTTCATCAGGGGTAGTAGGTGTATGTAAGAAAATACAACAATTAAAACTAGTTAATAATGAAAATATGATTTACTTTAGAAGAATATCGGCGACTGCGACGAGACCAAACAACTACTAAACTTCCGGGACTGTACTGACGTGAGCACTCAATATTCAGCTCATGCAAAGAAGCAGTAATCTGAAATTTCGCTGCTTTTTTTCCAACCCTTTGAAGTCTGCGCCAAACACTCATTTGTTACTGGATATTATCTATTATCTGAAACTACATGAAGAATCTATTTAGTTTCATGAAAAAATAAAATGAAAATACAGCTCATTAACTAAGTACAACCTCCTGCCCTGGGCTAACCAAAACAAAGCTGACAAACGGGTGTTTGAATCTCTCGTCGAGCGTTCGATGGTCATGTAGTTTCCCCAAAAAAACCCTTCCATGGTGTGAGCAGTCCGGAAGTGACATCCGCCCCCATACCCGTAACAACACACCAGACCAAACCGGGCTCAGTAAAATCCTTCTCACACCTCTTAATAACAGTCTTACCTCTATAACCAAACCTTTCATTCCTTAGCTACTTCGAGCCATTAAAACGGACGTTCCAAATTCGCGAAAGGTTATTCCTGGACTCCTGAAACCCCGCTCTGAGCTACATGTTAGAGCTTTTATTGTTCAGATCTTGTGATAAATAAGAATACAAGCTTCCTTAGCTACGATTCTAGAATCTAGAGCCATCAATGTATGCTGTATCTCCGTAACGGTCATACAGGACCCGAGTGAAATCATACATCTCACTTCACCTTGTCCAGATAAAAAACCATCTAGGTTTACGTTCCACGTTTCTTGAAGCCCTGTTGTTGCTTGCCGTTGCCTCGCTTGTGTAGGTATAGCATTGGGTCCAAAGGAAGAACTAGCTTTCTTAAACTCGATCCCAGTAGATAGTCGTTTGTGCGCTGTCCGACTAAACGGGACAATAAGGACTCGCATAGATAGGGAAACTAGCCATTGCCTCTTCGTCGTCTCTTTCTAAGCCCTCACTGACTGCAACTCAGCTGAGTTAAGAAATGAGTTTTACGGAAAGCTCCCCAACCTCCCTCAAAAAATGAGCGCTCTGGTGCAGTAACAGTGCCTAGCGACTTCACTGCTCAAGCAGATAGACAACACGAAAAGGAAACCTGTGCAGGTCTTATGGTGTCGCAACTCAAAGGACAGTTACTGGCGACAGTCTGCTGCAACTATGATCAAATAACCGCCTATTTCTAGCAAATATTACGTTTAAGCACAAGGAAAAACATCTTTTTACATGGCGACCCCGAAAGTCGTCACAACGCTGGAACCAACTAGATCACATCGCTATATCAGCCACCGATCAATAGGTTCGATAGGAGACTCTCGCTCGTTCTAGGTCTTTATGAAGTTGAAAAAGCTAAAAGAAACCTGAAGCAAGTAAGAGCAACAGAGCCTGACAGGCTAACTCCTGAGAGTTTTAAGGATGGTGGTCCAGAGTTAGCGGTTAGTTTGATTGAGATCTTAGGTAGAATCTAGCATCTGAACGTAATCCGATTCGACAGGTCTCAATCACTGATTGTCCCAGTTTTCAAAAAAGGGGAAAAATCATGTTGTGACAAAAACACATAGGAATCAGTTTAACTAACATATTATCTAAAATATTGACCTCAATAATACTCCGACACCTAACTGGAGCTTGTAAAGAGCATACTCGAGAAAATCATGCTGTTTTTCGATCTGGACGTGGCTATGTAGACTAGACACTAAGTCGTGTCTTATAACATAGACGCACGTTCGCACGTCCGACAATAATGGTATTTCTTGACTTCAAAGCTGCATTGAACATGACGTTCTGTGACAGTGTGTCATTGAAAGGTGTACCAAATAAGCACATTAACCTTATACAAGTACTCTATTGCAATACCACTGGTCGAGTGAAAGCTTATGGCGAACTGTCACCCAAATTCTCTACATCAAGTGGTGTCCGTCAGGGATGTCTACTCTCTTCATTCTTGTTTAATTTTATCATAGACATGCTCCTATATATATCCTTATCTTCGTCTAAATTTTCAGGAGTAGACCTTCTACCAGGTGGCTCGCTTATTGACTTAGAATATGCCGATGACATTGTCCTACTTGGTGAAGATGCTGACAAAATGTAGAGTCTTCTGACTACCCTAAGCAACAATGCGAGCATGTTCGGGATGCGGTTTTCCCCCTCGAAATGCAAAATGTTGCTTCAAGACTGGGTCGCATCGGCACCTGAACTAGTGATAGAGAGTGAAGTAGTCGAGCGTGTTGACCGCTTCACTTATCTGGGGAGTCTCATCAGTGCCGATGGCCTGGTGACTGACGAAATCTCGGCACGGATACAGAAGGCTCGATTGGCTTTTGCCAACCTGCGTCACTTATGGCGTAGGCGTGATATCCGTTTTCTAATCAAAGTACGAGTGTACTGTGCAGTGGTTCGCTCCGTCTTACTTTATGGCTGTGAAACATGGCTAATGAGAGTAGAAGATACTCGTCGATTATTGGTTTTCGATCATAGATGTCTTCGAAGCATTGCTCGTATATCGTGGGACACCCGAGTGAGCAACGCTGTTATTAGGAAACGTGTTCAAAATGTGTTCATAATTCGTTAAAGGGATTTTCTTGAAGTGAATAATAATAGCACAGAATTGAACAGAAACTTTTAAATAATAAAGAAGCAAAAACATTATCAGTGTTATATTAAATCTCAAATCAGAAAATTTAAAGAGTGTATAAAAGTAAAGTTTCGACTAGTAAAAACATATTTCCTAATAAAGTTTTATTCACACGTGCCTGTATTCACAGCTCCGTCCTACTTTATGACTGTGAAACATGGCCAGTGAGAGTAGAAGATATTCGTAGGTTACTAGTTTTCGATCATATGTGCCCTCGAAGCGTTGCTCGAGTATCGTGGGACACCCGAGTAAGCAATTCTGTCATTAGGAAGCGAGTGCTAGGTAAAGGTTGTCAGATCAATAGATGAAGTAATGAAACTTCATCAGTTGAGGTGGTTGGGACATGTGTTACGAATGCCCAACCACTAACTGCCTCGACGAGCTTTGTTTTGTAGTGTAGGAGTAGGTTGGAAGAAAGTTAAGAGCGGCCAGACCAAAACATGGCAGAAATCCATGAAGTCATTGACTAGTGGACTGAGACATGTCGGTAGTTGTCGACTACCTAGTTGGGGTCCGCGAAATGATAATAATCGATAGTTAGATACCCTGGGTGACATGGCTCGTAACCGTTTGCAATGACGCCGGTGCATTTATTCTTTGTTTTCTCTCAAATCCTAATCTTCTGGATTCTTCAACACCTCTAGTTTTGACTTTCTAAACTTTTCTCACTGAATCATACTTCTTGAATAGTATCTTCTAATCCTAACCTCTCCGATTACTTCTAATTCCCTTACTACCTCTTCTACTATTGGATTTGAATTGACAATTACTTCTCTATGCTGATGTGGTATGTCAACATGAACTGATGTACTTATGTACAAAGTTCTACGTTGCATCTGACTGACTGACTGACAAATTCTAACCTTTTGAATTCCTCGTCATATCTATCTTTCTCTTTCTAAAGTTATCTCACTGAATTATACTTCTCGAATCATATCTTCGAACCCTAATCCTCACCATTACTGCTAATACTTCTACTACCGCTAGCACTATTGGATTTGAACTGACAGTTGCGCGTTTGTGCTAATGTGTTATGGCAAGACGAACTTATGTATGTACGAAGTTCAACGTTTTAAGTGACTAAGTGACTGAAGAAACAAAAATGGGACAAGTAATAGAACCAATCAATAAATGGATAATTGAATCATCTTAAAAAATATACTGTTCAGTTGGAAAAAAAACCAAAATAAAAGTCGTTTGGCTAACAAGGTTTCTCTTGCTTTTGTGTAATGGAAAAATATAACAGGATTGGTTTTTGGATCACATTCGATAACACTAAGTCAGAGGGTTGCACAATCTCTGGAATCCCAACAAAGCAGTCTGAATGAACTGGCAGATACTACTCTTACACAGCTATTTTACATACTATAACCTCAAGTTAAGACCTCAGCTTTTATCACCTAGTTCCAATGGGGTAAATAATGTACTAGCAAAATCCGTAGACCGAAATCGATATTTCAAGATAAGAAAACTGAATTACCACTGTCATATAAAAACGCATATTACCGAGCCTTGGTATTGCATAAGCCTACTGCAAGCAAAAGCTTGAAAGCAGGTAACAATTCATTAAAAGTTTCCGAGTTCGCTATATTTTTTGAACCTTTTGGTTCAAGTTTCTGACGAGCAATTGTTTGAATAGAGTCTTCAGTTTATGCGTGATCAACTAAGTATTTAGTTAATTCTTCCATGATTATGTACTTTACCTTTAGATTTAGAAGCTGAGACTTGAAGAATCGTTCCTTTGTGAATAAAAAATGTTTAGACATATCTACTAATACAACTCAGTCTACCTAACGAACAATACTAGCCCATTATTTTATCAACCACTAGACTTCGCCCATTGAGGTCCCGTATTCTTCAATAGTTTAGGTCGATAAACTTAGCCGTGCAGAGAGCAGGAGATGTAATGTCAATCACTCATCTACGTTGTCTATGTTCGGTGGACAACAGAGGAGTATATGGATAAAACTTGAACTACTCGAAATTTCTCGCGGATTTTTTCAATCCCTTCGTTCGGGATTAGGTTACTGGTAGATTCTTCTCCACAAAATTTGGGTTAACCAACTACATTACCTGCTCAGCAAACTTGATGCTTGGTCAACTGCCATCCTTCATAACACTTGCTGCTGTCGCTCAACAATAAGCATTATATTATCACCTTAGAACTGTTTATTATCCTTTTCTTGCACGTTTGTTTTATCCATTACAATGCGCAAAAACCTGAACGCGCAGTAAGTAACAGTCAGCGTATCAATAAGCTTCGACCCAAACGCCTTAGTACTGCTCAGGATGAGGAGTCCGCTCTCCCTAACGAAACGCTCACAAGGCGAAACGTGTCTAGTCACTAACAGGGGATTCTTACTAACTGCCTAGACGTGGCACAGGTATTTTTTACAAAAATAAGAGGACGAGAAACGACTATTCAAATCTAAAACCGGGTTGGTTAGTCAGTCAGTCAGTCAGTTGCAACGTAGAACTTCGTACGTAAGTACATCAGTTCATGTTGCCATCCCTCATTAGCGAGGAGATGTAATTGTCAATTCAAATCCCATAGTGGTAGAAATAGTAGAAGAATTACTACTAATGTAGAAAATTAGGATTTGGAGATAATGTTCAGGAAGTATAACTCAGTGAGATAAGTTTAGAAAGACAAAACTAGAGGTGTTGAAGAATCCAGAAGATTAGGATTTGAGAGAAAAACAAAGAATAAATGCACCGGCGTCATTGCAAACGGTTACGAGCCATGTCCCGACCGTAGCTGCTACCTTGACGTGGTGGTCGGGCTTGCCTATCGTGATGACCCAACCGAGCTATACTGGCTGGAACATATGTTCCTGCAGGTCCTACCATGACAGGCTGGTCGATTGGAGAACGATGAGACTAAAAGCAGCTACCCAAGGTCTGAGGGCGAAGTCGTACTGCTGACTGCAGAGGGGTGTGACAGCAGTAAGGTGTTTTCCTCGGACAACCAGCATCTGCAGCGATGCTGCCTTCTCACAAGGAAGGAAGGGTTAGAAAAGGTCGGCCCTAAAAATGTCACACCTCCCCTAACTCACGGATTTCCGTCTCCCTGGGTAAGGGTGCCCAGTAAGAGCCTTTAAGAACGGAGCTAATCCTCAAAAAACATTTGATAAAAAGGCCGTGCGTGACCGGCCTCAAGCAATTGTCCCTTGGGCTCTGCGGTCACGCACCAACACTAATCTATCTTCCTTTTCAGGTTCCTCAAGAAACAACCTTCCACGGTGTGGGCAGCCGGGAAGTGACAACCGCCCTCATACCCATAACAGCACGCGAGACCGAGTTGGTCAAAATCAAATCCTTCCTACACCCTCTAGTACCTCTCTTATCTCCACGACTAACTCTTCTCACATTCATTCATCACAGTGCACAGCTAATGCAGACGATACGAGTTCGCGAAACGTCGTTCCTGGTCTCCTTAAACCTCGCTCTAGACTACATGTTGGAGCATTTAATGTACGAACATTGTGTCAAATAGGGCAACAGGCTTCCTTAGCTCGCACTTTGGAATCTCGTGCCATCGATGTGTGCTGCGTCTCGGAAACGCGCATACAGGATCCGAGTCACGTCATACACTTGACCACACCATGTCAAAATAAAGAAGCAGCTCGATTTACTCTTCGTGTATCCGGTAGCCCTGATGCTGCTTCCAGGGGTCTTGCTGGCGTAGGCATAGCGTTGAGTCCTAGGGCAGAACAATCTCTCCTTGACTGGATCCCAATAGATAGTCGATTGTGCGCTGTCCGACTAAACGGGACAGTAAGGATTCGTAAGGATAGGGACACTCGCCGTTGCCTCTTCGTCATATCTGCCTATGCCTCCACTGACTGCAGTGCAGACGAGGTAAAAGATGACCTTTACAGAAAGCTTTCGGACCTCCTTCAAAAAGCTAGGCGCTCTGATATTGTAATAATGGCTGGTGACTTTAATGCTCAAGTAGGTAGACTAAGTGAGCAGGAGAGACACCTAGGTGGATGTTATGGTGTCCCGGCTCAGAGAACAGACAATGGTGACCGTCTGTTGCAAGCATGCTCAGACAACCGCCTATTCTTAGCAAACACTAACTTTAGGCATAAGGAAAAGCATCTGTTGACCTGGCGACCTCCAAAGTCGTCTCAACGTTGGACTCAACTAGATCACATCGCCATCAGCCACCGATGGAGGGGTTCGATAGAGGACTGTCGCTCGTTCTGGAGCACATGTCTAGATTCAGATCATGCCCTAGTGCGAGCGCGTATTTGTTTGAAGCTTACTGGGCGTAGGAAAGACACCGTAAGAAAGCCTCTTAGGGTTTTACTTAATGATAATAAGGCGAAAAATATATTTCAGGAACAACTAGAAAGACAGTTAGGCGACCATTTAAGCGATTCCCATCCGGAAGCAGGATGGAATGATATCAAAAAGGCTGTGGAAACAGCAGTGATATCTGCTAGTAAGGTTGACCATAAGGCTAGAATGAAACCGTGGATCTCAGTAGCATCCACCGATCTGATGGATGCCCGAAAACTCATCCCACCTGGCTCTGAACATGATGAAGAACAAAGTCAACTTAGGCGCAGACTTATAAAAAGCCTACGTAACGATCGCGAACAGTGGTGGGTGGCGAAAGCAAAAGCGATGGAAAAGGCAGCGGCGATCGGCAACAGTAGACAACTTTTCAGACTTATCAAGGAAACTGGTATTAGGAATCCTAGTGTAAGTGAGACTATCTCAGAAAATGACGGGACTATTATTTGTTCTCAATCCAGGAGACTGGATCGATGGGCAGAACACTTTAGGGATCAGTTCAACTGGCCTCGAGCCACTCTTCAGTTACCCACGATCTCCAGTCATCCTGAATGGCAAATCGACGTAAGTTCCCCTAGTCTTAATGAAGTTGAAAAAGCGTTAGGAAATCTGAAGCGAGGACGAGCTGCAGGTCCTGATAGACTGACTTCTTAGATATTTAAGGATGGTGGTCCAGTCTTAGCAACTAGGTTGACTGAGATCTTAGGTAGAATCTGGGAACTGGACGTGATCCCATCCGACTGGTCTCAATCACTGATTGTCCCAATCTATAAGAAAGAACAAAAGTCCCCTTGTGACAATCACAGGGGAATAAGTTTAACTAATATAGTATCTAAAATATTGGCCTCAGTAATACTTCGACGCTTAACGAAAGCTCGTGAAGAGCAAACTCGAGAAAACCAGGCTGGTTTTCGACCTGGACGTGGCTGTATAGACCACGTCTTCACACTACGACAGGTCCTGGAACATAGACACACATTTAGGCGTCCTACAATAGTTGTTTTCCTGGACCTTAAGGCGGCATTTGACTCATTGGATCGTGAGGTTCTGTGGCAGTGTCTGTCATTGAAAGGTGTACCAAAGAAGTACAATAACCTTATACAAGCCCTTTACTCGAACACCACTGGTCGAGTGAGAGCTTATGGCGAACTGTCACCCAAATTCTCTACATCAAGTGGTGTCCGTCAGGGATGTCCACTTTCTCCATTCTTGTTTAATTTTATCATAGACATGCTCCTAGAAATAACCTTATCGTCGTCTGAATTTCCAGTAGACCTTTTACCAGGTGGCTCGCTTATTGACTTAGAATATGCCGATGACATTGTCCTACTTGGTGAAGATGCTGACAAAATGTAGAGTCTTCTGACTACCCTAAGCAACAATGCGAGCATGTTCGGGATGCGGTTTTCCCCCTCGAAATGCAAAATGTTGCTTCAAGACTGGGTCGCATCGGCACCTGAACTAGTGATAGAGAGTGAAGTAGTCGAGCGTGTTGACCGCTTCACTTATCTGGGGAGTCTCATCAGTGCCGATGGCCTGGTGACTGACGAAATCTCGGCACGGATACAGAAGGCTCGATTGGCTTTTGCCAACCTGCGTCACTTATGGCGTAGGCGTGATATCCGTTTTCTAATCAAAGTACGAGTGTACTGTGCAGTGGTTCGCTCCGTCTTACTTTATGGCTGTGAAACATGGCCAATGAGAGTAGAAGATACTCGTCGATTATTGGTTTTCGATCATAGATGTCTTCGAAGCATTGCTCGTATATCGTGGGACACCCGAGTGAGCAACGCTGTTATTAGGAAACGGGTACTAGGTAAGAATGGCAGATCAATCGATGAAGTGGTGAAACTTCATCAGTTGAGGTGGTTGGGACACGTGTTGCGTATGCCTAACCACCGACTCCCTCGTCGAGCTTTGTTTTGTAGTGTAGGAGTAGGTTGGAAGAAAGTTAAGAGCGGCCAGACCAAAACATGGCAGAAATCCATGAAGTCATTGACTAGTGGACTGAGCCATGTCGGTAATTGTCGACTACCTGGTTGGGGTCCGCGAGATGATAATAATCGATGGCTAGAGACCTTGAATGACATGGCTCAAAATCGTTCGCAATGGCTTAGGTGCATTTATTCTTTGTGTTCTCTCAAATCCTAATCTTCTGAGTTCTTCAATACCTCTAGTTTTTACTTTCTAAACTTATCTCATTGAATCATACTTCGTGAATAATATCTTCTAATTCTAACGTCTACGATTACTTCTAATACCTTTACTACCTCTTCTACTATTGGATTTGAATTGATAATTATATCTCTGTGCTGATGTGGTATGGCGACATGAACTGATGTACTTACGTACGAAGTTCTACGTTGCAACTGACTGACTGACTGACTGACGAGCCATGTCACCCAGGGTATCTAACTATCGATTATTATCATTTCGCGGACCCCAACTAGGTAGTCGACAACTACCGACATGTCTCAGTCCACTAGTCAATGACTTCATGGATTTCTGCCATGTTTTGGTCTGGCCGCTCTTAACTTTCTTCCAACCTACTCCTACACTACAAAACAAAGCTCGTCGAGGCAGTTAGTGGTTGGGCATTCGTAACACATGTCCCAACCACCTCAACTGATGAAGTTTCATTACTTCATCTATTGATCTGACAACCTTTACCTAGCACTCGCTTCCTAATGACAGAATTGCTCACTCGGTTGTCCCACGGTATACGAGCAATGCTTCGAAGACACCTATGATCGAAAACTAGTAACCTACGAATATCTTCTACTGTTAACGGCCATGCTTCACAGCCATAAAGTAAGACGGAGAACTGCTGCGCAGTAAACTCATCCTTTAGTCAGCAAACGGATACCTCAGCAAAAGCTAGTCGAGATTTCTGTATCCATGCTGAGATTTCGTCAGTCACCAGGTGAACAGCACTGACGAGACTCCCGAGATAAGTAAAGCGGTCGACACGCCGGGTCGGTAGATAAGAAGGACCCGTCTTCGGCATTAGGAAAACCCTGATTCCAAAACAGCTGTGTACATGAGCTCCACGACCCTGAAGGAAAAGTATATGAACTTTTTATTGGTCACAAGCTACAATGGGATTGCATCTTCTGAAGTTGTTCCAAGGTCTTGAGGATTAGATCTGTAGGTCAAAGGCTGAAAGATTGGTTCACTATAAAAACCGCCCGTTTCGGTTTGGGCAGCCAAGCAGTATTTCAGAACACACAAGTTTAATAATTTGTGTGGTGGATAGATACTTAGGTGCCTCTTTGTACCATTAATTATCTGCATAAATAAAACTACTATAAAAAAAAACTACACAATTCACAACGTCCTATCTCACCCTAGATACACGCATAATAGCGGCTATAATCAGAAAATAAGTCAGTTGGATGTATTTACCTGGCTTCTATTACATGAATAAAAGTCTTTCTGAGATAACCATCTTTGTTTACTGTCATTTGAATGAACTTTAATAGTACGATAATACTCCGAAGTTCTGTCTAAAACTTGAAGAAAGTGACGTGTCCATCAGTTCTTGAAAATGTACGCTGCGAAACTTATTAAAACCCATAAAATACCATTTTGTAAGCCAGTTAAAAGAAACGCGAAACCTTGTAGGTGTGAATATTGGCTCGAGTTGGACTATTCAATTAGCGTAGTGAGGTAAAATAGTAGGCAAAATCGAAAAAGAGTAGAGGTTGAAGTAGCATCTATGTAAATAGAAAAGACCAAGCATCGAAAATAAGATCCTTTTTTTCCCCTTTGCAGTTAGCTTGAAAACTGTGATTGCGAACAGATAATAAATTACTGGAAATCAAGTTATTAAAAAAAGTACCACACAAGAGATATCATAAACGATTAAAAAAAGCCAATGACAGAGGCCAATCAGATTTACCTTAAACAGTATCTAAGTGAGAAATCATTTATATAGCTTCCCGATAAGCAACAGAAATCACCGCCACATTTTAATATCGCGCAGTCCTGTTTTCACTATCCAATGTCTTCATTTCAAGCTGCAATAAACCAACTGATTTCTTTGCATAGTACAGGTATTCGACAGTATGATTTGCTTGGGATTATATTTCTTTCTTGGATTATATTTCTCATTGAATGCCACTGGTCATCTACTGCTTCAATCATTCTCTTGGCTATGAGGTGTATAGATATTTTGTGGTGGTGGAGTAGTTTGCTCTAGTGTATCAAAGCTAGGCCTTTTTTCGTCCTTTCTGAACATTTCGTTTGTGGGCGTGTTAAGTATGACTGTTCGATAGTCACTACTTCTTGTTGGTCTGTGGACATGAACACCCCCAAGAAATAGCTCATTATCTGTTATAAAATAATGATACAAGTTAAAGGGTTCGCACATCTACTCTATCTAGCAGCGTTTGAAAGTTGCTCTCCCAGCGCTGAACCTTCAGCGGCTATGCTGATTCGCCTGGGGAACAAACCTTTCTTAGTTGTACCAAGTTTGACGAAATGTAGAGATGTGTCGATATCTTCTGATAAGAGTAGTTGAGCAAACCCTAGGAGTTGTAGCAGCAGTATTGTGGTAATCAGTTTGTCTTCCTGAGCATCAGTTCTTGAGAGAGACGGGATAACCCTTTCAGTGTAGTATGTCGCGTCATTTTTGTAGAAGCAGCACTTGCATGATTCTGTCACATCGATTAGTTGCGTGTCATGTGGCGTTACGGATTTGAAATGGCCGTTTATATCTGACCACTCTTCCTCCAGTTCTGCGTTCCCTATCCTGTCGCAATTGCCATGCCTTGCAAGCTCACTTCATTGTCCGCAATGTCGGGGGTCAACTATGTTTCAGTCAGGATTATGATCCACATATCCATCTGAGAACAAATGTTCCTGATCTCTAACTGCTTAACCCTTAGACGTATTATATGGCTAGAGAGGCACTGCGTGGTTTTTATCATCATACGGTGCGCCTCCGCAGTAATATCAAAATCTGGACTTTGAAAAATTTGTTCAAACCTAGTCGGCCAGTCCCTATAGAACTAACTTCAGGAGTTGTTTTGCTTCTATGGTGTATTCACATGGCGAGACATGATTTTCCTGTTGTGTCTCATGGATTGTTGATGGAGGACAGGTGACATGATTATGCGCTAATCTCAGCCTCCCTGTTGTTAACTCACAGATTTAGATTGGATCTCGAAAAATCCAGCTTGTCTTAAAAGATCCTTTTACGTGCGGTAGCAAGCCTAAAGAGCCTCAATAATGTATTACGACAAAGATTAGCGGGAAAAACAAAATAGCCGTAACGCGTGACGGACGAGAAGGCCGGGAAACGCTGGATGACATCGTGATGTGAAGGACCATGCTACATGATACCTATGACCATTACTACACGTCCAGTATATGAGCTCCGTCCAAGCACCCACCAATCAGCTAAGGCACTCCAAGAACCACGAGACTACAGATGAAGACCAGCTACTGTCGATCACAAGAAACACAAACTTCAGGTGTCATTGTGAGACCCCCAGTTCATCTAATACCAGCTCATTCTTTAGCAAACAAACACCTGGCTTTCTTACTTGTTGCTTCACTCACGAATTCTTAAAACTATTTTTCGTCAGCTGCCTATCCTTCCCATGTCCAAACTACCTATAAACTAACTTAACTGCGAAATTCGTACCATTAGTTACCTGAATATCTGTGTGATTTGCTACATGGATATATAATACATTTCACAGAGACTTCTACTACATATATCAAGATATTTCTACTGACTATGGTTCTGGTGTTTCAGATGTTAGCCAGCTCTCTTTTGTCTGCCGATCCGCCCCTTCACTTCTGCACCAGATCCACCTTGCTCATCAGTGATGCTGCCTAGATATATAAAGGTCATTACGTCCTCTAAGGCATTCCCATGAAGAGTAATCTGGTCGGCGCCTGTACCAGAAAATCTTGCTTTACCCTTTACGTATGATGAGGCCTGCTGCTGCTGAGGCTGCTGCTACACCGATCGTCTTCTCTTGAATTTGTTGTTGTACGAGTGATAGAAGAGCCAGATCATCAATAACCTTTTGATTTTTCAGCTGTATCCAAGCTGTTCATTGTGTTACATGCTGTCATCCAGATGTTGACGTCTTCGTAATCCAGTTAATTACTAGGAGAAAGCGAAACGGTGAGAATAAACAATCTTACCTGACACAGGTCTTCACCTCAAACGAGTCTGCCAGCTATGCCTCGAGGATGATTTTTCAATTTAAAAATTCCGTATGGTATTGACTAGCTTCTCAGCCACAGTGTAGCGTTGAAGTATCCACGATACCAAATGCTTTCCCGTCGTCAATGTAATTGATGTAGAGTGGTGAGTTTCATTTAGTTGATTGTTCCACAATGATCCGTAATGTAGCAATTTGGTCAGTACACGATCGATCCTTACGAAATGCAGCCTGTTAATCTTGAAGTTGGGCGTCTAGGAAGTCCTTCATTCTGTTTAACGATACCCCGCTAAAGACTGCCTCGTATTGAGAAAAAAGTGATGCCTCCGTAGTCTTCTTGCTTTTTGAGATAGCCTTTCTTTGGTATTTTGATGATGTATCCTTCCTTCCAGTTTGTTGGTACTTCTTCTTCATCCCAAATCTTGTTGAAGAGAATGTGAAATATTTTTGCAGTTGCTGACACGTCAGCACTCATTACCTCCCCTGGAAAGTTGTCTGGTCCTGCTGCTTTGCCGCTCTTGATTTGTCTGATAGCCATTCTGATTTTTTCAAATGTTCATGGGACAACATCGATTGACAGGTCTGTGGATGCTGCTTTAATAATGAATGGGTTTAATGAGTCTGGTCGATTCAAGAGTTCCTTAAAGTACTCTACTCACCTGGTTCGCTGTGCTTCAATGTCGTTTATTACATAACGTTTCTTGCTTTCCAGTAGTCGTTCTATTTTACTGGTTTCCATCATGCTTCCTGATTGTATCGTACAACGGTCTCCATTCCCCTTCTCTTGCAGCCTCATGGTCAAGAACTCCCTGAAATATTCAAGTGACTGCCTGTAGAATCTATTTTGAATTTTCTTTTTAGCAAATCCCTCCATGTATATATATTTGTGTTATGATATGACTGAATCTTTCTGTTGACATTTTGGTACTATATTTGATTCCGTTTTGAGATTTTATCATTGTATATTGATATTATTTCTATATCTTGTACGTTTATTGAAATTTTTATGTTTGCTTCACGCCCTTGAGTATAGTCGTCCGACAAAGACAAGGAACCTTTTGCCTGAGACATATATTCAGTTCATTAATTTTTATGGTATCACTTAATTTTTTTTTTTTTTTTTTTTTTTTTGTTTTGTGGTTGGGGGTGGGGGGGGGTGTTGTGTGTGTTGGTTGCTTTTTGTTTTGGGGGGGGTTTGGGGGTTTTTTTTTTTTTTGGGGGGTTTTTTTGGGGGGGGAAAAGCCGGATATAAATGCTGGAACATATAGTGCTAGTTGAATTTCAATTTCATTTTGGCGATGAGTAGGTGGTGACCTAAGGCTCACGCAACTCTTCTCTTGCTTCTCACGTCGATATGTTTCTCTGTAGTGTCATTCGATGAAATCTGTGTTGATATGTTCATGCCTTTGTGTGGTAATATTATGCCACCTATGATCAGCTTGTCCGCATTCATTCTGGTTTGCACACCTTTCACAGTTTTCGTTTCCTTCTTACAGTCTGTTTCGTCCAACGATGTCTTCATACATAGGATGTCAACTATGTCATTTGGATTCCTCATTAAAATGGTAAAATCTTATGATGTAGGGATCTATCCAAATGAATAAAAAATAACCATTACACGTTACTGAATAACCTGAAATCGCTTGACAACCTTTCATCCTTATAAGAAAATCATAACCAGTGTGAGTCCACTACCCGCACTTGCAGAAATGGCACATGAGATTGAAAATTGCCTTCTTAGTTTTATTTCTTTATAAATGTTCTGTACGATGACATGTTTTATGATTAAACTGATAAACAACGATACTGACATATATCTAATGAGAAATCGAACAAAAATTCGTACTAGTGAATACCTTATGTAGAATTCTTTTTGAATGTTTTGTGTTTTCGGAAAATCCCTCCATGTTTACATATTTTTGCTATGACATGATGGACTTTTTCTCTTGACATTTTTGGTATTTTATTTGATTCCAATTTGAGATTTTATCATTGTATATTGTTATTCTTTCTATATTTTGTACTTATATTGAAGTTTTTGTGTTTGCTTCTGAACTGTACATATATTGTTTAAATCTGATATAATATGGCTACCGCCACATTTTTGGACGGACGCGGTGGCTGCTGGACTTAGTGTCACTTATTGGTTATCGTGTTGGATACTCTGCGGAGTAATTTAACCCTGGAAGAAACACAAATTCCGTAAGACTTTGTATTTCCATTTTATAATAATATAGAGACGTTTTCTCCTAGAATTTTGCCCTTTTTGATTTGGTCGGGACCCGGAACTAGGAGGAACGTACAGGAGTGTTTCTATAGGAAACAATTGGGACAGCCACTGTCGAAATAAATCTACAGTCTGGAATTTTCTTCTTTCGTGGATTATACTTTGGAAATATTCATCGGAACATATATATTTTGGAACTATTCGGATTATTAAGAATTATAAAGAAACATTTGGAATTTTAATCGTTTATCGTAATTTTGAACTGAACTTTGGAATTACTCTATTTTGTATCTGTTACCTTTCGTATTGAACCCCATTTATAATGTCAAGCAGGAAGAAAGCAAACATGAGGACGGTGGAAGAGCTCGACGGATCACAGGGCTCTAGGCAAGTCGTTAATGATAACTTTTTTATGGGTAACCCACATGTTATGTCTGATATTTATTATTGTAAGTCATCGATAGAGGGTTTAGAACTACCTAAGGTTGAACTCTCATTTTTTGATGGAAGGTCTCGCGACTATTTTAGGTTCATACGACAAATAGAGACGTTTATAGAACCTCGAATAAAGGATGATCAAGTGCGTTTATTGTATTTAATTCATTATTGTAAGGGAAAAGCAAAAAATGCGATTGAAGGCTGTATTATTATGGATCCACAATCAGGATATAAGAGAGCTAAGGCCATTCTAAAACAGCTCTTTGGACAGTCGCATGTAATAGCGCGAGAAACCTTAGAGGACTTATTTAGAACTGGGAATGTAGAATTTAATGATCCTGAATCATTGACGAACTTGGCTATTAAAATGCAGAATGCTGCTTTAACTTTAGAACAGCTAAATTGCACAACGGAACTTAACTCTATGGCTACTTTAGAACGAATAGTAAGGCTCTTACCTCGTCGAATGCAAGCCCAGTGGGCAGAGCTAGTATTCAAGTGGGACGAAGAGGAGAGAGAGCCCAATTTTAACGAATTGACGGAATTTATTATGTCTCGTGCTAAGATAGCTAGTAGTAGGTTTGGAAGATTAGCTTATCAGGCTAAAACAGGAAATAATACGGAAGCTACTAGTGGTCTGCGTGCGAGACATTCGGATTTTTCGTTTCTACCTAAAGCACGCTCGGAAGATAAGAGATTTGTCAATTATATCACGAAAGCATACGCTGATGAAGGACGAGTATGTGACCGTAACGATGTAAAGCCTCTTGATGCGTGTCCTAGCAAGAAGCCGGTTGGTGTAACAGATAAGATGGCTTTTCTAAGTGTAGAAAAGAAAGAAAAAGGCGAAAAGTGTAGGCATCAAGATGGATCCGAAGTGTGTGATGATAAAAGCCTCTTAGCTGCTCGAAAAGCCTGGAACGGTTATTTGGATTCGAGTAATCAGAGGTTAATGAGTTCAGCAAATATGAATAAGCCCAGGCAGGATTGACTGAACGGAATAAAGCTTATTTTCGGAACCCTTCAGTTAGGGTAAATTATATAACTGGACCTAGAGTAGATTCTAGGATAAGTGATGGTGGTACAGTAACGGCTAAGAAGCCTAGGAGACATGATGCTACTATTACTAAGAAGCCTGAACCTCATGCTCTTTCGGATGCTACGACTAGCCATGGAAATAGTAGCCATCAGAACCTTAGTAGTGACAGTGATAATAAGGAGATAGAAAGTGTCAGCAGTTCACTTATAGGGACTAGTTTATCAACTTCATCGAATGAGCCTCCTAGTGTTTCGACGCCATCGGACCTCGTCACGAAGGTTAAGTTGATTGAAGATGCACAAGGTTGTGCAACTGTAACTGTTCCTATTACGGTTGACTGTCAGTCGAGTGATGATGAGAAGAAAGTGTTTGATGGTAACAGCCAGTCTACAGTGCTGTGTGATGACGATGCTATTGTTGAGCATATGTCTTGTGCCGCGGAAACGGATGCTAATGCAGAACGGAATCATTTAGACGTTGATAATAAACTGGATGTCACTGATGTGACAAATGAGTTACCGACGATGATGAATACTGTTCAAACCTCCTCTGCATCAGGAGATGGACAGCGCATTTCGGGATTCTTCAAGCTCTTCCGCCCTCTTCGTGTTTGTTTTCTTGCGGTTGCTCATTTTTAAGTGAAGTTCAACGGAAGATAAATAACAAATAGAAAATATAGGAATTCCACACGTAAGTTCTCAATAAGAAATATCCAAAATCAGAAAATCGTTTTCCAAAATACAGTTCGAATACAAAAAATACGATAAGTAATCCAAGGTTCTTCTTCCAAGAAGTTTAATATTATAAACGATTAAAATTCCAAATGTTTCTTTATTCTTCTTAATAATCAGACTGTAGTAGTCTTATTCTCCAAATTTGTTAGACTGTAATTGGAATTTCAACCGTAGCAGTTCAATTCGATTCCAATAGACGTATGTTGGACGCACTCTCCGATCTAGTATATCAAAACACAATAATTCTAGGAGAAAATGGTCTAACAAATTTTACGTCTTCCAATTCAAAATTACTCTGAATGAGTATCAAGTTTCCGGATACTAGGTGAACTCGTATACCGCACGATATCAAATCCGAAAAATGTGGCTGTAGCCATATTATATCAAATTTAAACAACATATGTACAGTTCAGAAGCAAACATAAAAACTTCAATATAAGTACAAAATATAGAAATAATAACAATATACAATGATAAAATCTCAAATTGGAATCAAATAAAATACCGAAATGTCAACAGGAAAAGTCCGTCATGTCATAACAAAAATATAAACATGGAGGGATTTTCCAAAAAACAAAACATTCAAAAAAGATTCTACAAAGGTGTAATATTGTTTGGTAATTGTCTGTATTTCCATGTTTATTAAATAAGGACCGTTTTCTCCCAAAATTATCGTGTTTTTATTCCTTATCAGGCGTACGCGAATCAAACTGCACCTATTGGAGCAGGAATGAACTGTTAGAGTAGAAAATCCATTTACACTGCCCACTTGATCCCTTTCCGAATTTCCTCCATTGTCGTTTCGTTACATCTTATTAGATCAGGAAAAGCTTAGAAACTATTGCAGAGCGTCAGCGCAACTCCTTGTGTGTTTGAGGCCTTTTCTTTTTTATGGCCAGAGTATAACAGCAACTCTACTGAAGATAGTCTCAGTTTTACAATCTGCGCTCAATATGTTTCACTGATTTCAAGCACCACCAGGTTGTATCTGTTCAACAATGCAGAGATTGGGAAGACTGTTTTGGTATCTCTCATTGTTCGAACATTCCAATGACCTAAAAGACGGTTGCTCTTGTTGTTAGAAGGGACATCAGCGTTCATCATTCCGAAGGAACTTGACTTTCATCATTTGACATCACGGCTCTTCTGAATGAAACCAAGGCAGAGTTAAAATGGTTTGAATTATTTTTCTGGCTATCGTTTATTAGCAAGTTGGTGTTCATCGAAACGGAGTTGCTAACCCCATGCTTGTCTTTCCTCATTTATTTGGGCTTGCGACCGGCAGTAGTTTCGTATTGCTCACATGCGGACTTGTTTCCATTTACCACCGAGCAGCAATTCCGAACTATTAAAAATTTCATATTGAAGATTAGTATGCACGAGATCAAATCGTTATTTGTACTGACATTGTCTACATATGTTTCACTAGTTTATATGATGTCTGTTACACAACTCGCTTACGAAGCAACTCACCATCACTTGTCGCCGTTAATAAGGCTGTTTTTCGCTAGCAAGCTGATTTTATAATAAAATCAAGACGTTTCATGTCATAGAGCCAATTTGTTACCTTTCATAATTTTGGGTAAACTTTTGTTTATCGTACTCATAAACGTTTATATATTTTTGAAGATTCTCTCGTATTTCGCAACTTGGTTTCTCGCGGTATTGGGCTATTAATCCCATACTCAACCCCTCTCTTTCATCCGTCTTGAGACTGGCAGTAGACGTGTTTCAATAGTAGTTTAGTTGCCTCAAAAATCAGTAAGAATTGCATAATTACCTTTACCTTCTAATCAAGCAACTTCTCATTTCTGGTAAACATTTCCGCAAGTCCTATTTTTGTGAGGAAATTGATTTTTGTTTACCGATGAATCTACAATGATGAGAGCAGTTGATCGAGACTGACAGATTTGCCCCAAAATGATGCTGATTTGGAATGACTCTACTTACCCAAATAGTTGCTTTTACTGTCTACTAAGAATGGAGAAGCTTATGTCATTTGGAATGTTTAACGTATCTGTCTGACGTCGAAAACTGGATAGTTAACAGAAATTTTGCGATTTCACGAGGACAGGTAAGTATCAAAGTTCTCTGAAATGTTTGTTTACTATCCTAGTAACCAAAATGTAGGATATAATTGATGCGATTGATGTTCTGACTTATAAAGTCCAATATCATCAGTGAAGTCTATCGGTGCAAATAAATTTAGCATTATAAGAACATAATTTCTCCACATTTGTTCTTTCGTGGTTGACCTTAAACCTGTCGTTGTTTACACCTTTGTTTTGATTGTATCCCCCTTTTGGTCTGTTTCTTGATCCTATTTCATCTATGATTTCTGTGATTGGTTGATAAATTGAGTCAACGTCAATGTGTTTGTTGATTGCTGATTGACCTGCGTGCCAAGCTTCTAAAACTTCTGTAGCGTTATTTGTCCTCTCTCTATCCAGTATTTCCACATTGTTCCCATCGACATTACATCCATAATTGTCCGTATGCTTTGATATAAGCGAAGAAATGTCGTGACTTTTGACTGCGAGTTAATGTTCATGTAATCGAAGCCCATGTCGTAGGGCTAAACCGATTTATCTGCTTACAGCTTGCTACGATGGAGCAGAATGTAACTAATCACTGACATGTATATATATATATACATATATATATATATATATAGTCAGTATATCTTGTGGAATATTTACGTAACTGAACAACCTTTAACAGAAAGTATGTTAGCATGAAAACTTTTAGCCATCTAAATGGACCCAATGTATCCTATGAAATATTTCAGTAACTGTATACCACTTTAATAGAAATATGTTGCTAATCTTAACATTTTGATCTTGCCTGTAAATTGGCATGCCTCTTTTAACATGTTGTTACATGAGAATAAATTATTACTATTATTATTTGAAGCATTTGATGGTCCGTTCGTCTCATTATGGGACTTTCACTTGAACCCGATCAACGCTCCAAGGTTTCTTGTTGTGGTCTAAAATTGGACGACTCATGACATCAATAATAATAATAATAATAATAATATATTTAGTCTCAAATAACTACGTTACAAGAGTCACGCAGAACATACACACTAAAACAAAAACAACTAAGATAAAAGTGAATAGTTGGCAATATCGGAAGACTTGTGAAGAACTCGAGAAGGAAGGAGAGATTAAACTGCCCAGAGAGTGAGACAAGCCTGTGAGTTCGGCATACAAATACACATACTGCAAGCTTTCCATATCTCCATATCGTCAGCATATGACCGAACCGATAAAAAAAGAGACCAAGGAAGTCTATCACATGAAGAAAAAACAACGCTTGAAAACTTTCTTAACTTCAAAATATATTCGTTTAAACCTACTAATTGACTGACAGTAATTCTTACACCTAATAACCGAATAACTTTTCCATAAAATCTTTCCCTAACTCCACTGATTTTAGTAGTAACCAAATTATTACACAATATTTTATACCGTTAAATATCCGTTAAATATCTGTTGCTTGAATGGATTCAGAATATAACACAACACCAGTTAAAATTAGTCAATTAAAGACTAGACCCTTCAAGTATATTCAGCGATAGGATTAATATTGTAAACACTTCTAAGGCACCAGAACACTCTTCAACCTTAACTAAGAAGAGTGAGGAGACTAAAATGTAAGATCTTAGATCTGAGTAGGATTTAATCCAGCTTACTCATGAATCTCCCAGCTACAAAGAATGGATATACCCCTCTAATGTCACATGCTGTTTCCTTGGCCTTTCTTTAAGACTGACAATAATACGAACAAGTTCGACAAACACCTGATCATGCGCAATAATAAAATTTGTACAAGAGCTAGGTTCACTGAACAACCTCCGGACCCTGGAGTTGGGAGTGTGGAAGAAGATTTTCATCCAGCGACCTATCCTTATACCCAGGATTTTGATTGTAAGAACCCTCAGAATGAAAAATCGTTACATTTCATCTACCAAGCGAGTTCGTAAAAATGGCCCGCGAATATTGAAAAGGTCAAAACAACTGGCACTTGAATACGAAAACTTTCTCCAGATTAAGACCATTAGAAATAAACATAACCATAGTTACGAGTCTGATCACTAAGGCAATACTAAAAACAGCAGTGGATTGCACTGCCAGCCTATTCAAATTTTTTCGGGATACAGCCACATACTGGATCAACATATACCCCGATACATTTCATACCAACTGCAGAATACGAAATCGCACACAATCTCAATCAGGCAACAATCTAACCCTTTCATCCGGGCTTACAACTACTCCTGGAAGCTTCAGTAGCTAATTTAATGACTCCCATCCTAACCCCTCATACTACACCCATGTAGGGGTTGGTAACTCCTTTAACAAAGATACTCTCAAATGTTTTCTTTTAGCGGGACATAGGTTTAATAAACGTCTTATCAACGATCATAATAAGCAAATTAGAAGTTCATTAAGGGTAATTTGGAATCTGGTTCCTACCTAAAACCTTTTTTGACAAACAGTTTCATGGACTTGTTTAATTAGAGTAAGCTAGTTTCCTTCCAAAACTTTTTCTGACAAATTGAGCCGTGGATTTCCCATGTCAACTCAGAGGGTTTTGAAGATACCAACCACTCATAGTCAAAGTATTTATCCCGAGTAGAAAACCATTATTACTCTTGTAGAGTGAACAGCGGTTAGCCAAGCTAATCAGCCGCTTTTGTCCTTTGTATATAAAAACGTAACTAACCATTTAACACGCTCCACTTTTACGGCATATAATGATGATAAGGATTAAGCGGAAGTTATTTCTAATCATTAAAAGTACTCCTTCCTTAATCTTCTGTATTCCATCAGCTCTAACCAGCGTGAAATCACAAGATCAAGTTCTGTATTGTCCACAGAGTGTTTTAACTAGGTTTCTGACATGGCGAATACATTCGGCTTCACAGTGTTCATCGGTATTACCAACTGATGTAACTAGTTGCGAAAATATCAGGCAATAATATAACAAACCAGAAGACAATTCGAAGGACTTCCTGATGCTACCAAAGTCGCTTCAACATCATTCTGCTGAAGACTCATTACCGAAAAACTTAAGATGATGAGGACTTTATCTATAGCATCTATACCGAGGTTCTTTTTCAGCCTCTCGTTTCTTAATATGGTCTACGAGTGACAATTCTTAACTGAAAAACTCTATGTCCCTTCAGTTCACGTCTAATCGATGGTATCAAGTAGCTTCAACTGTGAAGTTCAAATACTAACCTCGGCAGCTTCGTTAAATTTTATTGTAATCTCTGTCGATTTCCTTGTCTGTAATCTTTTTATAAGATGACTAATGAGAGATTTTGGAAACCCTTGCTGCAACCCAATGTCACGTACAAAGTTCAGTTCTTTCACTCTGTTTCATTGTGTGACAGATAGCTGATCTGATAGTGTGATTGCACTTCAGTCTGAAAACTAGAATTCAATCAATGATAAAAAGTCGTTTCGTTCATAGCTTGCACTCTTTCATCAGTTTTCACTGCAATGGCAACCACACACATCATAGTACGAAGTCACAAATAATGGACGACCATGTGGATCATCAGATCAATTTTATGCCGAAAACAGTCCTAGGATTACGAGCAGCTTCCGTAAGTTCTTGATCCACACCATAGATAGGTTGAGTCACGGAAATAAGCTAACTTAGAGTTTTTACTAATTGGATACCATTTTGGAGCCAGTGCTTTCTCCTTCGATCCATACGGGTTATTCAATCCTGGGCTGACCTAAAATGAATGAATATCGACCTGCCTATTAATAGATGCAGCATCACTTGAACCATCACGATTGCGCTTGCCATATAGCAGCATTAACTATTGTGATCACATCGAATAGCAAACTGTTTGCAGCCGGAAATTAATTACACAACCATTTCCAACAATAAGTAGGTATAAGGTTGATACATGTTTCGTGGTACAACTATTAGTTGCCTGCTACTTGACTTCAGTTTCGATGAAATAAATCTTTCTATCTATTTCCGTACATCATGCTTGGGTTAACCACGGTATTGCGATGGCCAGAACAAGAAGCCGAACGTGATCAACTAGACTAAGGGCTATTGCTTGGTTCGCGAAAGGATTGTAGATGTTTGCTTGAGATCTGGGAAGCAGTCGAAGCCCTATACTGTTCGCTAGCTAGAGAGTTTTGATGAGTCGGACTGACTATCTTTGACTTGTAAATTGTTCGTTCATGTCAATTAATAGAATACCGAATTTTATGAACAATGATGTGTTCATGAACTCTGAGTTTCCTCATTGTTCATGTTGGCTCGGCTACATATACAGGCTGATCTAGATAGGTCCCGTAAGTCATCAGTTTTAAAAGATAAATTGTTTGCAATTTGGTAAAATTTCACTCTATTTAAGATTGAGACGCTTACAATGTATGTAGACAACCGGAAAACTATTTGCTCACCACTCCGAACTATACCGAAAGAACAATATTTGAATGCAAAAATATTAATTCGTTTATACTAGCTCAAAAAAGTTATTGGACTTGCTGGTTTTTATAATTCCAACCTCCTCAGGTCACTAAATATTTCGTTTATTATACCTGTTTCCTTTCCCTTGCTTACACTTCGCTCCTATCACACAATCTTCAATACCAATTAATAAGCTTAATTATCTATTTATTGACTTGTTATGAAATCTTCTTCGTTGAATTACAATTTTCTCCTTATTATTCTCTAAATTGCAACTAACTGATATTCGGTCTGTCAACGTACTGTAAGAACAAGAATCGAGAGCGAAGAAATCGAATGAATAATGTCAGCTCAAAAAAAACATTGGATATCGAAGGTCAAGGACGACCTGTGCGCGACAACTAACTGCATAAGGTTGGAGCTGTTGTGGAGATTATCTGTTTTAACCAGTGACCTACTTTGATAATTCGTTGCCACAATATAAAATTAACAGGTAATTATAACATTTATATGTCTTAGCCAGTCGTTAATAACCTATCTTACGTTGCGATTTAAGAACTTCAGAACTAACTAATTGATGGACTAAAATGTCATAAAAATTGCAGTGGACATAGGTTACCAGTGTTCATGTGGCAAATGATTATGGGGTAGAATTAACGGAACAAATAAAGTAGCTCAAAAACGGATTCACATCTTTGTAGCCTAATGTACTGAGAATCATCATCAAATGATCATCAGGTTCTATGTTATTTTCAGACTCTGTCATGTGGGATTTAACCATCAGCATTAGCATTAACGAAAATTCCGAAGATGTTTATTTCGTAGAATTACACGCAATGTAATTTATGGTTATTCTATACGATATTGACATTAAGTATTTCTAACAGTCCATATGAATGGTCGGATATTATCTGGTTAATAATATAATCTTCTGCTGATTTTTGGCACCTAAAATTCAGCCGTGGAATCCTGTCTTCCAATAATTTTTGTCTGAAGTTCTCGAGACAATGTTTAGTATTTATGTATTTGGTTAAAAATTTATCCAATGCTTCCATTTCAGCGAAAGTTTTGGTAACCGTAAAAGTGAAAACAGTTTTCAACATTATTAAGAAAATGTCCTTCTGACCGATATTAAAAGTGTGACTCAGTAGCGATTAATAGGCAATTGCATTTTATACCATTACTTTGGGTAGACAGTACATTAGTAGAAAAATGCGAACCGTTGTTGGCTGTCAGTATGATTGAGATGCCTGAATAGTGAAATGAGCATTATTTAAACCGTACAAAAAATCGACACAATTTTAGGTACGCTATGTCCACAGGTTAGTATTATCTTTCCTCCCAAACTATTCGCTTACAACGATAAATTGTTCTGATAAAGCCAGACTAATCAAACCATAACGTTACTTCTACTGCAGGCTAATAGTACGATTTTCTTGAGTTATTCAAAGCTCACTTTAGTTACGCCATATATTTTGATAGTCGACGGTTTTAGTCTGTAAAATTGCGTACTTTTCATCTAATTAGTTTTGAAACTAGTACTTTCGGTAAATTAAAAACGTAACACGATCGTTAGAAAGCACAAATATTTATCCTTGTCAAGGAGAAACGAGTAGACTGCTTGCTTTATCATAATACCTCACTAATGGTCGTATGTATTCTAATCATCAGTGTAATCTTTGCTAGTGATATTATTAGGTGAAGGTGGTATTTGATTGTGGTCAATTTCGAATCGTCTGCGGTTTCGGGTATAAGGGCGGGTTTCAGTAACCAGATGCCCACAGCGTAGAAGTATATTTCTAAAGGATTCGGAAAAAGCTGCATTAGCGTTGATCTGAGCGACTTGGTAGCGTGATCACAAAGCACAAGGGACAACTGCTTGAGACCGGTCACGCACGGCCTATTTATAAGACGTTTGTTAAGTGTTGGCTCCGTTCTTTAGGTAGCTCTAACGCCAGAGACGGAAATCTTTAAGGCAGGGTGAGGTGCGGAATTTTTATGGTCGACGTCTTCTAACCTCTTCCATTTTGTGAAAAGGCAGCATCGCTGCAGATGCTGGTTGTGCGAGAGAAACACTTTACTACTGTCATACCCCACTACAGTCAATAGTACGACTTCGCCTCCAGACCTTGGGTTGCTTTTTATAGTCTTACTGTTCTCCAATCGACCTGCTTGGCATGGTAGAATTTGAAGAAACATGCTCCCGCCAATGTAGCTCGGTTGGATAATTACGATGGGCAAGTCCGACTACCACGTCAAGGTAGCAGCTACTGTCGGGTAGTTGAAGTTACTAAAACTCTGCATGTGTTTCCGTACATACGCAATCTAAAACAAGGTCTTAAAGTCGTACTTAAACCATATTTGTGTAGTTAGTTGGCCTTTCTTAATTGATAAGTTAGTCAGGATTTTCACGCTGGTTTTATTAGAGTCGATATTGTCAAAAAATTATTGTAACAACTGTGAGGTATTATTGACCATGCCAGTAACAACAAGCAGGTTCCCCACGTGCAAATTGTTATGTGAAAAACTTCATACAAGAACATTTATGCAGTGTTCGCTTTTTATTAGGTAGTCAATCATCCGTAAAATGTGTGACGAGTATGGTGGTGCAGATGATTTTGAATCAGATGAAGAGCCTCTGGACGAGGTGCCAGAAGACGACTTAGATACGAAACCAGGTAAGCCTAATAAACTTTTCTCATTATAATGTGACCCAACGATGTCAAGACGTTTGTTTCCGTTTCCCGACCTTTTCATCTCTAAATATTCATCTTATACAATTTTCTTAAGTAGATTATGAAATATTCGTCCATGTAGTTGCTGACTGTCGGTAGTTACAATCTGCTTGGTAGAGCCTCATTCAGCAATGGTAATCGTCGAAGATTTTAGATGATGTGCAGTATCACAGTCACACTCAACTTTCATATAACTTTAAGTTGTGGACTTAAGTCGTTTCGGATTTCTCATTATTCGATCTTATTCTTGTCACTCTTTTTGCATTCTTTATCTTCACTGCTGTTTATCTCTCTCCTTCATCGTCTTTGTCTATCCTCCGTATGTTGATGTGATATACAGCAAATTGAACACGCAGTCTTGTGCTTCAAAATCATTGCGTAGCTGTCTAAATAGCCCATCTTGTGATCAGAAGCAATCGAAATAAAGTCCATAAATCAGTCAGATAAGGCAACTCTTACATCAACAGATTAGTATGCCTAACAATCTCTATCTTGTCTCATCTATCACCAGTCTTTATGAATAATCATGAGTTGCTGCGTTTTTGATGGTATCGGTGATCGTAGTTGGAAAAAGTTAAAAATTGCACCAGTATTGGTTTTTATTTAGCTTATCAATACTGTAGAATACTAAACCCCACCCCCCAACGCTGACTGTGATTTAATATGTTACGGGTTTGAACTTCAAACCCCTACTATGTATGCTACACAACTAAGTCATGGTTATTAGACTGCTCTATTTTAAAATGGAGTTTATATATGATATTTTCACACCTATTTATATAGATCGTGTTTACACTAAAATTAGTCACATAATATGCATACAAAAGGCACTTACTAAGGTTTGGCTCATTTTTTTTATAGATGGTGTTACGTATATCACATCTGATGAAGTACCTCGTTTGTCAGGTCAAAATGTGGCAGCCCCAGTAGAAAAAAGTAAACGAATCACTACTCCGTATCTTACAAAATATGAGCGCGCTAGAGTTTTAGGTGCGCGAGCTCTGCAACTATCAATGTCTGCCCCTGTTATGGTTGAGTTGGATGGTGAACGAGATCCTCTAAAAATTGCTGAAAAAGAATTAAGAGCTAACAAGATACCTATCATTATTCGTCGTTTCCTTCCGGATGGGAGTTTTGAAGACTGGAGTTTAGATGAACTTATTTTGACAGAATAAACGCACCATATATTCGTGACTTCTTTTTACGCCGCTTGAATGATTCAGTACTACCAACTATTGCGTCCTTCGACAACATTATTTTCTGGAAGAAAACTCAGTTTATTTTTGTAACCAGTCATAATCAACTTACATTTCGGCACAGTCGTACGTTAGTCCAAATCTCTACAGTGCACTAGTACGGCAAAACAAAATGAAGATGAGTAGTGAAGTAGTGGCAATAGTGTAGTTCCAATGATATTGAAGAAGACCATAAAGATTTAGCACAGCTAATGTTGCTCATAAAAATAGTACGAAATGTTCTCTCGTCTAGGTTTTTTGAATTTGTTAATCTGTTATACGGATGTTGGCTAATGCTAAAAGGATTTTAACTGAAAACATTCGGTGGAAATAATTGGTAGTTTTATGTCAGGTGCGAAACGGCCTCTTAGGTTTCCAACAGTGATACTGTTTAAATCAGTTCTTGGCTTCAATGTAACCGAGAATTGATGGGCCCAAGATGTTTCATACCAGCAAATTAGGAGAAAAATATAGGAAAATCAAAAACGGGAAGGTAGTTTTATTTACAGCAGTGAACTAGGAGAAAAGGGGATCAAATCCAAGGAGAGGAGTTTAATAATCCTACTTCACTAGTTTATTATCCATTTAAATCTTGTTGAAAATGCAAATGAAACGGAAAGGTCCAGCTAATATGATGCTGTAAGAACATTTTTGTAAAAGACGGAACACTAACTACCGGAACCTGTTTGACAAACAAAAGGACGCCAGATGGTATAACAACTACAACTTATGCGTCTAGATAACGTTTTAACTACTGACATGATACCGATTCGCATTACTTAAGGCCTTCTATTGTATATTTCTTATGAGAACGAACAGATTGTTGTAAAAAGCATCAATCGTTTAAAATCACATAAGATGTATCTAAAGTTCATAAATTAGATCGTAAATCCTGGGACAATCGAGTAAGCAATGCTGTTGTTAGAAGACTGTTACTAGGTAAGGATGGCAGATCAGTAGATGAAGTAGTTAAACTTCATCATTTGAAGTGCTTTGGACACGTGTCATGTATGCACAACCGCATACTGCTCCGATGAGCGATGTTTTGTGGTGTAGGATTAGGTTGGAAGAAGGCTAGGAGTGGCAAAACCGAAATATGGCACAAATCTGTGAAGTCACTGACAACTGGATTGAGTCATGTTGGCAGATGTAGGCTACCTGGATGGGGTCCGAGAGATGACAGTAATCGATGGTCAGAGATCTTGAATTACATGGCTCGAAGTTGCTTGCAATGGCGAATGTGCATCCATTCTTTGAGTTCTCTCGAATTCTAATCTAAATTTCTTGTGACCATTTTTCTCCTTTTAAATTTAGTTCACTGGGATATACTTCTCAAATTATATCTTCGATCTCTAGTCTTCTTGATTACAACTAATACTTATACTACCTATACTACTATGGAATTTGAATTGACCATTTGATCTCTGGGTGCTAATGCGGTATGGTAACTTGAACTGATATACGTACGTACGATGTTCTACGTTGTAACTGACTGACCGAACTGTAATTCAGTGCCCGGGTGTAGTAAAAGAATTAACTGTTTTCATGTATTAGCATTCAGTATATCGTACTAGGATAATGAGCTGACACATTAAATTAATAGCTTACAAGTCCACATTTTTAAAAATGCAAGATTTATACCTGCCAAGTACGATTTAGAAACGTTACGTAACAGCCTTAAAGTGGGGAACAATATCATTCGTCCATACCTAAGTTTAAGAGGCATTTAAATAACAGTAATAATACATGCAGGAAAGATTTATTCTCTTCCTATCGTCTCTTTAGATACAGTTTTCATTGAATAAGGAAAAACTATATACACTTCAAAGAATGATCACGGAATGCCATACAGGTGATTGCTCTCTGATGTCCTTTGTATTCAACGGGTACTTCACCGGTTTCCAAATTCCACAGGCGAGCAACTCCATCAGAAGTTGCAGTGAGCAAGAAGCGAGAGTCGGCCGAGAATGCACAATCCCAAACCCAGTGATGACCTGATGGACTACCCTGTCGGCTTGTAACTAAGCTAAAATCGGCCGTTTTCAATAAGTTAAATTTTCCATCACCTCCCCCAGTAGCAATTAATGTACTATCTGGTGAAAATTGCACCTTTAAAACATACGTTGGATGTATTTTCTGCCGATGCTGTGGAGAAATAAATGGGCATAAAAATTTAGAAGTCATAACGAAACAAAGGTATTCTGATCTAACGCTGCACAAAAAAGGTCCTAGGAATTTTATGCCATGAAACATCGCCAAGATTCTCTCTTCAGGAACAAATAGACTAAAGTGTGTTAGCTAAATGGAATTGATTTGACGTAGTCAGCATTTTTGAGGGCAGAAACAAATTTCAAACGTTATGTGAACAACCTGGTTGCTACGGCTTAAAATACAAACTTAACTAATGCTATTAGGATGAAATGTAATAAACCAACTGCTTCTTCACTCCTACATCTAATCCTGTCATCTGCAAACAATATACGATAAGGAAGCCGCCAGGAAAAATAAGATACGTCAAAGAGACTAAGACGTATCCTACGATTGTGTTACTACCTGAGTCGTTATCAACCTTGTTTCTATCGAATCAGTTCTTTCGATGCAATGACGACCGGACACAAAATTGCCGAACACACATACGAGCTGGATTGCTCTTAATAACGCTGCCTTAAACCTGATGTACAATAGGCAGACTAGTATCATTTGAGTAGTATAAGCCGCAAGAGAAACCATCATTCGCAGATAGACTTCATCTACTAAGCTAAAACCAACACTTACAGCTATCTAGATACATGGGTTGCCACAAAGGATGAGTACAGACATAATCTTATGAGTCTTTTAGGGTTATTTTGCATTTCCGAAATACTTATGGACATTGGTTGTTAACTGCACGATTTGAGGTAAACTTAGTCATCACACATGAGGGTAACGTCATTCTCAAACTCGAGTTAGAAGTGTTTTCTCGCTTTTGTAATTTCCATTCAAAGCCGTCATCGACAGTAAAATCGTACAAGAGTAACTGAACTGATAACCCTTTCAAACCTGACTGTTAGGTTGGAACAACCGATATTTGGTTGTGTGCGTGGAAATTCCCTCCGTGTGAGAATAAGCACTTTCGAATTACAAAATTTCGAAAAGTCCAGACAATTATTTTAACTGGGAATCCGCTTTTATCTTAAATAGACATAGGTTATCTACGCTTGAGGACCTCCGATTTGTCGCGTGATTCGGTAGTAACATGAGATAGCTTGATTGACCTTACTGGGTCAATGGACCAACCTGCTATGTAGAGTGTGAATAGCCTTTCAACTCTCCCAAGTAGTGCGTTATCAGCCTCGAACTATTCGTCCAAATGTTAATGAATATTCGTACTGGTTACTTGGTTTAAGTTGCTACGATATATTACTTGTATTGATAGCTATTTTAACATAGTGACGGGATATTTAGGCTTGAACATGTCCTGTATAGCCCACTGGACTCTTAGATCTTAGAAATACTTCTGATGTTTAATTTTCCAGGCTCAAAGATCTTGTTTCGATTTAGTGCGCCAGCTTTACCTGACATACTCACTCTTCAATTAGTCTCAACAGGAAAGTAAGACTCTGATAGGATGTTTAAGCTCTCTCAAATGATCCGCCAAGATAGCTGAGTCGTCTTTTAGCACCTAGGAGCAGTTAGTCAGGTGACTAAGAAACAAACTATGGGAATGGCATTCGTGCTAAATTAAAAACAACTGGTCTTACACTATGTAGGCTATAAAGCTGCACACATTTTCAAATGAAACAAACTGCTATTCTCCATAAAGTATATAGGGTTTTTCTAGTATAAGGCGTGGATTTATTTACGGCATAGAAAAAGTATCTGGTTTCCAGTATACTAAGAGAGGTGGTTACTCTGTATTCATCATTAATTACTAAACTAACATGATTTTTGTACTGTTACAGTTATCTTCGTTACTAATAATACTCAATTAAAAAATAGCATTAATTCGAAACCAAAATGTGGAGAAACATCTAAATGCATACAGCTAAAATACAAACATACTCTTTCTATAGGCTTCCAAGCAGAATCACCTGTTAAGGACCAAACAATAAGTTGGCCAGCAGAATTAACTGCAGCCAATGAAGTCACTTCTTGATCTATAGATAAACTATGGATAGGTTCATTTTGGGCGTCAGTGCATATAGAATTCGCTGCATTGTTGCGAAGATCCCAAACTATAATTTCCCCTTTACTTGTCCCGATGAGGATTTCATGTTGATTACGGTGAAGCAACATAGTATTAATGCTCGAAGATGTCTACATAAAATCAAAAAGGGACAGGTGACGTTCTGATCTATGAGTTTTACTAAGATGGCTTAATACATTAACATAATCTAAAAACAATATTACTGATAGTATAAATATTTGAAGTTATGTAATCACGATAGTCAATTATATTTCAAAGATTTGAAAAATAGCATAATATGTAAAAAAATATAACACAAAAATTTTTAGGCCAAAATGGACTTCCGACATGAGAAGAGGACTAAATTTATTAGGTTTGAAATGCATATCGATACTAAAACCATTTACATAAATTCTATAGTAAATTAGAAGACGCATGGAAAGAGCTGCTTCATCAGCTTTAAAATTTCTATTTAATAATGGATCAATGGCTGTTTTGTTCTTCGAAATAGTATAATTTTACTGATCTTATTTCCCATGGTGGACCTATGTAAGAAATAGAAAAACTGAACACTGAGTACAAAACAGCTATTCCCCTCAATATTGAGACTCCTTAGTAGTAAATACAAACAGGCCAAGATGATTGAATCAACCAGTTGTAGAATGAAGTTGAGACAGAGAGAAATAACGCAGAACTTCGTACGTAAGTACATCAGTTCAGGTTGTCATGCCCCATCAACACAGAAACGCAACTGTCAGTTCAAATCCAAGAGTGATAGAAATAGCAGAAGTATTAGCAGTAATAGAGAAGATTAAGAAGCGAAGACTTGATTCGAGAAGTATTATTCAGTAAAGATAAAATAAGAAAGAGAAAGACAGAGATGATGATGAATTCAGAAGGTTAGAATTAAAAACTACACAAAGGGTGGATGCTTCTGCGCCATTGGAAACGATTTTGAGCCATGTCAGTCAAGGTCTCTAACGATTGGTGACTTTCGTCTCGCGGACCCCAACCAGGTAGCCTACATCTACCAACATGACTCAGTCCACTTGTCAGTGACTTTATGGATTTGTGCCATGTTTTGGTCTGGCCGCCCCTAACTTTCTTCCAACCTACTCCTACACCACAAAACATAGCTCGTCGAGGCAGTCGGTGGTTAGGCATACGTAACACATGTCCCAACTACCTCAACTGATGGAGTTTCATTACTTCATCTATTGATTTGCCATCCTTAACTAGAACTCGTTTCCTAACGACAGCATTGCTTACTCGGCTGTCCCACAGTGCATGAGCAATGCTTCAGAGCCACCTGTGATAGAAGACTAGTAACCTATGAATATCTTCTACTCTCACTGGCCATGTTTCACAGCCATAAAGTAAGACGGAGCGAACTACTGCACAGTACACTCGTCCTTTGTTTAGCATATCTCGCCTGAGCGATAGGTGACGCGGGTAGGCAAAAGCAAATCGAGCCTTCTCTATCGGAGCTGAGATTTCGTCAGTCACCAGACCATCGGCACTGATGAGACTCCCTAAATATGTGAAGCGGTCTACACGTTCGACTACTTCACTGCTTCTTGAATATTATCTCTAAATCCTACTTTTCTTCATTAGCAGTAATTCTTCTAATATCTCTACCACTATGGAATTTGAATTGACAGTTGCGTCTCGGTGCCAATGTGGTATGGCAACATGAACTGATGTACTTAGGTACGAAGTTCTGCGTTGTAACGTACTGAACTGACCTGATACGACTCGAAGTAGAATGCTGCATGAGATTGAATCAACTCCAGTCGTCACATTAAGCAACGGTACAAAATGAAAACCAAAAAACTCTGAACGAGGACAACAGAAGAGAATAAAACCGTAGGATACCTACTGAACTAAGGAAGTGTCGTTTTTTAAACGTAGGGTTAAATCTGCTTCTCAAAGCCAGGATGATATATGTTCACATTCATAAAACCCATCCTCTGTACGTTCTACTAATAAATTAGTTTGACAATTAAGTGAAATATTTATGATTACCTGGTATATACGTGTTATCCACAGATTTCCACCAGCACGCCAATCTATAATCTTTGCTACACGATCTTCGGCTCCTGCAAACATCCAGTTTCCTGTGTCATTAAAGCCAACTGTGTTTACATTTTTTGTGAAATCTGAAACTATAACGAAAGGTGTCGCGGGACCCTGAATATCATAGATACGAACTCGACCATAACCGCTAGCCGCTAGATACTGTCCGTCGCGAGAAAATTCAAGAGCATTTACCTACAGATCTAACTTCAAAATATATTCGAGTAACTGACTTGTGATTCATTGTGCTGAAAACCCTGAATGTATTTTCCAGTGCTCGGTTGCCACATTCTGATAGTATGATCAAAACCTCCAGTTGCCAACGACAAATTACTATCGTAATCGTTTTTCATCATTTAGCGTCTGCATAAGAATAACGAGCGTCACAAAACCTTTAATAATGTGAAAAAGGAAAAAAGAGACAATGACAAACAACGGAGGTTTATTTTAGAGACATTGTTGCATCTAATTTGAAGTCTGCAATCTATTAATATTTATTTTCATTTTTATCTTGTTCCAAAAATCTTAAGTTTCATCCCAAAATTATTGTAACTCAAACCTAAACTGTGTACTCTATTTTGGACATAATTTTGCCAATTCTTTGTGCGTTGTGGTCTTGCTGATCGCATATTTATTAATCTGTCGTTTCTCATTAATCAAATCAGGAATAAATTGAGTAGTCAATCAATCTTCCCTCTCTCCTGCTCGCTAGCTTAACTGGTGATGGGAAAGATTTCGTTCCTCTGTCCAAGGCCATTTAGTCACAACCGAACTCACGCACTTCTAGTCACAAGGTTAACTAGATAGACTATCATGTCAAAGACTTTTAACGAGATCGAGACAAAGTTATCTCCTGTTTATGATTAAGCAGAAAGAACAAGGATGTAAAAAAAATTTGTCTGCTTCTACGGCCGTATAGTTTGAAAACTATTGGTGGATGCATAGTAAGTTGATCTGTTTTTAGTCATGTGGATACGGGGTGTCTATCCCATATTCCTAGCTTACAGAAGCTTATACTTGATAGATTTTACGATAAGATTTTCGGTAGGGCTTGATAATCTTTAAACCGTTTTTGAAGTAACACTCAATTGACACAGTTTCCAACAGTTTTAACGACTCAGGTTATTCAAGTTTGTACAGAAATAGAAACGTACATGCTTGTTGTAGTTATTTCAAACGTTATACGAACTGAGTTAAGAAACGGTGAAAACAAATATACAGATGAAATAAAAAGGTTGGAAGAAAATTGTGTCACTAGTAGTAATAAATCTCTTGCTCTTTTGATGTTATATTGTTTAGAAAGAGATAAGGTGCAGGCTGCTTAAGGAGAGAGTTTCAAGATAGAGGTAGGAGTGCAGTCAATGTAAAGGCATGAAGACATTTCAGAAATCAAGACTTATGGTTGAAACAAATATGAAACCATAATGAGCATCAATGAACATGACAAATTTAGGGGAGAAATGCTCAGGTAAACTTAGTAGGCATGAAACATGTGAATATATATTTATATAGAAAATAGAGTAGGAACGTGTACCCCGAAACCCCTTAATGTAGTTTTTATGGAAAATAATGAGGTCAGACGGATGGCTTGAATGGTAACATTTGATTATATTCAATTTCATAGGGTGAGTGACTATAATTTCTTGGCAGCTATTGGTGACTAAAGTGCCTCTGTGTGCCAGTATCAGAATAATAAGTTAAAATTACCTTCTTCGTTCAACTCCTGACCGAAGCTGCTACATTGACGTGGTGGTCAGGCTTGCCTATCGTGATGACCCAACCGAGCTATATTGGCTGGAACGCATGTTCCTGCAGGTCCTACCATGCCAGGCAGGTCGATTGCAGAACGATGAGACTAAAAGAAGCTACCCAAGGTCTGAGGGCTGTGACAGCAGTAAGGTGTTTCCCTCGGACAACCAGCATCTGCAGCGATGCTGCCTTCTCACAAGGAAGGAAGGGTTAGAAAAGGTCGGCCCTAAAAATGTCACACCTCCCCTAACTCACGGATTTCCGTCTCCTTGGGTAAGGGTGCCCAGTAAGGGCCTTTAAGAACGGAGCTAATCCTCAAAAAACATTTGATAAAAAGGCCGTGCGTGACCGGCCTCAAGTAGTTGTCCCTTGGGCTCTGCGGTCACGCAACCAGGTCTCTAAGACCAACACTAATCTATCTTCCTTTTCAGGTTCCTCAAGAAACAACCTTCCACGGTGTGGGCAGCCGGGAAGTGATAACCGCCCTCATACCCGCACAGCACACGAGACCAAATTGTTCAAAATCAAATCCTCCCTACATTCCCTAATACCCCTCTTATCTCCACGACTAACTCTTCTCACATTCATTTATCACAGTGCACAGCTAATGCAAACGATGCGAGTTCGCGAAACGTCGTTCCCGGTCTCCTTAAACCCCGTTCAAACTACATGTTGGAGCATTCAATGTACGGACATTGTGTCAAATAGGGCAACAGGCATCATTAGCTAGGACTTTAGAATCTCGTTCCATCGATGTGTGCTGCGTCTCGGAAACGCGCATACAGGATCCGAGTAGCATCACTCATTTGACCTCACCATGTCAAGATAGAGAAGCAGCTCGCCGGTGTAGGTATAGAATTGAGTCGTAGGGCAGAACAGTCTCTCCTGGACTGGATCCCTGTAGATAGTCGCTTGTGCGCCGTCCGACTGAACGGGACAGTAAGGGCTCGGAAAGATAGGGACACTCGTCGTTGCCTCTTCGTCATATCAGCCTACGCCCCCACTGACTGCAGCCCAGATGATGTACAAGATGAGTTTTACAGAAAGCTTTCGGACCTTCGCCAAAAAGTTAAGCGCTCTGATATAGTTATAATGGCTGGTGACTTCAATGCTTAAGTAGGTAGACTAAGTGAAAATGAGAGACACCTAGGTGGATGTTACGGTCTCGCGGCTCAAAGAACAGACAATGGCGACCGTCTGTTGCAACTGTGCTCAGATAACCAACTATTTCTAGCGAACACTAATTTTAAGCATAAGGAAAAACATCTTTTGACCTGGCGACCCCCGAAGTCGTCTCAACGTTGGACACAACTAGATCATATCGCCATCAGTCACCGATGGAGGGATTCGATAGAAGACTGTCGCTCGTTCTGGGGCACATGTTTAGATTCAGATCATGCCCTAGTGCGAGCACGTATTTGTTTGAGGCTTGCTGGACGTAGGAAAGACATCGTAAGGAAGCCTCTTAGGGCTTTACTTGGTGATAATCAAGCTAAGAAAATATTTCAGGAGGAACTAGAAAAACAGTTAGGCGGCCATGCTAGTGATTCCCATCTTGAATCAGGTTGGAATGATATCAAGAAGGTCGTGGAAACAGCAATGGTATCTGCTAGCAAGGTAAACCACAAGGCTAGGATGAAGCCATGGATTTCAGTCGCATCCACCGAAATGATGGATGCTCGAAAACGCATCCCACCTGACTCTGAACATGATGAAGAGCGTAGTCAGCTTAAGCGCAGACTTATAAAAAGCCTACGTAACGACCGTGAACAATGGTGGGTGGCGAAAGCAAAAGCAATGGAAAAGGCAGCGGCGATAGGCAACACTAGACAACTTTTCCGCCTTATTAAAGAAACCGGTATTAGGAACCCGAATGTGAGTGAGACTATCTCGGAAAAGGATGGTCTTATTATCCATTCTCAATCTAGGAGGCTGGACCGATGGGCAGAACACTTTAGGGATCAGTTCAACTGGCCTCGAGCCACAATTCGGTTGCCCACGATCTCCAGTCATCCTGAATGGCAAATCGATTTAAGTCCTCCCAGTTTGCATGAAGTTGAGAAAGCTATAAGAAATCTAAAGGGAGGTAGAGCAGCAGGTCCTGATAGGCTTACTCCTGTGATGTTTAAGTATGGTGGTCCAGTTTTAAAGGTTAGACTGACCGAGATCCTAGGTAGAATCTGGGAACTGGACGTATTCCCATCTGACTGGTCTCAGTCGCTAATTGTCCCAATCTACAAGAAAGGGCAGAAGTCCTCTTGTGACAATCACAGGGGAATAAGTCTAACTAATATAGTTTCTAAATTGTTAGCCTCGATTATACTTAGACGTCTAACTAGAGCTCGTGAAGAGCAGACTCGAGAAAACCAGTCTGGTTTTCGACCTGGACGTGGTTGTATAGACCACATCTTCACACTACGACAGGTTCTGGAACACAGACACACATTTAGACGTCCGACAATAGTCGTGTTCCTAGACCTAAAAGCGAGATTTCACTCAGTGGATCGTGAAGTTCTGTGGCAGTGTCTGTCATTGAAAGGTGTACCAAAGAAGTACATTAACCTTATACAAGCACTCTACTCGAACACCACTGGTCGGGTGAGAGCATATGGCGAACTGTCATCTAAATTCTCTACATCAAGTGGTGTCCGTCAGGGATGTCCACTCTCTCCATTCTTGTTTAATTTTATCATAGACATGCTCCTAGAAATAACATTATCCTCGTCTGAATTTTCAGGAGTAGACCTTTTACCAGGTGGCTCGCTTATTGACTTAGAATATGCCGATGACATAGTCCTACTTGGTGAAGAGGCTGACAAAATGTAGAGTCTTCTGACTACCCTAAGCAACAATGCAAGCATGTTCGGGATGCGGTTTTCCCCCTCGAAATGCAAAATGTTGCTTCAAGACTGGGTTGCAGCGGCACCTGAACTAGTGATAGGGAGTGAAGTAGTCGAGAGTGTTGATCACTTCACTTATCTTGGGAGTCTCATCAGTGCCGATGGTCTGGTGACTGACGAAATCTCAGCACGGATACAAAAGGCTCGATTGACTTTTGCCAACCTGCGTCACTTATGGCGTAGGCGTGATATCCGTTTGCTCACTAAAGGACGAGTGTACTGTGCAGTGGTTCGCTCCGTCTTTCTTTATGGCTTTGAAACATGGCCGTTAAGAGTAGAAGATGTTCGTAGGTTACTAGTATTCGATCATAGATGTTTAAGAAGCATTGCTCGTATATCGTGGGACAGCCGAGTAAGCAATGCTGTCGTTAGGAAACGAGTTCTAGTTAAGGATGGCAAATCAATAGATGAAGTAATGAAACTCCATCAGTTGAGGTAGTTGGGACATGTGTTACGTATGCCTAACCACCGACTGCCTCGACGAGCTATGTTTTGTGGTGTAGGAGTAGGTTGGAAGAAAGTTAGGGGCGGCCAGACCAAAACATGGCACAAATCCATAAAGTCACTGACAAGTGGACTGAGTCATGTTGGTAGATGTAGGCTACCTGGTTGGGGTCCGCGAGACGAAAGTCATCAATGGTTAGAGACCTTTAACGACATGGCTCAAAATCTTTGCAATGGCGCAGGTGCATCCATTCGTTGTGCTCTCTCAAATCCTAATCTTCTGAATTCGTCAGCACCTCTACCTTTGTCTTTCTAACCTTATCTCACTGAACTATATTTCTCGAAAAATATATTCGAACCCTAGTCTTCTTTATTAACATTAATACCTCTACTATCTTTATCACTGTGGGATTTGATTTGACATTTGCGTCTCTGTGTTGTGATGGTATGGCATCATGAACTTATGTACATACGTACGAAGTTCTACGTTGCGACTGACTGACTGACTCTTCGATCAACTCTGTTTGTAAACCTACACTGTCTGGTGATAGTATATGACAACGAATTACTACTCAGAAGCTTATACTTGGATGTTATAGATAGTAAACTTATTTGCCGTAAAATTGCTATCAATCGTTTTCAGTGCTTCGAACGCCAGATAATCATAGTATTTTTAGTTACATCACTGAGCTCAGCCACGGTAAACAGCATATTGGTTAATCCAATTTAGATCGTGACGAAAGCATCAGTCGCTAAGAACACATCGTTATTAGAGCCAAAACAGAAAATCTACAAACAGAACAAAATCAATGACATCACTTTTTATTGATGGTTATCAAACCGTTGTTTAGTGATGACATAGAGTCAAGATGGTAGAAAATTTACTGGGTTCGTACCTACCTATGAATCATGAGTAGCTGTAGTTGTATGACGTAACTTTTCATGTCGCATGCAAACATTATGTATTGAAATATATAGAAAGTTCATGAGTTATACTAAATTATAGAGATACGTTGGACAATTCCATCTATGAAATAATATCATATAATTATTGTTCTACACAATTTGGATCTATCAGTAAATAAAAATTAGTTCCATTATTCTGATAACCAATTGAACAGAATACAAACAAATATTCCTTTATTATTAGAAACCGACTGAACTGTACTCAAATCCATAAAATTGTAATGTGAGATAAAATAAAATACGACTAAGAAATAAAGTCACAACCGAACTCACGCACTACTAGTCTCAAGGTTAAATACACAACCTATCATGTCAATTCAGAGAAGCCAAAGAATGGATGCACCTGCGCTACTGCAAACCTTTTTGAGCCATGTCATTCACGGTATCTAACCATCGATGATAGAATATTAGTAACACACGAATATCTACTCTTACCGGCCATGTTTCACACCTGTATAGTAGAACGGAAAGAAGTAATGAGTGATAGACTCGTCCTTTGGCTAGCAAACGGATATCTTGCCTGCACCTTAAGTGACGCAAGTCGGCAAAAGCCATTCGGGCCTTCTGTATCCGTGCTGAGATTTCGTCAGACACCAGGCTATCACTACCGATAAAACTCCCGAGATAATTGAAAGTCAACACGTTCAACTGCTTGACTCCTTATCACTAGTTCAGGTGCGATGCAACCCAATCTTGTAGCAATATTTTGCATTTCGAGGGAGAGAACCGCACGCTAAACATGCTTGCATTGTTGCTTATGGTAGTCAGAAGACTACATTAACAAAGCAGAATTATGTCATTGGAATATTCTAGGTCAACGAGTGAATCTCCTGGCAAAAGTTAGACTCCTGAAATATCATATGATGCACGTGTCGTACCTAAAAGCACGTCAGTGACAAAACTAATAAGAATGAAGAAATGGACAGCTGTGACAGGTATCACTTGAAGTAATCAATTCCGATGACAGTTCGCCGTAAGCTCTCCCTGGACCAGTAGTATTCGAGTAGAGAGTCTGTATAAAGTTAATGTACTTCTTCAGTACTTCTTTCAGTGACAGACAGTTACAGAACCTCACGATCAATGGAGTTAAATGCCGCTTTGAAGTCAAGAAATACCATTATTGTCGGACGTGTGAACGTGCGTCTATGTTATAAGACACGACTTAGTGTGAATAGCTAGTCTACACAGCGACGTCCAGATCGAAAACCAGCATGATTTTCTCGAGTATGCTCTTTACAAGCTCCAGTTAGGCGTCGGAGTATTATTGAGGTCAATATTTTAGATAATAGATAATAGACTGATTCCTATGTGATTGTCACATGACTTTTCTCTTCTTTTGAAAACTGGGACAATCAGTGATTGAGACCTGTCGAATCGGATTACGTTCAGATGCTAGATTCTACCTAGGATCTCAATCAATCTAACTATATTAGTTAGGTTGATTCCCCTGTGATCGTCACGAAAGGACTTTTGTCCTTTCTTATAACTTGAGATAATCAGCGACTGAGACCAGTTGGATGTAATTACGCCCAGTTCCAAGATTCTATCTAAGATGTCAGCCAATCTAACTGTTGAAACTGAACGGCCATCCTTAAAAATCTCAGGGTTCGATCTATCAGTACCCAGTGCTCTCCCTCGCTTCAGATTTTCTATAGCCATCTCAACTTTATAGAGAGTTAGAGGACTTAAATCTATATGCCATTCAGGATGACTGGAGATCGTGGGCAACCGAAGTGTGGCTGAATGGCAGTTAAGTTGATCCTTGAAGTGTTCTGCCCATCGATCAAATCTCCTGGTTTGAAAATGAATCATATGACCATCCTTTTCTGAGATAGTTTCGTTAACAGATGATGGATTACTAGTACTAGTTCCCTTGATAAGGCGGAACAGTTGTCTACTGTTACCTATCATCGCTGCCTTTTTTATCGCTCTTGCTTTCACTACCCACCACTGTTCACGATCGTTGCGTAGGCTTTTTATTAGCATGCGCTCAAGCTGACTTCGCTCTTCGTTATGTTCAGAGCCAAGTGGGACGAGGTTCCGAGCATCCATCAGTTCGGTAGATGCCACTGAAATCCGCTGTTTCTGCTTAACCTTATGGTTTAACTTACTAGACATTCGGGTATACGAGAGATCGTGAGCAACCGAGGTGTGGAGCCTCTCCAACGATGGCTGGTAGCAATGAGGACCAGCTGGGCCGACTTTGGGTGTCGTTAGCTCAAGGGTTGCTTTTCCTTACTCTTAAATTTAGTGTTATCTGAGCTTAGTTGCAGCAGACTGTCACCAATAACTGTTTTTGGGGTTGCGAAACCATAGGACCCACTCAGGTTTCCTTTCGCATCGTCTATCTACTTGAGCAGTAAATTTGCCAACCATTATTACTACGTCAGAGCGCTTAACGTTTTAAAGGAGGTTGGGGAGCTTTCTGTAAGACCCATCTCTTAACCCATTTGAGTTGCAGTCAGTGAGAGCGCGGGAAGAGACGACGAAGAGGCAATGGCTAGTGTCCCTAAATTTTCGAGTCCTTACTTTCCCAATTAGTCAGACAATGCACAAGCGACTCTACCTGGATCCAGCCTAATAAAGCTAGTTTCGCTCTTGGACTCAATGCTATACCTACACCAACGAGGCCACGAGAAACAGCAGCAGGGCTTTTGGATGCATGAAGCGTAAACAGAGTTGATTCTCTATCTAGACAAAGTGAAATAAAATTCATTATTTTATTAGGGTCCTATATGCGCGTTTCGGAGACGCAAGACACATTGATGGCATGGGATTACAGAGTCCTAGATAATGAAACCTGTTGCCACATTTAACACAAGGTCACTTAGTACGGGTCTTCAGTACATTGGTAATAACGTTTCGTTAACTTGGAACGTTTGCATTAGCGGCCTGAGGTGACAAAGGAATTGAAGAAGGTTTGGTTATGGAGTAAGAATGCGATTAAGAGGTGTAGGGAGATTTTCACTGTGCTGTTTTGTCTCGTGTGTTGTTACGGGCATGAGTGCGGATGTCACTTTCCGGCTGCCCATACTGTGAAAGAGTACATCTTGAGGGACCCGAAAAGGAAATCAGGTTAGCGTTGGTCTGAGCGACCTGGAAGCGTGATCGCAGAACACAAGGGAAAACTGCTTGAGACCGGTCACGCACGGCCTATTTATAAGACGTTTGTTAAGTGTTGGCTCCGTTCTTTAGGTAGCTCTAACGCCAGAGACGGAAATCTTTAAGGCAGGGTGAGGTGCGGAATTTTTATGGTCGACGTCTTCTAACCTCTTCCATTTTGTGAAAAGGCAGCATCGCTGCAGATGCTGGTTGTGCGAGAGAAACACTTTACTACTGTCATACCCCACTACAGTCAGTAGTACGACTTCGCCTCCAGACCTTGGGTTGCTTTTTATAGTCTTACTGTTCTCCAATCGACCTGCTAGGCATGGTAGAATTTGAAGAAACATGCTTCCGCCAATGTAGCTCGATTGGATAGTTACGATGGGCAAGCCCGGCGACCACATCAAGGCAGCAGCTACGGTCGGGCTATTGTTATGAAGTTTAGTTCCGATTCGAGGATAAAATACCGAGAGTCGCGTGCTGGTGGCTGCCCAGTTGACCAAACCTCTGGAATATATTTACTAAACGAGCTGCAACTAGAGAAGGTCCCTCTGAAATTTAACAAAAAGGTTGGCAGTAAGCAGTAGTTTGCTCTAGATTCATGACTGTTATCCTACTTTCTGTTACAGAAAGCGAGAAAAACGAAACCATTAGGAATGAAACTATTATTTTACAATCTGAAGACTTGCTTTCTGCTGAAACACTAGGCTTTCGACTGAAGGATTACTGGACGAGTATGTCGGTATCTATTTGAAGAGGCAATCTACAGACTACCTATTCTTAGTATCCTTTAGAAGATAATGCTAATCAGCAGTGTGTAGTAGTTCTCAAGTTTTGACAGACTCCTAGTTCTGAATCAGGATGGAGGACTAAGCAACGTCACTAAAGAACACATATTTGTCATTACTTTGGTGGTCAATCTGCAACATGATGCACATAGAAGTGCTTGTCATTGTTGATTTATTCACATTACTTTGTAACATGTAAAGAAATTTTTAGTATTGTATCATGGTATCCTTGCTATATTAACAAGTGATGACAGTAGGAAACTAGTGACATCATATCAGTCACAAGCAACGCAACAGCTAGCATGTGCACTGGTTCAAGTCATTATGTAATATCAGAAAATGATAAAATTACCAAGGCAACGCGACACTATTGATAACAGTAACTGTAACGGTTTCGATGGTGGTAGAGAATTAGGCATAGATAATATGGTGAACGTAAATAATAACTTGTGGAACAAAAAGTATGAAATATTAAAACTCAGTAACAGAGGAAAGGTAATGACTATCACTGATTCTCAGCTTTGTGACCTAACAACTCCAACTACTGTTTAAGATTAGTCTAGAAGTTTATCTGATGTCGACTGATTCACCGATAGCGAAACAATCGAAAAGGAGGAAAAATAAACAGAACATATCGCAAACGTTGGGTTGTTCTAAAAAACTGATGAAAAGGATTTTAAAAGGCATGACGATTTGAATATTCAAATACTCATTATCTGTACATAGACAAATTGTTAAGAATTTGAATAACCCTGGAAATTTTCAAGCCGTGTTTTTCATCACAGAACTACGACTATTCCCTAGGCTACTCATAGTGGTTTACCTTGCTCTCCTTTTTAATGAAAATTTCGACTAAATATTTACATGAATCTTCATTTAAATGCATTTTAATATTCTCAAGTGGATATCATGGCAATTAAATGCGGAAAGATTGTTCAAAGTATGTAACAAAACACATAATTTCTTAATTTAGACTCCGCATTTTCATTCTTACATCAAAATTTATGATAAGAACTACTTGCTTTAATTCTGCAGACGAATCGCCGAAACGACCTTGTCACTTGAATAGAAGAGCATTTTTAAGGTCGTTTCCCAATGTTCAATATCTTCTCACCAGCTAGTGTAAAACTCTTCGTTCCATAGCTCCTAATTCTTGTTTCTTCGGTATGGTTTCACTTAAATGGTAGTTTTCGATGGCTAGGATTCTGTAATATCTAACATCTTTTTCAAGAGCAAGTAGAAAATTGATTTCTTTATCTTGATTATTGTTCATTCGGTACAGTTCCAGGTGTTTGGTGGTGCCCAATGAATGGGGCTCTAGTCAGTCGACTGTATAATTTTAGTCATTTGACAGTTTGTTGTGTGTGTTTCAGGGAAGTAGGGTTTCTGGATACCAGAAGTTATCACATTACCAGACCGGAGATCAGTTAGTTGCAATGTGGAAAATAATAAGGAGAAAATTCTGATGCCAATTAGAAGATTCCAGAACTAAGTCGATAAATGTAAATTTAATTTAGTTGTTTCGTTGGGAAAATAGTGCTAGAGGGGCAAAGGAAGGAAAACAGAGATGACAGGCGAGAGAGATGACAAAAACCGAACCAAAAACGACACTTATTCCGAGTAAATGTAGGCGCAGTTGGATTTTTCGACTTTAGGTACATTTTTTAGTTTTGATGACGTACCTGTTGGGATAGCCATCGAGAAGCCACCCACGCACATAGTCGATTGATGAACTTATCGATTAAATGTTTAAATATTTCAAGGGCAGTCGACTGATGAACTATTTGATTAATGTTCAAATATTTTAACGACAGTATCGATTATTTATATAATTGTTAATACGAATGTTTGATTGTATATGTTTGATTCTGGTAATGTGTTCTCCAACGTCTTCCGTCTTCTTATTTTTGAACGGTGGGAGTCTAACGTCCGGTGTTGTCATTTGTACTGTGGTTTGACGTTACTCAAATAGAGAACATAAAAGATTTCCTAAACACCTAAATGGGCTGAATTCATGAATGAACAATAAAATAATAATAACCTAAAAGTTGTCAACGTTTACGTCTCCTAAATATTAATTTTTTACTTCTTTCATTCTTCTCATAAATCTTATACGCAGTCAAGAAACAGAGGTTGACCTGAAACACTTCCTTGATGATAAGAGAAACCGTTGCACTGTATCATTTGTTAGCGTTTATTTAGGAATGAAGCCAACCACGCATATTGTAAGTAACTGATTCCGAATGACTTTAGTTTGACGAGTAGCCTTTAATGTAACCGTTTATCAAAAGCTTTCTTAAAGTCGAACAAGAGGACTGACACTAGAAGCCCGTTGTCTCTCTTTTGAGTGATATCAGTAAGATAACCTAGCAAGCATGTATCGCATGACCTGAATCTCAAGACTTCGTGCAGTGAGGCCGATATGAGATTGTAATTCAGTAAACAGCTAAGTAAGATCACCTTCACTAACTTCTTCACCACCCTAGATACAAATGAGGTTATGTTGGTGAACTGGTGATTCTCAACATTTGCTGTAGGTCCTGATACAGTTTTGGGATAATACGTACTCTGTACCGTGACGTTCAAAGTGGCGATTTAAATGATAGATGCTGGGATCAAATTTGATTGATTTAGTTGGATTTGTCTGTCAATGCGGCACAAATGTTTCCACTAAACAGCTCATCTATACGTTTGAGATCTTCGTGCACTTGATTTCTCCTAACCAATACGCTCCCTCTTTTCAATTCAGTGCATCCATTTTTATTTTGAAGGATTTTGATAATGTGGCAATTCTACTACCCTATCTTATTCTTTTCATATTACCTTAATTTTCTCTCCTTTATTTACAATTATCACCTTATTTCTATTTGAACTTTTATTTAATTGACCTTTTATTAACCTTCATATTAAAATTCCTTGTTAAGTAAATTCGTTTGACCAGATTGTTCGAAATGTATAGCGCAAATACATCACATTTTTAGGAAAGAGTGTCGTCATGCTATGAAAAAATCAATTTAAGTTCCTGGATGATGCGCATATTGATGATTTCTACTTCTGCATCGTACTCCACGACCAAACTAGCATCCCCAACAGTATGACCAGGTTTTAACGAAACACGTCCAGTAACTATTTAAATGATCACTAAATGAAGAAGAACGCTTTAAATTATTCGGTATGTGCATTTACTAAGTGACCTTATATTTATATTCATCATGGCTATAGCAATCTTCAGTAAACTTTTGACACGCCTAAGATATTTCACCTTCACTGCTCCGGTAAATCTAATTCAAAAACAAGAAATCGTGTACCAAGACTCTTGGAAAATGCTGGACTCCCTAATGTCTAGGTTCTTTTCACAAGCAGTTTTAAACCAATTAATTACTTTGTGCTCGCTTATTTTTCCAACAAAATCTTTCTACTTGAACCTTTTATTTGAACCCCTATTATGCGATATTTGACAACCCTTCTCTGCTTTACGCTGAGACATTCAATGCGTCCTTCCTACCTGTTACTACTTTGGTCTAATCCGACCACAGCAATGGTTTACTGCAAAATAAAGTTGATGCACATATTCGATCTCAACTTTAGATAGCTCGATAAAAATGCGAGTTTTGGAGCAATGGTGTTGGAACCATTCGTACTTGTTTACTTCTATACCCCTAACTTTCAATCACCGTCTGTTGACTTCTTGACTAAAGTCCTGTACTCATAGGCACATCAGTAACAGGTACACTTTTCCGGTAAACATATTTCCGCAGACATGACCTTTAATTCAACTATTACTACAACGTATCATCTAATAAACACGCTTGGAAAATCAAAAGGCTATAAGCAACTTATCATCGTCTTATAATGAGGTTGATTGAAAAAAATTACCAGACCTCATCAGTTTCGTGAAGAAGAAGGCTCACAACAGGACCACGATCCCTTAACCCAAGATTGCTTCCACAAGAAGTTGTTGGAATGTTAACTCGGGAAATTCCAAACCACTTGCTGTTGACCGGCTAAGTACCTGTGATAACTCCTACCACACACTTTCCAACCTGATATTGGCTTCGAGGAGTTTGAAAACCTCAAGACTAAAAGCATCAAGGGCGCTTGAAGTCAGACAGATCTGTTGTCTTGTATCAAATTCAATATGGAGTGCTGAAGTGATGTTCAAACTTTCGTTACATTCCTCTGGATACCCCCTTCGATTGTCCTAAACTGAGGGTAAACAGCTATATTATCTACAGACATGAGCCATTGTCTCACCTGGTGTTATCTATGGCTAACCTATTACCATCCTGAGTGGCTGTAAAATCAAATGTAACAGCAGTCGGTTGCGTATCGGTCTCTTAATCTTCTCCAAGGGAACAGAAAAAGCTGACCATTCTGTTTCAGATGTTAAGGTTTTGGAGTGGATTATGAATTCGGAGGAACAGTTTTAGAAGATTGGATAAGCGCCTTTTCTAGTGTCCAAAAAAGAAAACAATTTATCCGGGTAAGAAACGGTTCTATTATTATTTAGAGGGTACATATAGTTACCTCAACAATATTACACTGTTCTTTAACACAATGTGTTTCCAATTCTGGAAGAATGCTTCCGTACAGGTCCCACATTGGACCCCTACAGTCCAGATTCAAGCTTCACCTCTCAGGGTGTCAAATCCGATCTGGCTGACGCTGTAATTAAGTATCAATTTAAACAGCATACTACAGTTCAGTAGAAAACATAGAAACTCCAATAAAGGTACAAAATATAGAAACTATAACAATGTGCAAATATTAACATCACAAATAGGATTAAACAGAGTACCAAAATGTAGCACAGAAAGAGTCAGTAAGAACATATTACAAATATGTACATGGAGAGTTTTTCCCAAAACAAAGCCTTTAAATTAGATTCTACATCAGCGACTAAGCTTTACAGGTGTTAAAGTTGATCCAGAAGTTATTTTGACTCCCCAAGAAAACATGAATGGTCCATCTGTAGTCAACAGGAAGGTTCCGACTTCTTTGTAACAGCGAAGTCAGGATACCAATTTTGAACAGCAGCTAAACTTATAACGTGCTTTTAATCACTATCCCTTCCTCAGAACACTAGCTTATTCTACCTAACTTATTTTCTTTGTTTCTCTTCTTTACTTACAAAGTCTTAACTATCAAGGGAAGCCTGAACACGAGATCGAAATACATTGAGGACTCAGCCAAGGCTAACTATACCGTTCACTTTATACACCATAACTTGGTACGGTCATCACAGAATTATCCTCAACACTGTTTAATACACACGAACGTTCACATATTAAGGTTTACAACGTTGCTTCACTCAATCTCTTCAAAAGACACATAGATCTTATGGACTGAGTTCAGAGACGAACAACTAAATAAGTGATTGTTTTTAATGATAATCCTAAAGAGGATATATCACAGCACTCGCTAATATCGTCTTTGAAGATGAGGAGAATCAAAGGTGGTCTACTAAAGGCTTACGGCCTATTATGGACGCTAAATAATTCCAACATGAATTTCTTGCTGAAGTATCATCACCACGGACCTCGAGGTAAATCTCAAAAAATCGCACATCAAAGTGCAAACACCTGTGTTAAGATACGATTTTTCTCCTTAAGAGTTGCCGAAACTTGCATGGCTCTCCCTGCCGAAGCGAATACAGCCATGTCAACAGATAGCTTTAGGAAGGTACTTGATAAACACGTACTCACTTAGAATCATCATCTGCCGTTTGGGCCAGCTGTGTCTAATGGATATCTCAAGACGTGCGAATAGTTGTTATTGCTATTTCCATAAACAACTAACTTCATCTATCCCGCTTATTATCTCTCTTTACACGCCCCATTTAACACTTCGGTCCACTTACACTATCTTTACCACCAGTTACAATTTCCTCCTTATTATACTACACATTGCAACCAACTGATCTCCGGCCAGATAACGTGATAGCTGTTGGTATCTATAAACTCTATTGCCTTGAGTCAAACGCACTCACTCTAACCAATTAATAGAGAAGACATCTGCCTAGAATTAGTGTAGTCGAGTGGCTATACTGCGATCGACGCCTAAATATTTAGAACCGTACCCAATTGGCAGGGTAGAGCTAAAATAAGTCAATTTGTGTATACTGGGTAGAAGAAAAGATATTAAATTTCGGATACTTTGGTTAATGTAAATTGTACGGGCCACAATTTGACCTTTATCAGCGCGGTGAACTTAGTCTTCCAACGCGTGATTGTCAAGTCTTTGCCTTAACGTATACTGTTACTTCATCGCGATGGTTGGTGGTTATTCAGTTCTACGCGAAAAGTCTGAAAAGACAATTAGATATAAGACTCCCAGAGGTAAAGAAGTCTGTTTGACAAGGGAAGTTTATCTTCGGGACGATATACCATGCAGAAGTTTATCATGTTCTCAGGCAGAGTGCCACACAGGTAGCTTGATGCTATAGTTAATTGTTTCAGGTGGATATTCCTTACCAAAAGACCTAAAAACGTATATTTTGATCGATGGATTTTATGCTCTTAACTACTGGGAACTATTTGAACTGGAGGACATAAAGGGTGTTATTGTTTCTCTGTCATCAGTGAATTTTGTATGCTTTTATGCTGTAGTGATTTGATGTTTGCAGGTCCAGCAACAGGCCTCAACCAATCGCCCCTACCGAAGAATTCGTTCAAGCCTTGAAGATGCCAGCCAAACATGCATACTATTCGATAACGAGTTTAGTCGCTCATGTTTTCGTCCTCCTTTGGCAGACGAAAGCCTTAAGGATTACACCACGAGGTTAGTAGGATTTTCGCTAACCTTTTAATCAGAATGAATTGGGTTGCTGCCAACTGGTACGTAAATCACTTGAATGGTCACGTTTCATTAGTCTTCGTAACGGACAATGAAAGCTATGTCCACTCATATTCGTCTGGATTAAACATTACATCGTGTAAATTAACTGTAAGTCATCAATTACAACTTAAAATAATTGTCATGAAGTCATGCGAAAGTTCAGTTACCTATTGATTTCAACCTATTCTTACATCGCAAAAACAGCTGGACGAGGCAGTCGGTAGTTAGGCATACGTAACACATGTCCCAATACTTCGTCAATCTATCTACCATCTTTACCTAGTACCCGTTTACTAACGACAGCATTGGGTCCTCGGTTGTCCCAGGATACACGAGCAATGCTTCCGAAGTCACCTATAGTCGAAAACCAACCCACAAATATCTTTTACTCTGACTGTCTATGTTTCAAAGCCATAAAGTGGGACAGTGAAAACTACTGCGCGGTACACTCATCCTTCAGTCAGCAAACAAATATCTCATTTACAACGTAATCTGAATATCCGGTCTATACATTCACGTCCAGGTCGTAAACTAGCCCGGTTTTTTCTAGTCTGCTCTCACAAGCTCTTGTCAGACGTCAGATTGTTACTGACGCCATTTTATACTATGCTAGTTTAACTGATTCTTCTATGATTGTCACAAGAGGACTTCTGTCCCTTTTTATATTGGGATAATCAGTTATTGAGACCAGTTAGATGATAGGATTATGCCTAGGTCCCAAATTACACCTAAAATGTCAGTCAATCTAACTGCTAAAGCTGGCCCACCATCCTTAAAAATCTCAGGCGTTGGCTTGTCAGGCCCTGCTGCTCTACCTCGCTTTAGATTTCCTATAGCTTCTTCAACTTCACCGAGAGTCGGAGGACGTATGTCGATTTGTTATTCAGGATGACTGGAGATCGTGGGTAACCGAAGTATGGCTGAAGGACAGTTGAACTGATCCCTGAAGTGTTTTGCCCATCGATACGATCTCCTGGTTTGAGAATGAATAATAAGACCATTCTTTTCTGAGATAATTTTGCTAACAGATGGGTTTCTAATACCGGTTTCCTTGATAAGGTGGAACAACTGTCTGCTGTTGCCTATAGCCACTGCCTTTTCCATCGCTCTTGCTTTTGCTACCCACCACCGTTCGAGATCATTGCGTAGGCATTTTATCAGCCTGCGCTCAAGCTGATTTCGCTCTTCATCATGTTCAGAGCCAGGTGGGATGAGTGGGATGAGCGTCTATTTGTTCGGTGGATGCTACTGAGATCCATGGGCTTATCCCAAACCTTATGGTTTACCTTACTAGCAGATATAACTGCTGTTTCTACTGCTCTTTGGATATCATTCCAAGCTGCCACTGGATAAGAATCATATACATAGCCCCCCCAATTGTTTTTCTAACTGTTTTCGATATTCCTAGCTATGCTGTCATGAATTTGAACTGTAAGAGTTTTTCTTGCGCTGTCTTTTCCACGTCCAATAAGGCGCAAACAAATACGCGCTCGCACTAGAGCATGGTCTGAATCTAAACAAGTGTTCCGGAATGAGCGGCAGTCTTCAATAAAGCCTTTTCAACGATGGCTTATGGCGATGTGATATAGTTGGTTCTAGCGTTGGGATCACTGTGGGGGTCCCCATGTCAAAAGTTGTTTATCCCTATGTTTTAAGTTATTATCTGCTAGAAATAGGCGGTTTTCTAAAGATAGCTGCAGCAGACGGTCGCCATTATCTGTTTGGTTATCCGCGACACCTTAAGATCCACTCATTTATCTTTCCTTTTCACCTAGTCTACCTACTTGAGCGTCAGTCACCAGCCATTATTACTATATCAGAGCGCTTAACATTTTGGAAAAGTGTAGAGAGGTTTCTATAAAACTTGTTTTTCATGTCGTCTCAAATGCAGTCAGTGGGACCGTAGGCAGATACGACGAAAAGTCAACGGCGAGTGTCCCTATCTTTCCGAGTCCTTACTATCCCGCTTAGTCGGACAGCTCACAAGCGACTGTCTACCGGGATCCAGTCTAAGAGAGCTTGTTCTGTCCGACGATTTGATACTATACATACGCTGGCGAGGCCACGGGAGTCAGCATCAAGGCTTCCAGAAATACGAAGCGTAAACCATGTTGTGTCTCTATCTGCACGAGGTGAAATCAAATTGATGATTTTACTTGGATTTTGTATGCGCGTTTCGGAGACGCTACATACATCGACCGCACGGGATTCCAGATTTCTAACTAATGAAGCCTGTTGCCCTATTTGGAATATGGTTCAAACATCAAAAGCTCCAGTATGTAATTTAGTACGGGGTTTCAGGAAACCGGGAAAAATGTTTCGTGAGCTCAAACCGTTGCTTCAGCGGCGCAAATGACGAACGATAGAAAGAAAGGTTGGTTTTGGAGATTCGAGAGTTATTAGGAGGTTTAGAAAGGATCCGATTGTGACCAATTAGGTCTCGTGTGCTTTTATGGGGATGAGGGCGGATGTTGCTTCCCGGACGCCCACCCCGTGTTACTGTTCTGGTTCTGACTTCCGAAAGGTACATGGCTTTCACCATGAAACGTTATAACTCTTCTAAATGAAGACCTAACTCCCAGGTCGGAGTTTAAATGGTTTGAACTATTTTTTCTTGTTAGCGTTTCTTTTGCAAGTTGGGTTTTTGCGGGATGTGGTCGCCAACCCCATCCCTCCTTTATCCGGGCTTGGAACTGGCAGTAGCTTCGGAGGGTCTACAGGTGGAGTTGATGTAGGGGTAGGTTGGAAGAAACCTAAGGGCAGCCAAAACAAAACATGGCTTAAATCCATGAAGTCACTGACAACTGGATTAAGTCATGGTGGTAGGTGTCGACTACCAGGCTGTGGTCCGAAAGAGGATATTAACTGATAGTCAGAGATCTTGGTTTTATCAAATCACTCTTTATGCTTTTAATACGATTTCAGTATATGATGAAGTACTGTTTCAATCGATTTCCTATTTATTTTATAGAAGCGTATTCTCTTTCCAACTCCTATTAAACGAAAACACAGGATTGATTTCCTCGAGCGGTGTTTATCAGGGTTGTCCACATTCTTTATTCCTATTCGACTCTAATTTTGACACGCTTTTAGAGTCGATCTTTTCTTCGTCTGACTTTTCTGGACTAAAATATATCATTATGTTTAGACTACCTGGATGGGGTACGAAAGCGTATACTTACCGATAGTCAGAAATTTTGAATGATATGGCTCAAAATCGTTTGCAGTGGTGCAGATGCATCCCTTCTTTGTCTTTTCTCGAATTCTAATCTTCCTAATTCCTCGTGACCACTTTCTCGTCTTAAATTTAATTCACTCTAATGTAGTTCTTGAATTATATATTCGATCTCGAATCTTCTTGATTACCGCTCATACTTCTACTACCTTTACCACTATGGGTTTTGAATTAACCATTCGATCTCTGTGTGCTAATATGGTATGGCAACTTGAACTGAAGTACGTACGTACTAAGTTCTACATTGTAGCTGACTGACTAAGTGATCATTGGAATTTATGAACTTATTGTCTTTTTTATTCCAAATTCAAAAATACTATCTTATTTGTGTATGACTCGTAGACAGCACTCTATGCTGTGATATAACGTGATGGTAGCCAAAACAAGACTGATTTACGTTTAACTCGTCAGTAGGATTTAGTGTATTCCCAAATATAACACATGATGAAGAAAATCATGAATTCTATTCGTTAACTTTTAGTGTATTTTAGTTGCATTTAGTTCTTACATTCTTTATACCTTTTTCGTGTAACGGTTAGCATACTAGGATTTTGTATTCAATAATAATGACTCAATTAATTAGTTTCCGTAATTAATAATCAGTTAATCGTTGTGTGACTGAATAAGATTCAGTGTATAGTCGACGTTCATTGATTTTGATCAATAAATTGTAAAGCAATATATGTTTTGAAGTATCTGTGAAGAAATGAAGCTATTAGAGCTTTTGTATGTAGTATCATTGTTGTCAATAGATTTGTCCTCGTACACGCTGCACTAGAAAACCATCATTTTTGTTGTTGTCGACCGAAATCATTGAGTCCATGTCACTGTCCAACTCATACTGTTCCGGAGTGCTGAAGAACTGCATAGTTACAGGAGAAAAATGCAATTTCCATCCACTGCTCTGATCCTTGTTTTTAAAAACATGTTTGATTTTTTTTCTTACTTTTCTTACTTTTACAGTACCTCCTTCAGACATCACCTTAATTTCTAAGTAACTCTACCTTCAGTCATCAAGTACTCGGATGCATTTATTCCGACTGACCATTAATTTAATTTTATAAATGTATTCTTTGCAGGTCTTGGATTTACCAGGGTTTTTGCAAATGTACTACCCCACACTCACAACTGCAAAGCTTTTGTTTGATTCCTTGGATGTATCACTTCGTTCCACTAAATCTAAAGACCACCATTCGCCAGAAATTTCCAAATCAGAAAATCCTTTAGAGTCCTTGGACTCATACACGATGCCTTCAGGTCAGTTCGGGCTTGGTTTTCATCTTATTTTCGAACACAACAGTAGGACTAATCAGGATACTCAAGGTCGCGCAGACTTGAAGCCTTCCAGCAAAAATCTGGGAGATCTAATTTTCTCTTTATGCTTGAGAGTAAATCAAACAGATGTTTGAGTACAATCTTGAGTCACTCATCTCTATCGGCAAAATTGTGTCATAGATATTTCTAGGTTTTCCATCGTTTACTTATGAAAAAAAAGTTCACTTTCAGTTAGTCTTGGATGAAACTAAAAAAATGGCAATACATACCGTTTATGTTTTGTTTTCCCGATACGAAAGTGTTTAGATAGTTCTTTTCCTAGTTATATATCACTCACTATAGCAACATGTCAATCGTAAAAATATCATATCCGATATCGGATATGATATCATATCCGGTATTCAGCGAGCAAAAATCAAATTTGGAATCCTCGTTTATAAGTATACACATATTTTCTTTTCAGTTCCTTCTCTTGGTCATGTATATCCAGAGCATTTACCTGAGTCGGCTTTGGTTGCTGGTTTACGATCTGGTCAATTTCTGAAGGGTATTCTTCACGTATCGCGTTTTCGGTCAACTACTGAGGCTATGGTAGCTTTAACAGAGTAAGCCTAAAGCTATTTATATTTTTGATGTACGTCCTCAAAAATTTCAGATTCTAAACAGATCTTGAGTAATAGAAAAACAAAATATTTCAGATAAGTTTTTCTTCCACGACTGAGAATGCTTCTGGCATCACTGAGAATCTGGCGACGTAGAATACAACATCATAGTACACTAATTAGTTACATGTAGAAAGGCAGTAAAAATTTCAGGGAATACTGCAATTAGTCACAAATAGGAATTGAGTGGACACAACACAGACTGATAGCATTCCAAATCATGTATGAGGACAGTTGTTGCTCCTCAATTTCCCATACCATGGAAGGATTTTTCCTGAAAAACCTGATTAAAGACTAGCTTAGTGTGTTGGTCTTAGCAAATTGTTATCGTCACTGAAGTTCCTAGTGAGCATTACTTGAGATCATTCACTTACGGAGTTTTGAATCTGTAACCTGTCTCGCCATCTTGAGACATTTAGTATTAATCCAACTACAGTCATCATGGATCCTCGTGTAGTTCACACGATTTCTTTGTGCTGCAATAGCATTTCAGTATCTGTAATATATAGGTACATGTACAAGTTTTCTAACCACTCTAAATTCTGTGTATGCTGTTACGGTGACGTATGCACTCAAATTTTTATATACTTGGTTGATTCCGGGTTATAAATTGAGACAAGCATTTTGCTATTTAGTATCAGATTACAATATATTTATAACCTCAGTAAAAGCATTTTATATGAAGGTACTAATTTAGCCTTTATTCATCAACACCTAAATCATCACTAATGCACATGGTTTTTATTTATCTCAACACAGTCAACTAGTCTGTCAGAAAAAGGATACACAGTACAATTTACCGAGCTGTTGATTCCTTTTCCTCATACTCATGTACAGTTTTATGCCAAGTAAATAGAAATTTTGGTCTGAATTTCACTGTCTGACTTCTCCTAGTTCACACCGAATAATAGTAATTTATATTACCATTGGGGGTTAAAACACACATCACGTTAGGGAATATGGTCATTTCGGTTCATTTATTTGTAATAAATAGTGTCTTCAACTCTTACTTCAATTACATGGGTCGATTCAAATAACCTATTCTAAACATTTTAGGTTCAAGCAGATTGCAAGACATTTTCTTGAAATAAAACCTTGAGTATGTACATTGAAGTCTTTCAGTATAGCACATGAATAATCGAACCTCTAGTCTTCTAAAAGCTCTGTTGAAGCAATAACTAGCAAACAACATGTTGAACTCCACTCTACTACGTTGTCCCTTATTTCAAATGTTCTTACATTTTTTGACCCCGACCGTAGCTGTCACCTTGACGTGGTGGTCGGGCTTGCCTATCGTGATGACCCAACCGAGCTATATCGGCTGGAACTTATATTCCTGAAGGTTCTACCATGCCAGGCAGGTCGATTGGAGAACGATGAGGCTAAAAGCAGCTACTGAAGGTCTGAGGGCGAAGTCGTACTGCTGACTGCAGAGGGGTGTGACAGCAGTAAGGTGTTTCCCTCGGACGACCAGCAACTGCAGCGATGCTGCCTTTTCACAGGGAAGGAAGGGTTAGAAAAGGTCGACCTTGAAATTGTAGCACCTCACCCTACCTCACAGATTCCCGTCTCTGGCGGTAGGGGCTTTTAAAAAGAATGGAGCTAACACTTCGCCAACTTCTCATAAAAAGGCCGTGCGTGACAGGCTTCGAATGGTTGTCCTTTGGGCACTGCGGTCACGCCCCCAGGTCGTTCAGACCAACACTAATCTGCCTTCTTTTTCAGGTTCTTTAATAAACACCCTTCCACGTTATGGGCAGCTGGTAGAGACATCCACCTCGAAAAGGCTGTGGAAACAGCAGTTATATCTGCTAGTAAGGTAAACCATAAGGTTTGGGATAAGCCCATGGATCTCAGTAGCATCCACCGAACAAATAGACGCTCATCCCACTTATCCCACCTGGCTCTGAACATGATGAAGAGCGAAATCAGCTTGAGCGCAGGCTGATAAAATGCCTACGCAATGATCTCGAACGGTGGTGGGTAGCAAAAGCAAGAGCGATGGAAAAGGCAGTGGCTATAGGCAACAGCAGACAGTTGTTCCACCTTATCAAGGAAACCGGTATTAGAAACCCATCTGTTAGCAAAATTATCTCAGAAAAGAATGGTCTTATTATTCATTCTCAAACCAGGAGATCGTATCGATGGGCAAAACACTTCAGGGATCAGTTCAACTGTCCTTCAGCCATACTTCGGTTACCCACGATCCCTAGTCATCCTGAATGGCAAATCAACATAAGTCCTCCGACTCTCGGTGAAGTTGAAGAAGCTATAGGAAATCTAAAGCGAGGTAGAGCAGCAGGGCCTGACAAGCTAACGCCTGAGATTTTCAAGGATGGTGGGCCAGCTTTAGCAGTTAGATTGACTGACATTTTAGGTGTAATTTGGGACCTAGGCATAATCCTATCATCCAACTGGTCTCAATAACTGATTATCCCAATATAAAAAGGGACAGAAGTCCTCTTGTGACAATCATAGAAGAATCAGTTAAACTAGCATAGTATAAAATGGCGTCAGTAACAATCTGACGTCTGACAAGAGCTTGTGAGAGCAGACTAGAAAAAACCGGGCTAGTTTACGACCTGGACGTGAATGTATAGACCGGATATTCAGATTACGTTGTACACGAGATATTTGTTTGCTGACTAAATGATGAGTGTACTACGCGGTAGTTTTCACTGTCCCACTTTATGGCTTTGAAACATGGACAGTCAGAGTAAAAGATATTTGTGGGTTGGTTTTCGACTATAGGTGACTTCGGAAGCATTGCTCGTGTATCCTGGGACAACCTAGTTAGCATTTGTTGAAAATGTTAGATCCCAAGAAGTCGGTTGATAAATGTCTTCAATTTGGATTATATTCATGGGCTGATCAGCTTACCTTCAGTTCACATTTCCTACCCGGAAAAGCCTTGTTTGTGATTGTTTACTGTGTTATTTTTTGACTCACAAGGACGTGTCCTGGTGTATTACTAAACGCGATTTGTTTGCTTGGATTCATTGTGTGCTGGCTGGGTGTTTGTAGAATACACTTTCTACGCTACATCAAGACTTGTCGTTAGTATCTTTGGGTCAGTGGATCAGAGTAGCCTACCTGGACGCTGGTTCATTGTCTCGTTCTCGTTATTCGACTTAGATGAACCTGTAATAGTTTTATGCATACCTAGTGACGAGTGCAACATTTGGCGACGGGGATTTGGCAAACGAGTTGGTGACTAATTATGGATCCAGCTAAATTAGAAAAATTGTTTGCACAACAGCTGAAGATGGGGATACTTACTCAGGCGCACATCTCTTCTCAAGTCTCATCTACAGCGACAATTCCTCAGTCAGTCGATTGTGTGACCAGTAGTATTTCAGTGTTTCTTTATGATCCTGACGCCAATATTACATTTGATATTTGGTTAAGGCGTTAAGAAGATCTTTTCAAAGTTAATTTTGCCGACAGAAATGATCCCTGGAAGGTGCGTCTTCTCCTTAGAAAACTTGGTCCGTCAGGACTGTACAAGTATTGCAACTTCATCCTACCGCAGAACCCACGTGACCATTCATTTGATGCCACTCTTCAGTCTCTCAGCAAACATTTTAGTAATCAGCACTTTCTTTTCAATACTCGTTACCGCTGCTTAAAACTGGTCCGACGACTTTGTGACCCATGCTGGCATTGTCAACCGTGAGTGCGAACGGTTCAAACTCAGATCCCTTACTGATGACCAATTCAAATACCTCATATTCATATACAATCTTCAATCACCCAAATTCTCCGACATCAGAACTCGGTTGCCCAACCGCCTTGAACAAGACCCAGCACTGACACTATGCGATCACTGATGAGTACCAACGCGTCATTAACTTGAAGCATGACACCACTTTGGTCTAATCTGTGGGCCAGGGTGGTTCCAAAGTTCACGTTTTTCAGCAGCAGTTGCCTAATTGTTACGAGTGCACGTAAACATGTCAATTTGATATGCTTGAACTATTACGAGTTTACCTTAGTTGGAAAACGAAAGCTAGGATCGAGGATCCGGCGACACGACATGCTAATCTAATCCGATTTTCATGACTCCCCATTGAGTAAAAGAAGAAGACTCGGTATGAAGTAGAACATGTATTCTACAAACATCCAGGAAGTACAAGGTCCGAGTTCAGAAGGGAAGAAGGATCCGGGTCCGGGTCCAAAGACTACAGATAATGCGTATTTATACATTCAGATCGAATAAGAAACAGCATCGAAGTCTGTGACACTGACTGTTAAGGCGACCAAAAGGAAAAAACATTTGAAGTAACATTGATGTCAAGACGACCAATAAGAAACAGCATTGGAGCACGTAACATTGATAGCTAGGACGACCGTAATATTGACCACTAGGAACCGACCAATATAATTTACACTTACAAAATGATTCTTCGTAGGATATTTGTTGATTATTTTAACTCTTCCCTCTGAAGAATTTGAAGCGACACACTACGGTTTATTTGAATCTGGACTGTTGTTTACTGCTGTCGGGCATATTTCTGGGACGGAGATGAGGATCAGTCTTGGGTACTTCTGGGCGGGTTGTCTTCTTATATGCTTGGTGGGACATCTGCTAATGTTAGCGGTTCGAACCAATCTGCCTGAGTAACTTTAGATCGGCTCTCGGATTGAGCTGAAGTGAGGTGGACTGGGTGTAGCAGGGGGCACATTGACTTGATCCACCATAGTCGTATCACGATGCAGCTTGGTATGTATCAACATCTTCATAAGTTCAGCTGCTGCTCGGCTAATAATTTAAGTTTCGAAGGATCAATGTGATCCCATCCCCGTCTCCATTGGCTACACTCGTCACTAGGTATGCTATACTTGGGAATTGAGTATTAGGTAAGAATGGCAGATCAATAGATGAAGCATTGAAACTTCATCATTTGAGGTGGTTGGGACATGTATTACGTATGCCCAACCACCTCCTACCTCGACGAGCTATGTTTTGTGGTGTCGGAGTAGGCTGGAAGAAAGCTAGGGGTGGCCAAATCAAAACACTGCACAAGTCCGTTAAGTCACTAACAAGTGGTCTGAGTCATGTTGGTAGATGTAGGCTACCTGGTTGGGGTACACGAGATGAAAGTCACCAGTGGTTAGAGACGTTAAACGACATTGGTCAAAACCGTTTGCAATGACACAGGTGGATTCATTCTTTGTGTTCTCTCAAATTCAAACCTTCAGAATTCCTCATCTCTATCTTTCTTTTTCTAAAGTTATCTCACCGAACTATACTGCTTGAATAATACCGTCCATCCCTAATATCCTCCGTTACCAGTAATTCTCCTACTAACTCCACCATTATGGAATTTGAACTGACGGTGGCGTCTCTGTGCTAATGAGGTATGGCAACTTAAACTGACGTACGTATGTACGTACGGACGAAGTTCTACGTTGTAATTGATTGATTGATTGATTGATTTATATATTTTATTAATCCCAAAACGATCTTTTATGGTTTTTAATAATCGGATGTGTGTTGGCTTAGATCAATGTCTTTGAATCCGCAAACCTATATATTTATTGACCAAAACTGAGACGTTTCTTACTTTCATATTTATTGCTTTGTCATTTAATGATATTCAAATATTATCAATCACTTTTAGTGCTAGTGCAGTAAAACACCAACCAGAACTTAAGGAAGCGTTGGCAGCACGGAGTGAGATTATGATTCATGGGCTGCAACATCGTAATCGTGCTGTTGATGGGGATGTGGTTGTAGTACGTCTTCTACCCCGTGTTCATTGGAAAACTGTCTCTTCCGATATAAGCGCTCAAGAAAACTGTAAGTCAATCTGTATTTTTTGTCGTCATATTTTGAATTCATTCGTATTTATTCTGTTGGCTCACTAATTAAAATAGCTTTTCATTAATGGAAGTAATGCTAATATTTATGACACTCCTGGTTTTTTCTCTGAGTATTGGTTTCAGTTATACATTTATTTTGCTGAAGTTTTCCAGAATCTCCGTAATTCAATCATTTTCATTACCGATTGTTATTATTATTTTATTACACGGTTTGCGTAATTAGTTAATTAGGCTTGGTTAGGAAAATAAAAAATTGATACCTATACACCTACTTGACGGAGCGTCTTTTTCATGACTGTCACCTAACTAGCGACCTACCATTCACTTTCGTTTATTAGATTTCATCAGATTTCGATAAGGAGTTTCAATCTCTTTCTAACCCTACACCCGAAAGTAGCACTAAACAAAATAAGTTCACTAGAATACCAAGAATACATCACGTAAAACAATATCGAAAATTAGAAAACGGGAAATCCTGCCTCTGGTAAATTGAGAAATAACAAAAAGAGAATAGTGTATATACAACACACTTTGTCAGGTGAGAATCACCTATATTATTTACGAAGTCAGTCTGTTTTCTTCGTTATGATATTTTAATTCCTAAGATGCTGATAGATTATTTACCATTGGATTAATTTATCTGTCGTGAGCTGACTGACTGATATTTTCAAGTTGTGACTTATTAATCTACCATGTTCTTCAAATACCAAACGTTAATCTTGCTGGGCAGATATTATAAACGTCATTCGTAAGTATAGGAATCTTGAAAAACTTAAGCACATCAGATCTGTACTTTCAACTCAATTAAGTTGATTAGCGCTTTTTCAAGCCTTTAGCATATCACACTTATTTTTCTTCTTTTCGTCACACGTAAGCATTTAAAAATAGATTTCCATCAGGTAACAATAATTATTATACATCAGAAGAGTAAACAGGTTTATCCGGATGTTCAATATACAGTTATGTCTATATGCATATGCAAAAAATATATCCATTGAGATCAGTTCCAGTGATAATAATCAAATATTAGATACAAAGAATTACATTACCATATGTTTAGTAGTAATGGTTGTATTAGTAGTAATAGTAGGAGGATGAAAAAATAAATAAACACTTCGGCATTGTACACACATGGAAACGTGAGGAAATAGGTTTGATTGTAGTAAACCTAATTAAGATCTCAGTAATATTGAAGGACAAACTATGAATAAGTAAAAGTTGAGTCAACATAAAATCATTTAGTTATCATCAACGTAAAGGCGAATCTAAACGCTGAAGGTGCAATTAAATCGAAATACATGTAACCGAATGACGAAGAGTTGATGTGAACATTTAAATCAGTATTAAGAGAACAATGAAAAATCAACACAATTATATCATAGTGACCGGTTTTACATCATTTCAGCCTACATCTCCAGCCATTGCATTTTATCGTACGAATTCTTCTAACAAAACCCGAAATTTTTATTATTCTTATTGATTCACTTCATTTCCACATGAAATGGTAGTTTAATTGTGACAAATTTTACCATTTCTTACACAGCCCATGAATTTATTGTTTTGATCTTTCTAATAGGTGCAGCTGAAGTTGTGAATGATACACCAGATATGTCTGAAGGTAAATCTAATCAGGATTGCTTTAAGTCAGAATCAATATCAAGAAGTTTACCTTGTGGTTTTGTTGTTGGTATTGTCAGTCGCAATTGGCGGGACTATGTCTGTACATATGTTCCCAAATCTACAGAAAATTCATTAGATCCAAAAAGTGAAAGTGGTTGGATAACAGTTACTCCGTGGGATCGTCGCATTCCTCTCATCCGGTTACATACTACACAGATATCCAAGTTAACTCGTGAACGGTGAGTAATCCATATGCAATTTCTACTAGCTTGCAACCTCATAATTAACTGTAAAGTGTTATCACACCTTAGTAGGCCTGCTATTTGAAGTTAAATCACACTCAGAAAGTATGTGTTGTCTCAATTACTATATGTAACACTTTCATGTGTTGAATTTGTGCTTACTGTACTTTTAGTAATCGGAAAATTACATTTGTTTCATTACTTTCAACACTGTAAGTGTTAGGTCTAAGTTGGTTTTTGTAAACTCTTCAAAACCAACGAAAGTATGACCAAATCAGTCCTTTCTGTTCACTTTATCTCGCTTTTAGTTCACATTGTCAGACTACTTTTTTTATTCACAGCTGTACAGATACTTCTACTGGTCAAATAACATTTAAGTTCGATTTTCTTACATTTATAACGCCAGATTTTCGTACATACTCAGGCGCAAGACACCTGTCATTATATTCCGCAATAAGTTTCTCAAGGTGCATTGCCTTAGATTATTCATAGTTCAGTTTTCCTATTTTCGTATGTGGACACTGTAGGTTTAATCATAATAATGGTCATCTTGAATTTATTTTTTCAGTATAATTCCTTTTACTATAAATTTAACTGTACAAACAGCTTTTTTCTCTGAATTCTTTACTTGTTTCCTGCATAAATACCTACTAATTTAGGCTGTTTTTTTTTTGCGATTTTAGTTTTATAGTACGAATCGATTCATGGGACTCACATTCAGCTTATCCAAGTGGTCATTTTGTCCAAACTCTAGGCTGCATTGGTGATTTGGAAACGGAAACACAAACTATACTGATTGAACATAATTTGGCCATACGAAATTTTACTGATGCACAGGTATGTTTAGTACTCAATGTTGATTGACATCATATGTCACCCTCACTACTCTCATCCTTTTTGTTTGCAGTTAATAAGTGCTATTTTTTTAAGTGAATAATTATAAAAATTTTACCATCCTATATACACAAACACAGGGATATCTCATATGGAATTACCTCAACCAATGATAATTTGATATTGACACGTTTAAATATATTTTGATTTTGTTTATACTAAAAATATTCTGCTTTACTTCATTTTTTCTATTTAAACTTGTATCAAGTTAATTTGACTATTTATTTATTTATCTTAATGTAACATACTTAATGTCACAAAACTTCAGAAATTCAAATTCCTACTCATTAGAATATCGCATAAATGCAATTATTCTGTCATTATTAAATTTCTACACTGTGAAGTTCCTATTTAGTATTAAGATTTGTTACTGTATCCACTTTTTTTATGAAATTTATGAATGGAATAAATACAAAATAATCTCATTGTATATTGTTTCTGAATAATATCTGTTTAAAAATGAAAAGCATACATCGGAAGATATCCAATTGAATATACATAACATAAGTAATACTCATAATTTGGATAGCTGTTGGTTTTATGTTAACGTATATATTCTTGTTGACATAGAATGTATCCAGTAGGTATTACTGACTGATAGTTGATAGTTGTTGGGTTGTAAATTCTTTTCCTTACTCCAATAAGTCATTCAGTGTTATATTGTATCATTTATCTCAGAATTCTCTCTACACAGTTAAACAGTGTTCATCAATATCTTTTTCATTGATTATTTTTTATGCTCATCAATAAAACATCTTTTATATCTCTGTTTTCCTTGAAACCACATATCATTATAATGTATCTGGGCTATAGATCAAGAAATAATTGTTAAGTTAGTTTTCCTTCATCGTAGTAATTATTGGTTTAATATTTGTAAATCAATAATAACTCGTCTTCAGTTGCCAGTAAATATGCCTAACATTTTGTACAACAGTTGAACTAAAATATCTGTCATATTCTATATTGTCCAGCTGGTTTCAAAACTCCATTAAATGTTCCATCTAAAAATCTCTCAAATATGATCTTTTTGCAAATTTTTTTAAGGTGATTTTAAATAAAATCAAATCCATGTAGCTGCATTCCATTTTTGAAATCACTTTCTTAACTTTTTAAGTTAAAACTTGAGTTGATATCTATATTATGTTAAGTTCTCGTGTGTTGTAGGTAGTAATTTTCACTGTCGACCTAGTCTTCACTAATGAGCTGTACACCACTACTGAGAATCATATTCACTCGTCGTGTTTCTGACCTCCTATATTAATTAATAGTTTAAGCTTTATAAACTTATTATAAATATTACTCAAAGCAGTTTAAATATATCTGTTCATCGTATGTGGATACAAATCTCTTTCGATTTCACATGAGCAGTATGGAAGCACAGAAGTGAGTTTCGCACATTTTCCTTCTGGCGTTAACATGATGATTCTACCATTTTTCAAACCCTAAATCAAAATTCTCGTTGAACCTATCACCTATTTATGTATTATATTTATATATATGCTCGTTCTTAAATTTTGTAATAGCTGAATGAATTAGCACCACTGAGCGTTCAACGTCCTTGGCAAGTTGATCCTGAAGAAGTCAAGAAACGTCGAGATCTTCGATCGCCTACTATTTCAGGAAATCCAAACTCTGAAAATATACTTATCTTCAGTATTGATCCTCCTGGATGTCAAGATGTAGATGATGCCTTGTCCGTTCAATGGTTACCACCTATTGCAGATGAATATGGAAATGAACATAAACGTTTGCAACTGGGAGTGCACATAGCTGATGTTAGTTATTTTGTCCCACCTAATAGTTATATAGATAATGAAGCTCGGAAACGTTCAACTAGTATTTATTTAGCTGATCGACGGTATGATATGTTACCAGGTTTGTTAAGCGGAGATGTATGTTCTTTATGGAGCGGACGCGACCGGTAAGCATTTTATGTTCTTTTGGCAAGAGCCATTATAATATATTTTTGTTGGTATAAAGAAACCAACTTGCTGATGTTATCAAACCATTCTTTATGCTTTTGATGCGACTTCAGTATATGGGGGAGTACTGTTTCGATTGATTTCCTATTTATTTTATAGAAGCACATCCTCTTTCCAACTCCTGTTAAACAAAAACACAGGTCTGATTCAGAATATTTTTCGAAGTAATCTGCGAGGACTGTTTTTGGTGAGCTCCAGATGCTTATAAGTAGTCTTACAGTTTTCTTAAAAGCTGATCGAATGACAACTTAAGGCGAACTATCAGCGATACTGATTACCTCGAGTGGTGTTTGTCAGGGCCGTCCACATTCTTCATTCTTGTTCATCGTCTGACTTTTCTGGAGTTAAACTGACAACTGGTCGATGGTTAGGCATGCCTAATAAATGTCCCAACCACCTCAGCTGATGTGGTTTCACCACTTTATTTGTTGATGTGTCATCCTTAACTGGTACTCGTTTCCTATGTGGAATCTAAGGTGTAGGAGAGCAGCAGCCCCTGACAGGATTTTCAAGGATAGTGATCCAGCTCAGAAACTAGATTGACTGAGATCTTTGGTAAAATCTAGGAACTGGACTGGTCTAAACCACTGATTGTTCCAGTCTATAATAAATGACAAAAGTCCTTTTGCGACAATCAGAGAAGGACTCAGTCTAAATAATTGAGTGTCTAAAAAATTAGCTTCAGTTAAATGTCGGCAGCTAACTAAAGCTCGTGAAGAACAGATTTGAGAAAGGCAAGCTGGGTTCAGTCCTAGACGTAAATGTATCGACCAATTATTCACACCTATTTAGGTCGTAGAACGTAGATAGACATTTCATCGTCTAGCAGCAGTAGTATTTCTTCACCTTAAGGCGGCATTTGATTCCGTTAATCGTGACCTTTAGTGGCAGTGTTTGTTGCTGAAAGGAGTGCCAAAGAAGTACATTAACCTTGACGGGCTGTTTCCTCAAATCAATATCTTCATCTATCTTGCTTATTATTTCTGTTTCCTCTCCCTCGTTTACACTTCGGTCCTCTTCCACGATCTTGACTACATACGAAGTTCTACGTTAAAATAGACAAATCTAACACTAATATTCGATACTTCAAAAATTACAACCAAATGGTGAAAGAAAGGGGAGACAGGAATTTTCAAGATGGCTTTTACATCAAGAAAAGACAATGGAATAAGTAAAGATCAGCGTTTTATGAGGCAGTAACTAAAATAAGTTGGTGTTAGTCCCTTGGTTTTTTCAGGTCATGAGTTGTTGCTTTAGCTACCTCTACAGGTTTAGCTTTGTTAGTATGATTAAATGATATATTAAATGAAGCCCTGTGGCTTGAACGTCCCGATAGCTGATCGTTAATGCTCATAAAAGCAATAGTGTCACTATTATAACAAAAACAGTTAGTTTGAGAAATATATTGCCTAACATGAACTAAGTTGTATCATGTGTAATGTAAGTAGCTAACTTTTCAAACAAGCTTCTTGATCTAAAAAAGTATTTCTCGTCATCTATTTATTCGGAAAAAATAAAATTCCTATGTTTAGTGAACTTTCGAGAATGTGTTTTGTTAAATTCGGAAGAATTTATGTAGTTGTCTTTATGGTGAATCAAACACAAATAAATATTTGTAAAAAACAATCGGTTGTTCGTGGTTATCGACTTAAGCCTTGTTTCATTTGTATTATATTTGGTGTGTGTAAACTTGAGTTACTTTTGAGTGTCCCATTTTTTATTTCCTTTCCTTGATATATATATATATATATATATATATATATATATATATATAAGCATTTACAATTTGAAATAATCTGGTGACTTGTAACTTTTTCTTTCTGCCATCATTCAGCTATGCCGTTAGCGTATTATGGGAAATCGATATGGATTCATTCGACATCTCCAACATATGGTATGGCCGTACGGTAATCCATTCAAGCTATAAGTTAACATATGAACTTGCTCAACGTATTCATGACTCAATCATTGCAAAAAACATTTCATCGAACAACTTCGATGTTGAAGAGCTTATTAATAAGTTAGGTGGATTGGAAGCTGTTAAAAATGATATACCTGAATTAAAAGATTTAAACCGGGTAATTGTTCCGTTTAGTTATATGTGGTTGTTGCTTTCATTTGCATGGACTTTATTGTGAATTATTACGTTCTAGCAATTTAATACAATACTAAAACTTAACTCAGGCTCATATTTTTTAATTGTGAATTTTCTCATAGTATTCGTACCTGATTTAAAATAAAGTGCATAACGCATGGTATTGGGAAATGCGACAAATAACTTAATTATCAATAATAGTCACGCCTACAAACGGATTACAGTTATTTATTTGCAGTCAAGTAAAGGCAGTTCACTGATACCATGAACTGATGACGGTTGTGCAGTATCGTGGGTTGATTCAGGTTAGACACTAACACTGTTATCTGCCAGCTCAGTGGTTGAGAGTTTAAGCGTTCGCGCGCAAGACCGAAGATCTTGGGTTCAATTTCCGCTCGCAGGATCGTGGATGCACACTTCTGATGAATTCCATGCTAGGACAAAACGACCGTCCACTGCCTCCTAGTTTCTATTGATGGCCTAACATTGATCAGTTCATGGTTACAATAATACGATTTATTGTTTATTTAGTTATGGAAATAACTATCATACATTTAATATTATTGGCCCCGAATACCAACTGCAAAAGAAGATGAATCACATAAATGATTCCACAGTCGTAATTATATTTGGCCTAGTGGAGGTAAATATTATCTAAGTGACCGGAAAATAAGTCTGTCCATTTTCCAGTTTATTAAAATTGAAAATAATCGTAGGTATCTAACAAGACGTGTGTAACCTCAAGTCAAAATGTCACATGATCAGCTGAAATCGCTGAATTCCGTGGTACTGATACATTTCCCTGAATGGCAGGTGCATAAAATCTGACTAAATGCTGATTTGAAATTACTGCAAACACTGAACCTCAATAACATTTTAGAAAAAGACGAGCAGTTTGTAAGTAAAATGCATGATTACTACTGAGTAAGTTCAAACACTCAGTGTTCCTCAGTTGTCAGTTATTTTACAGCTGTTTTTTCACTAAGGAATTTGTCTTAACTTTTAAAAGTCTATTTTAGAGGTGTACCTATAATAAAATGTCATCTTTTATTAAGTTATAGAGGAATATAATAACTGAATAGCGTTTAAAGCGGAAACTTAAGGTGGTCAGAAGACTGTATATAGTTAGAGTCTTCATCAAACGAAACTATGTCATCACGGTATTGTAAACCGTCAAGTCTCCTAGTAGACGGTCAACTCCTGAGAAGTTAGATAATCTAAGTGTGGTCTCTAAAAGAAGATCAGTTAGAAAGTTGAATAAGAATGGAGAAAGTGAACAACCTTGACGAACGCCACCTGAAGTAATCGATTCTGATGACAGTTCGCCATAAGGTTTGACTCTAACAGTAGTGTGGTAATACACAATTCCTTTTAGATAACTGTGACGTATATGGTAAATCTAATGAATACGTTGATTTTGACAATCGAAAATGAAATAGGCTTCACTTGTTTTTACGCAAAAAGATTCTAAAATTGTTCCTCTTAATCGATTTTATTAAGACTTAGTTACTGTATTTGAGTTTTTATTTATTCACTAATGCCTCCATTTGAGTGTTTAGGAGTTATTTAAAGGTAATGAAACAAAATTAAACTGTAAAAATTGTAATTCATCAAATGTGAGAATAGTTTTGCTAAGTTTATTGCTATTTCGCAGTTATGACATATTGATTTAAATATTTATCAAAGGATGAATGTCTAACAGCTTTGGACAAGCTTAGTGAATCTCTTTTACTACTGGTTGATATTGCTTCAAATATTCGTGAACGTCGACTTGCCAAAGGAGGTTTAGAACTTGAAAGTGTGGAAGTTAGTGTTCGGTTTGCTAATCCGGAGTCGCGTACTGGTAAACTAGAAGATTTGATACCGAAAGAGGTATTTTTCTACTGAAAACCTTACATTATTTTAAATGCATATACTTTAGATGCTTCTTTATGCGTTTATTTTTATTTCATTTGATATGCATATTTGGAAATACGAGTATTCTATTAATTTTACCTTGATCAGACTGATCCACTAGTAATAAGAACTTCAAAGATCAAATATTTTATTTTTGCATGATAAATATGCAGACTGTAAATTAGATATGTTAGTTTACTTAGATCATCTAATCTTCAATAATCTCAAATCTTTATGGTTTTTCTGCTCCATAGTATAGCTATTTTAATCGAGCTAGTAATGTAAAATGCATTTTAGCCTTAAAGCTGTCACAAACTTTCTGATCAATTTTAACTGTGAAAGATGTTTTGAACATAATTATACTTCGATCCTCTTTACTAATTGCTAATCTGTTATTGTTTAATGGATCCAGAATAAGGTTTAATGTGCGATATATATTTGACTACTATTATCATAATCTTCATTATTATTCAGATCTTCTCTATCTTAATTTTTGTAAATCATTACTCTAGAATATGTATTTTAACTTTGTTACGAAATCTTACGTCACATTACCGTTTGTCGATTTCGTGTAAAATTCAAAAGACAAATTCCAAGAATTTATCTGAAACTAAAAATATTTGTATCCTGTAGGTTTAGTTAACTACTCTTGTAGAAATCATGTTACGAAGTAATACGATTTAGGTTGTTCAACATATCTGTATCGCATAAAGAAAAAATCGTGGCTACTACAGATTAGAGAATAAGTTTCGGAGAGTAGTAATAGTATATAATTACGTAACTGATACTTTATGCTTCCAAACTGGGATATATTAAATTTTTTTATGTTAATCTTCAGTTTTTGATAGTCCTATTGAGAATAATTGCGAAAGCCGAATATACTTTCTTTTTTGTTTCTGGGTTACTTTCATTATTGTCTATATTCTATATTTTTAAATAGCCCCTTGAAATGCACAACACAGTAGCAGAGTTAATGATTTTTGCAAACCATTGGGTTGCTCGCCGGTGTGTAGAGTTTTATCCTGATCGCGCTTGCCTGCGTCGACATCCACCTCCGCGCCCGGAATATTTCGATGAACTGAAACGTTGTATAGCGTGTCGAGGTTTTGTTTTAGACACAAATTCCAATCTTTCCTTAGCAAATTCTTTAAAATTTGCATCAGATCCTAATGATCCTGAGGTTAGATTTTGATACAATTAATTATCGTTTGTATTTGGTGTATTTTTCATTGTCAGATGATTGTGCCACAAATGTTGTTCATTTTTTAAAAATATCATTCTGATCAGAGAAAGTAACACATTTGTTAATTCAATTGTGTTATAAAATTACCTAGTTGCTACAATATAAAAATCATTTTTGAATTGATTGCTGGTTTCCAGTTCTTTGTTGATAGATTGATGCTCTTTAGCGTCATTTTAGATTATTTGAAGAAAATTGTTACCGATTTCTGCTAAATGTCGTGATAAACATTTATATAAACTGCAACTTTTGGTATGTCTTCTAAGTTTACTTTCAATAACCTCAATAATGTGAATTCCATTTATGCTACACCCTATTTCATACTCTAGTTTTGTGTATCGTTTTTACTAATTATAACTCCATAGATTGAAATGTTGTCTCGTTTTAATAACCTTTCACTTAAATCAGTTGGCCTCCAAATAACAGTGAATTTCTCTGTCAGATCTGTACACGGGAAAAAAAACTAACGTTCGTGCACTATCACTTCCTCTTTCGAATTGATTGATTTGAGTTATTCTTTCTGATTGTTGTATATATGTATAGGTTAACAAAGTGGTTCGTCAACTCGTTACACGTACAATGACAAATGCACTGTACTTCTCTACTGGTTCATCAAATATGACACAGGATCAGTTTTCCCATTATGGTTTAGCCCTTAATCTGTATACACATTTTACATCACCTATACGACGTTACGCTGATATAATTGTAAGTTTCTCGGTTATTTACACAATTTAATTAGTTTTATTATATCGTAAATTGGCTAACTAATTTATCTCCAGAATTGTGATGCAATATTTTAGCGGTTTATCATTTGCTTTGTTAGAAGGTTTCCAACACTTGTCAATGTTGAAATATTTCCAAGGTATATCTGTGCATTATTTCATTTAAAGTTTGAAGGTTTAGACGATTAGTGACAAATCTTTTTGTCTTGGTTCTCTCTATTTTCTGTAATGATTTACTTCTACATCGTACTTGTTTCAGTCGCATAAGTAGTATCTATTTACTCAATAAAATATTTCCGTCACTGTTATACAGTTGCTTTTACGCTAGTACAGACATAATCAGTAGAGATATGTTTCTGGTACTGCAATTTTTTACAAATACTATCCGTTGATTCCATTTGATAGTTATACTATTAGCGTAAACTTTGATTTTATGAAAGATGTTAGAAAGCTTTAGAGCTTGGTACAATTATACATCAAACCGAGTTACCATATCGGTGGGGCGAGATTAGATCAGTCATAGGAGTGGCAAAGATATTGACATAACAGTATTACCTTTGAAGTCGCAAACGATTAAGCTTTACAGATTACATCTTGAAATGATCGGTCGAGCCTAGAAGTAAAATGTGTAAACACTGAAATCCAAATACTGAGGAGGATAAACGTTGTACAGATTTCTCTCACTGTGGCTTGCACCAGGTCTTATCATCAAGTGTCTCCAGTTACTGATTACAAACAGATAATCTGCGTCTACCAGCATGGCTCATTCAGGTGATATGGAAAACATCAGAACTCGAAGAGGAGGTCTGCTAGTTCAATCCGAAAAAATATTACGAAGTTTAGAAAATATCCAATTGCGAACAAATTCGGTAGAATATTGTTAACAGTAAGAGGGCGGTTTTCACTTCCCAGGCTATTTTTTTTAAGCAACTAGAGTAGTGTCGCAGATTATTTATTAGTGGTACTGGCATCATGGAGACGTGACTGCAGTATGTCACTTATCTTTGGCTTCCTACTATTCAAAGAAATTAATACGTGGTAAAGTTATTATTATTTAAATGGTAGAGTCATAATACATGCTATTATAAATACTAAGTGATTTCATATAGTTTTTAATTCGATTGACTATAGGTTCATCGTCTTTTACTTGCCTCATTAGGCGAGTTTCGGTCACTGACAACAATACAAAGTGAACTCGCCTTGAAAAATACTGAACTGGTTGCAGTTTTGGAAAATAAAATGGATGGGTTATTTTCGTCTGAAGAATTATCTTCGATTTGCAATCATATGAATGAGCAACATTGGGCAGCTCAACAAGTTCAACGATCTAGTTTAGAATTATTTCAAGCTCTGTTTTTTAAGGAAAAACCAATTGATGATCCATCTCGTTATACTGAAGGAATCATCTGTCAGTTAAGAGGCACCAATGGGTTTATTGCCTTTGTTCCCCGGTAGGTATTGCTTTACTTATCTTACATGCCCTATTTCCAGCATAATCTGTTATATCCTTGTTCTTAGTAGATCGATATGTGAATTTTGTTGATGGATAATAACAGTTCGTTTACTAGTTTGAAAACCAACTCTCTCTCTCTCTCTCTCTATATATATATATATATATATATATATATATATATATGTGGTGTGTGTATGATTGCTGATTGCTTAATTACTTTTTTAATCAATTACCCTATTTACTTTGTCACTTTTTCAGATACGGTATCAGAGGTGCAGTCTGCATTAAAAATGCAAATGGTCACATAGCATGGGTTGATTATACAGCATCAGATTGTGGTACCATTCATTGGTTACAAGACGTCCAAAACATAGTGGTATGAAATGTTTTTATCATCTGTTTTCCTTATTTAGACAATCTTCTAGTGTTGTATTAATTTGACATAAAACCACTTACATTTGTTGTTATTTATCAAAGCGAATCTCTTTTCTAGTAGGTGGGAGTCTTGTTTGCTTACAAATTGATACCTAGATCATCTTTGGGTACTTAGTTATTTCTAGTATATAAGTAAAACGTTCATCTAATTATCCTTCGTTATACATGTAACATGTCTTTCCACCTAACATGACTTAATCACTCCTTTTCAGCGGAGATTTTCTTAAACTCAAGGTATAAACATTCTCATGTAATTGTTTGTCAAATTAACATTTTCTAACTGGAGTGTCAGTTTGTGCTATACTCATAGTCAACCTGTGCCAAAATATTTTTGATTAGTTTTCAAAAATAACCACTATTAAGCAGATATTACACATCAAATTATTGATTCAAAGATTAAATAAAAAGACTGCAGTATAAACCATTAATAAGAAAATCAATGTTCATGCTCTTACTATTCAGGGGAGATTCAGACAATAAAATGATTCACTAAATTGCGACTAGTGTTTTCCAATCGTCCAATAGTAATACCGAGACTAGATGTTTAGCTGTATCGGAATCATTTTTGGTGCTTTTGTGGAACAAGTCAGAGTACCTGATGTCCTAGGAATTTATTTATTCGTTCTTCCGGACAACAACATGACCAAGTAAAGATGTAATCTGGAAAGTAAACAGCTCTATACCAACTGATTATGTTCGAATCTGTCATAGTGCCAATATAAATCAATCCTCTTAAATTATTTGTTGGGTTTTTATTACTAATCTTGGATTAAAAAGCAAGCTATTGGTACATGATAAGTACATACAATCTCTTTTTTTACATTGGCCTAGCTCAAACCCAGTAATTTAACAACCAACTTAATCTAACTTGCCTATTGTAAATGCAATCTTCCCTTTTTGTATTTCCGTAACTTAAAATCGATTTTATTAAAGAATCGTTGTCATTGTTATTATGTTTGACATATCTTCCTATTATTACTAATCTTTTTTAAGTGAATAATTAGAGCGAATAATTGTTTTTATAATAACCTCATAAGGTTCTACAGTTATAAATTCAACATTATTATTGTGTCGCAATAGACAAAATATTAAGGTAGAATTAATCTAATACTGATTCTGCAAATAATGGTAGAATACCTTTTTTCCTATACTCACACTTTTCTCTTTTGATATTCGGTTTTCAGATTGAACGTGTTTACTCATCTGAACGATCAGATTGTGGGGTTTTAGAAATCCGCAACTCCAAAACTAACGAATGTCAACAATATCGGATATTCGATCATGTTTTATTAAAGATTTACGTTAGTGAGACTGTTGCCCATGGATTAAATTTACGATTAGAACTTGTGGGCCTTCCAAAAACTATAAATGGTTCTAAAAGTGAAGCAAATCTGCCCAATACAACTACAGAAAATCAATCAGTCTGTACGCCAAACTTGAACACAAGTTTGATAAAGGTAAGTGAGGATAAGAATTTTTTCGCTCAACATTATGTAAACTTGAACTTCGCTTGTGTTTTGCGACGTTTGCACAACACATCATCTATTTCAGTTCTCTGGAGATAAATGTTGTATTTCTAAAAAGGTTCTCATGATGTTTGATAGCTACACTGTACTTAATTAACCAAACAAACTTATTTACAAGTTCCTTCACAGAAGCACTGCTTTTGCACCTACCGTTATACAATATTAAAACTACTATTCTCACCTAATATTTCTGTAATAATGCATGGGAGCTTGTTATCGTTTTTTAGGTTAATGATAAATCATAGTACTTTTGTTGCATAAGAGGTCTTTTATCAAAGTGTTTCATCTAAATATTTCACAATATCTCATCTATGATGGTTCCTTTCATGTTGAGTCTCCGTCAAATTCCTATGATCACTGTTTAATTAGACTTCAAGTTTTTTGGATGATTCTGTTGTTCATATTTTGACTGAAATTTGGTCAGTCACTAAACAATTTTATATTGTGATGGTGTTTGAAGCAAACGGTCATGAGTTCGAGCTTCGAAATGAACATTAACTCTGAGGTACAGGTACATCCCAGACTGTATGAAGTGCCCGTTCTTGATTACACTACCATACACATTCTATCTTTTCTATATAATCGCCATTCTTTTACTGTATAACTCACTAGTTTGTTTGTGTACTTGTTATTAAACTAGGACGTGAAGGATACAGATGCTGAAAAACGTCAAAAACGCCATTTAACTGATCAGGAACATGTTGATGTTTCAAAACGCAGGCAATTGATTTCTCAGTTACACGATTGTTCTTCAGTATATCACCGATTTCATAAACTTTTACATCAGTCTAATGAAGATGAGATGGGAACTAACTGATAGATGAATTTCTTGTTATGTTCTAACTTTATTTAGACGAAAAATCACTATTTTCTGTAAAATAAGAAATGAGATGTAATATAATGGTTTCATTGTATAGTGTCATATGAAATAAGTATACCATGTAACTTAGTTGAAACTTTTGTGAATTTTATCTCTGTGAAATACTCATTCAAAAATTAGGTACATTCAACTGATCTTTAATGTACTTATGTATTCTCGTTTTTCCTACTGTCATGTTGTAGAATGATTTATGTAATGTTGTGCTTAGAAAACAGTTCGTGAGGCGTGACAAAACAGCATTTCCATTAATTAAACGTTGTATTACTTGCTTTTCATAATGAATCCCTAGATGATCAGTGACTGCTGGCAAGCGATATATATAAAAATATAGTTTAGTGGTAATTTTTTGGTCAGATAAATCTCACTTCGTTCTCTTGTTTGTCGATGCCTCATGTTATCCTCAAAGAAGGTAGATGGAAACCACGTATGATGTAATCCACTACTTTCTTTACTGTCAAGATGGTCTAAATCTCTGATGCTGGAACTAGTAAGGCCCAAGTGGCCATCATTGCGTAACATTCGGGTTGGTCCTCTTTTGAGATGCAATAACTGTGTCTTCAGCTTCAAGGTGTGCACTGAGTAACAGCGCAAAATGGTAATTGTGAAGGTATCGAATGTATAAGTCATAAATCACGAGCAACAACGCTCAGTTTGGGAGACGATTTGCGGAATGAGCTTGGATTCAAGGTTTTCAGCCAAAAATTGTAAGCAGAGGCTTATGGTCATTTAGCACTGCAAATTTCGGGCCGTTTAAAAAGATTTGGAAACATCACATAGCAAAGAGAAGGGCTAGTTCCTTAATTTCTGTCTGGCTGCACTTGCATTCTGTGATGGTTATTGTGTGCGATGCAGGTATGGTAACTTTTTTTATCCCCGTGAAATCATTTCACGGTTTGCAGCCACAACTATTTGAATAGATGGATCGTAGGAAGTCAGTAATAATTAAGTGTTTATAATCCTCTCCAGTTTGCTAAAAATCATTTCACTTATCATAATGATTTGCGACAGAAGGAATGCTTTCTAGAAAGGTATCCATTAATATCTGGAACCAAGGACTGCAAATGTTAAACAGTTAAACTGAAAGAAACCATGCAGGATGTTAATGGTCAGTGTAGTTCACTCGATTATTCTGCCACCTTTACTTATAAATCATGACCAGCTTCTAGCTTTATGAAATTTATCATGGTTAAGCTTCGTAAGTAAGTCTACTCTAGCAGTATCAGATACAGGAGAGATAACTCCTTGATGTTGTGGGCAGTTCAGTTCTTCACCGACTGACTACTAATTAATATAAAATGTACTCTCTCTTGAGGTTATGCTATAACAGAAGGCTAGTAGGCTCAGCAAATTCGTGCAGGCCTTGAAGGTAGGTTTTCTGATACTTCTGGCTCGATCGGGTAGCAAATTTCATTATTGTCGTTGACTTTATTCATCTTTGTAACCAATTTACTTATATTTTCTGCTTTTCACATGCGTAAGGAGATAATCTTCATTTATTTGGCACAGCTTTCAAACGGGTAACGTTGATTATTGAGGAATTATCTCAAAACCTCTGCTTCAACGACTGAATACCCTGGGTAAATTAGCGGAGGTTTGAATTCTGTAATTGCAATTTCGGTCCAATTCACGAAGTAGCAGTTTGACCTTCGAAAAAACATCTGAAGTGGCGAGACCAAATTTAAGTAGATCACCTTGATGCCGAAACTTAATGTCAAATGTAATATTGGCATCAAGATAGTGGTAAAGGATTGACAATACTATTTACGGGACTATCATTTGACGGTAGGGTTGATAGACAGACGTAATTTCGTGCTTCACATTTGGATACGTTTCAGTTAATGTCCTAGTAATATTTCTACTTTAACAATTTCAATTTTTTACGAACATTGTAATCGCTGATATGCTTCGATATTTAAGGTTTAAATTCGTTTCAGCTAACGGAACGTATAACCAGTGGCACAAAACAGGATAACCTAAGCTATTTTACTGAGCTCCTCCTAAACTGAAGAAGTCCATGTCAGCAAGAGTATGTATGGTGTATAGGCATCCGGAAATAAGTGAACAAATGGTACTCGGTTGAAACCCAGATTATACAATAAAAAAATCATGTAAGAATTAGAAAATATCATGCTAAAAGGGAAACAAAAAATTTTAATGTCCTACCAGGTGAGCAACAAAGGTAGTAGGCGAAAACTGTCGCTTCTGACGTGAATGTGAGAAGTTCAAATTTCGATGAGCAAACTACAATAACTAAGTTTTTCAATCGTTTTAAACAGATAAACGACGAATCATCTGGTGAATAATCCTTTTCTCAGGAAATATGCCTATTCTTCACAAACGTCAATTAGAGAAATAACTCACGAGGATTAACGGTTTTGTGGAAAGGCTTCTTTTTATTATAATATGAAGAGTTATTACAATATACAATAGAAGAGATGATAGCTGTTTTCAGTGCTAACCACAGTTTATCAACAAATAGAACGGGAAAAATGGTCACAAAAATGAAAGTCGTTGAGTCAAAACAGATTTCTAAATAAGTACATAGCTAAGAATAAGGAATACAAGGATAGAGAGAAAGCATTATGGTTTTAAATATAAGAAAACTTAATGGTGAAATGGAAACATTATTTATTGTACCCTATTGTATCAATTATTGTTTTATTTTATTCCTTTTGTTTAACTGTACTAAAAACCATTACTTAAGAGCCTCACGTGTGACTAACATTGCTCGGTTGTCTCGATGGTTTCATCTGCTCTCGAATCGCTTGTCTTGATAATTTTTCGGTATCACTAGATCAGTAATCAATACATCAAATCCTCCAATCACAGTCCATCTTTTGATTTTTGGCCTTAACAGGATTTAACTTGGTTAACTTGCGATAAGTAGTCTCAATTTGCTACAAATCGATGCAAGCTAAATCCAGGTCTCTATATGACAAGAAGTGATGGGGTGAATGTGTAATACCTCTACTGGTCTTACCTGACACATCATAACCTGCTTATCGTCCTCTCGTCTTCGATGCCCTTCACGGATTGTCTCATCCAGGTATCGCAGCCACATTAAGCCTCATCGCTGCACGATACGTCTGGCCGTCTATTAACAAAGATGTCCGTATGTGGGTAAAGTAACGCATACACAGACACAGCCGCCCTAAACGGCACATTCACTACGCCTGATACTCACTTCAATCATGTTCATACTGACATTGTAGGACCACGGCAGCCATCACATCAGTATGATCACATACTCACGTGCATCGATCGTTTCACAAGATGGTCAGAAGCTATTCCCATTACTTCTATTACGGCGGAGACAGTTGCTCACCACTTCGGAGAACGATGGATAGCGCTGTACGGTTGTCCCTCGACCGTCACAACTGACCAAGGACAACGTTTCGAGTCCGAATTGTTCTCCTCGCTAACCCGGCTGCTTGGTACAGAGCGCATACGCACTACCGCCTGCCACCAAGCCTAGAACGGTTTCGCCGCCAACTAAAGAACGCTCTTCGAGCACAGGAAAACAACAATTGGTACGAAAACTTACCACTCGTCTGCTTATGTATCAGAACAACCTTAAAGGCAGATATCCAGGGCCTCGCCTCTGAACTATTAGGATGTAAATGACTTGTAAAGCGTGATCCTAGACACTTATACTCAACGAAGAGTAAATGTTGACTCATCGAACTATATACATTACCGTCTTACAAACATGCTTGTAAACATCATCAATCAATTTGGACTGTTTACTTCGCAAAAATGCATCTACGAATTTATTCCTAACAGTTGACTACTTTACGATTATGTAATGACTCTCTGAAACAGGGGGTAGATAACGCCCTTAGACGCAGCAACCCATCACCAAAGGGTACACTGTGCTGCGCAAATATCATGACAACTAGTAAGCTTAGATCATGTCTGTGATTGACCATTTCCCAACTTTATCTTCGAGCTCCTTCATATTTAACTGGCTTCGGGTTACTTGTTTGTGAAGGTATAACAGGCAATGTAGGTGTCAATCGCTTGATACCAATGACACTTTAAAGCTTCTTCCAATAAACCACTAAACTCGAGCATTTTAAATACGAAATGCTAGTCGTTAGGTAAACCACTTCGAGTCGGTGCAAAGAAGGGATGATTCCTTCCAGAGACTAACTTCGATGTTTTTATGTGTGGATAATCACCCTTTGCAATGTTCATCAAAACCGCCACTCTGGAACGCTCTTTTAATGCTGTCATAAGAGTGATTTTCCATTTCAATTGTCTAAAGCTATCTGTATACATCTTGCTTGAACATGTCACTGTAGCGCATCCAAATAAGATGAGAAAAGCTAATGAATTTTGAGTTAAAGGAACGAATCCACTATAAATCTATGGACACTTAATTTACTGCATTTTTTGCTGTTTTGCATGTGGTTTAAAAATCTTTAACCTGAATGAGATCTGATATTTGTTAGATTCGCCTAGATAGATGACTGCTTGTTTAGTATTCTTTGATCTCGTATGACATATAGTATTTTTGACGAAAATCGATAGACCTAACTCCATCCATAATGGTAACTTTACACTCTTGTAGGAGTTTTAAGTGTTGTGCCCAGATAAATCTCTACTGCCTGAATCCAGACCGAGACCACGGACATAAAAAACAATTAGGTTATTCAAATTCATAATTGTCTTGAACAAGCCACTAATTTCTGCATAAACTTTTATTTTAACCACTATCCTTGACTTCAACAAATCATATACAACCCATTCAATTACTTACAAAAAATCGTGGAAAATTTTCGTACACCCAAATATCACACGTGACGATCAAATACAGGTTTTTGTTCGCCAGTAGGAACTGAACCAGTGAAATAACTATGAATGAATGATTTGAATCATTTACAGCTATGAAATCCAGCCTATAAAAAAGATAATCCACAGTTGCGCCGATAAACTGTTTAAATATTTTTTCACTAAAACATCAATATATATTTTTGATAAGCTGAAAAATGTCATATTTCATTTTCAGATGAACTCGATGAGCAACTATTGTTAATTTTTAACCATTCAAAATAAAATTGTTATGTTAACTCAGCATTATTTCAGGAAATAAACTTGAAAAAACGTGATCCAGCTCCTAATTATTTTAAGAACAACCGATAAGAACTATTAAGCATATCTCTTGGAACTATTTACAAGTAACGAAGAAAAATTTATCACCAAAGTATGGGAGTGCGTTGATTTGTCATTTTAGCTTACGAGAAGACATAACAGGGGCTGAAGGACACTATGAACGTCACTGTTGTGAGTTAAGAAAATAAAACTAACTTTGTTAAAAATTACCGAAATCAGTCAGTGTTAGCTGCAAAGTAGAACTTCGTAAGCGCGTACATCGGTTCAAGTTGCCGTACCACACAGAGAGATAGAACTGTCAATAATAGATGTAGTAGAAGTATGAGCGGTAATGGAAAAGACTAGGTGATTGAAGAAACTATCCAAGTATAACTCATTGAAATGAATTTAAGGGAGAGAGATATTATACCATTCAAAATCTCTGAACATCGATTACTACTTTTTCGCGGGTAGTCGACACCTACCAACATGACTCAATCCAGCTGTAAGTGATCTCAAGGATTTGTGCCACGTCTTGTTTTGGCCGTCCCTATCCTCCAACCTACTCTTACATTGAAAAACAACGCTCATCGGGACAGTTGGCGGTTAGGCACATATAACACATTTCGCAACCACTTCAACTGACGAAGTTCCACTACTTCGCCAATTGATCTGCCATATTTACCTAGTACCATTTTCATATTCACGACCAACAGAGACGCCGCCTAAACGTCTGTGTGTTCTAAGACTTGACGTAATGTCTGATTTATAAAGCCACGTCTAGGTCAAAAACCGGCCTTCATGAGCTCTATTTAGGTGTCGAAGTATTGTTGACTCCAATATCTTAGACCTCGTATTCGTCAAAACGATTCCTAACCCAGTTGGAGTAATCCCTACAGTATTCTGTTCAGGGATCTGATTTCCTGAATCGAGAAAGCAGCCCCATCTTTTATCGAGATATTCTTATGAACTCGGATTTCTAATACGAGTTTCCTTGATAAGTCTGAATAGTTGTCTTCCGCTGCCTACTGCTGCAATCTTTTTCATATCTTTTGCTTGCGCTGATCACCACAGTTCGTGGTCATTGCAGCCTGTTCTTAAGCTGACTCTGTTCCTCATCATATTCAGAGACAAGGGGGTGATTTGTGAAGTGCCTATCAGTCCATTAAATGTTACTAAGATACGTTGTTACTGCTAAACCTTATGGTCTGCCTGACTGGCAAATATCACTGCTGTTTCCACAGCATAATGGGTATCATGCCAATCTGCATCATCTGAGATAGCGGAATATTATAGCTGATCTAATAGCAATGTATCACTAGTAAATTATGAAGCAAAAACTGTTAATCCGACAAGACCCTTGCAAATTAATATAAAACCTCATGTGTCACTGAAAATCAAACATAGTAATTTACGAAACTGTGCCGAATAAATGATTTCAGAAAAATTCAACGCTAACAACGCCAACAGATGACCACAGTTAGTATCGTTGTCTTGGAAAAATATAAAAGATACTCTCTCATTATCACTCATTGTGAAAACAATTAGTTAATATGGCAAATGCATCTTTTTATGAGGAGCTTCAGCAGCATGTAATTTTGAAGCTTCAAGAACACGTTGCCGACCGAACCTTAATGAACTCTTGGATTTTAGCATCCAGGACGTCCGAAATCGACTTATGCGCCTGCGTCTTCTCCTCTAAAAGCGGTAAAATCTTCTTGATTTGTTTATTTATATATTCAACTCGACGGCTAAAGTGATTTTCGGCTTCTTGGACGGTCTGAAAACGTAAAGGAATAAGATAAACAGAAATTAGGCAAACCATCTGAACATAATATCCTGTGCCGATATCAACAAGCACATGCGAAGCATCAGAAAGTCTGCCAGGAACACATAAAGTTGAAGTCAAAGGGACAAGAATATCTCTGCTTTCTTTTTCTGGGGTAAGATCGCCTAGACAATTTTTTGAAGCAACAAACTGGGCTTGAAGAGACTTCAATTGCTGTATAGAGGCTGAGATAAACTGTACTTTTTGCTCAAATTGACGTGCAAGATCTTGAAGCTGTGGGATAGTCAGCTCTTTGATACTGACGGTTTCAGTCGTCATTTCAAGGTCATAGAAGTGAGTTTCGAAGTTCGTAGCACAGTTACGGCACACAATATGAAACGTTGCTTGGTAGCGTCATTGTCCTCTTCGCACACTAACGTCTGAGTCTGAAATAGAGAGCATTCTCGCCATATATATGAAAAGCTGATATATAGTACTATTTAGCACATCATAAGTGAAAGTGAGTGGTATAACAAGGTGTAATAGTTTTTTATCATAAATCCAATGTAGTTATCAACTTTGAAAATATCGGGTAAGAGTTATCACAGACAGACATCCAGTCAACAGAGAATGGGTTGTAGTTTCCCTGGGTAGCATTTCAACAACTCCTTATGGAAGAAATGTAGGGGGTAAGGAATCGTGGTACATACGTGTTCATTCTTCGAAAAATTGTATAGGGAGTCAGAGTTTCTTTGTTGTTGTTTAGAACCTTTTGATTCTCTTAGCATGTATACAAGGTGATACGTAGTAGTACCAGTCATCTACATCAATGGAGAAATTTTTTTAGAATAATTCACCTGTTAGTACTGAGTACTGAATTTTGGTCAAGAAGTCAATAGAGAACTGGCGTGCGACAAATAGAACGGATTATCGTTACACATATTGAAGCACGTTCGACTATGCTTCCAGTCCTGTTGTTTACGCGAAATCCCTGGGTATGTGACAGCTCTTAGTCGATTTACCTACTTCTAACTATTCTACCCAGTGTCCAATTAGACAGAGTTGTGTTCGTTCTACCAGTATACTTATCGATCCAATTTAATAGCTTCTTTATCAGTTCTAAATAAGTTTTGATATTATGCATATCCTACAGCTACACTGATTACTAAAAAAGAACGACTACACGAGCTAATCTATATGTCACGTTAGGTTCTGATCTCGTTGCTTATTTCTGTTTATTGAATGATGGGTGTTACAAATAAAATTTTTCTCCATTGTCTGTTTTCTTTACGTTTTCTGACTGGGAGAATTCTTCTATCACGTTCGCAGAATTAGCCAGCAGCTCTAGGGGGGCTGTGAAGTTAAGTCAGTAGTCAAGAAAAGACTGTAACTGGAGTGCAGCTCACTGGACTTCCTAGTTACTGAACTTGGAAAACAGTATTTCGCGATCAGTTGGTGAGTTGTACTACTCGAGAGAGTTTAGGAAGAATATTTATTTATACGTGATATTACTGAAAATTACCTTTCAGAGAACGTCATCATGCCCAGGTGCTTCTCGTCGTTTATATCTACGATCTCTTTCGTTTTAAGTATTGATCACTTTTACCATAATACTAAAAGGCCAACAGTTAGAAGAGTGATAAAATTTGATTAAAATCAATAAAATGTTCATATTATTAAAGGCATAAACAGGTAACAAGTAGGTTTAATTTTCGTCTGTATTTCTTGTCATTTATGGATGGTAGTCTCCGTGATCTTTATATGACTTTTCGTACTAGAATGTCCAACGTTTCTCTGTCGTACAGATTTAGATTGGTTTATATTCGTCTCAGTCCTTCTCATATTCTGTTCTTTATATTAAATAAAGAACATTTTTTCTTCAATACCAGTAATAAAAATGTCTGTTAGTATTTGGTTTCTATTGGTAAACTAAAGATGTTTTATCGGAACTATCATTATTTTGACACATTTTTTGTGAAATTAGATATTCCCATAACTTCTATTACCGCTTACGTATGCCAGGTATATTTTAGGAAACAAATCATCGACTGAGTGCGTTAAGAAGACACTGGGTGATCAGGACAGTTTTCGCCAAGATTGACTGAAGTCGATGGTACCAAAAGCGCGATTGTCATAGGCACGAGGTCAGGATAGATAAAAAACAAGTGAAATGTGTAGCATGTATGTAGTATGAGTCCTAAATCGAATCGATTGTTGTTCGGGCGGTTAGTTGCGAAAACGTACAAGTAGGCGTACGCGGCGGCCGGAAAGCGAGACAGTAGACTCGTGCGTACATCTTGAGGCTGCAGTCTCATCCTAAGTCAACGGCGGCGTTATGTGCTTATCTGGACGTGAGACCACAGCCTCATTCATAGATGGTGCAGATGACGCGTGCTGTTGACTGGACATGAGAATGTGGACTTTGATATATCTAACGTGTGATAAGGAGACATGAGGATCACGCTAGTATGTCTGATGTGTCTAGCGCTGAATCTCGGTTTATCTTGTCAACGCACTCAGTCGATGTCCTGGGTCCGAAAGTATCTTGCACACGTGTGGTCTTGAACTTGGTTGCTCTATAGGTTTCTGGCTCCTTCTCTCAACATTGTTCCGCCTTGCGTCTGCGGCGTCTCCTAGTGCGAAGACAATCTTCAGACTCTGTAAACGTACAGCGCTGGTGTAGCACGTCAACTTCAGCAGCCAACCTAGCACGTTACCACTGGTGCAGTTCAGTGTAGAAGACTATTGATGACAACTTAGCCTTCATGCATCACATCCTGTTTGTCAACCTTTCCGCACTACAGACAAATTTAGTCCGACCAGCCCCACCTAACGCAGCCTCTACATATCGAAAGTATGAAACTATGATGATTAGAAGTATGTGAATCAAGAACTACGGGATAAGCACGAACGAATGTACTGTATTTAGAATTCGAAATCAAGCATTCAACAACAACAAGAAGTCACTAGTTTATTCAAATACCACGTCCGACACAGCTTAAATTAGAATCCAAGTGTCTGTAATCAATTGTACGTCTTCTTCTAAAATTCATCCTGTGTCTGTCCGATAGTGTATTGTATAAAGACTCTGTATTATTTAGAATGCTCTCATTAGTATTAGAATTAACAACCGAAATTGGAACAGACTCACCTGGTTCCTGGAATTGTATTTGATCAACATGTCGATTGTGTGTACTTAAGTCATTGATGTCTAGAAGTCGCACCATAGATTTCCCCACATTCTTCAGAACAATGCCCGTGGATGATCGAAGATCATTGCCACGATAATATGTAACTTCTGCAGACTCCGAACATCTCATATTCGACCGAAGAATTCTTCCTTTTAATAGCTTTGATGGAGTCTCTTTCGTCACCGAATGTCTAGCATTTCTATATTGCAGTAGAAAGGTATCTACTCCTTTCTCCAGCTCATTAAATGTTGAGGCGGCAATAGAATCAATAGCAGTTTTCAACGTCCTGACAAAATTTTCTGCCTGACTATTGGAACAATGATGTCTGGGAGCAGTAAACAGATGTTTGCACCCTATACCATTTAACCAGGTAGTAACTGCATCTGCAGCAAAATGAGAGCCGTTATCAGTCATTAACACCATTGGAACCACTTCTCGACTAAACACCTTTCTTAATGCTTGAATTGTGGAGTCAGAATTTGGTGAAGTTGTGAAAAAAACTTCAGGCCACTTTGAAAAAGAATCAATGACTACAAGCCCGTGGTATTTGCCAAGAAACGGGCCACAATAGTCTGCATGAATTCTCTGCCAGGCCTCAGACGATACTGGCCATGGAGTCCACTTCGAATGCTGATTTTTCAGTTTATGACACTTTTCGCAATTGTTTGCTGTACGACAAATATCTGCATTTATCTCTGGCCAACAACACGTGAGCCTCGCTAAGGACTTAATTTTCTCAACACCTAAATGTGGACTATGAAGATCTTCCAGGACAGCTTTAAGCAATGAAGGAGGAATAACAACACGATCATTTAAACACAAATTACCATCAGGAGTAGTGGATAGCTCATCCCGCTTTGAAAAATAGATGGGGAATCTGTGTTTCAGATTAGCATTCCAACCTTTCCGTATAGCATTAATTATACATCCAAAGTTTCTACGAGTTTCTCTAATGAGATCTGGACGTTTCACTGATAAAGGTTGCACCAACAAACAGCCTGAAGTATTAACAGGTTTATCTTGTAATGACTGTCGAGAAATGTAGTCAACATGTTGAATTTGTTTGACACTCCTGTGCCGAACCGTATAGTCGTAAGCACCCAAAGTAATACTCCGTCGTTGAACCATAGCAGCTGAGGCACGTGCTAAGGATTTTTCAGGATGATAAATAAACTGCAAAGCCTCATGATCAGTAACAATAGTGAATTTCTTTCCGAATAAATATTTATGAAGTCTTTTAACAGCACAAAACACAGCTAATGCCTCTCGCTGAGTCTGTGAATAGCCTTGTTCAGTAACAGTAAGTTTGCTTGAAACACAAATAACTGGTCTTCCTTCCTGTTCCAAAACTGCGCCAATAGCCACAGGTGATGCATCAGTGATAAGCACAGACTGTACACTAGGGGAGTAAGTTCGAATAACAGCATCACTTTGAAGAAACTTTAGTAGACTACGTAAACATAACTCTTGTTCCTCACCCCATTTGAATGAATTGGATGTCAAAATATTAAATAAACAATTTGCACGACAAGAAAAATTAGGAATAAAACGGGAATAATATTGAAGAGCACCCATTAGTGAACGTAGCTCCGTAAGATTTTTAGGAGGCTAGTCGTTTTATATCTGGTCTAAAACCATTACCATCAACTAGGTATCCAAGACATTCAAAACTAGATACACTAAATGAACACTTATTTGGATTTGCTGTGATATTCTTCCCAATTAAGTCTCTGGTCATGAGCTCCCTTATCAGCACCATGAATAATCAGATCATCTTGATAAACTTCAACACCTTCAAGATCACTAACCACCTTATTCATAACTACCTGGAATATGGCTGGAGAACAACTTAGCCCAAATGGAATGAAACTGTATTTAAATAGACCGAAAGGAGTATTAATTGTCGTCAAAATAGATGAGGATTGATCTAAAGGGATTTGAAGATAAGCATCTTTTAGGTCAACTTTCGAGAACACTATAGAACCATGAAGTCGATTTAGAATATCTTCAGCCTCTACCGTCGTGCATGTTTGCTGCAACAAACGGGAGTTCAATGTTAGTCTATAGTCACCACATATTCTAGGAGTCTTGCCATCCAATTTCAATGGCGTAACAATCGGAGTACCCCATGCAGGAGACTGAACCGGTTCAATTATGCCTTTTGCACACAAATCATTCAAAGTCTTATGCACTGCATCTCGAAGACCATAAGGAATTATTCGTCTTTTGAGAAAGACTGGATCACCTTGTACTTGAAGTTTCATAGGCTGGATTTTCATACCTCTACTGAACTTAGCACACGTGGCTATCAAATCTTTAAGTAAAGCATCAGAATTTTCTTTAGAAGCTAGGAAAGACAACTCCACTTTAAGCCTTTTCAAATTCTTTAAACCCAGTATTGACAGTCCTGTTCCGCTAACTAAGAACTCACAATGTATGTATGAGGAATTACCATCTCTTATTAGCAATTCACAACATCCTCGTGTAGGCAGTCTGTGACCAGTAATCCCCAATATTGATACTTCAGTGGGTCGAACCACAACGTTAGGATCTAACGATTTCAAGTTCTTTAATGAAATAATGGACTCTATACTGCCTGTGTCCACAATAAAGTCATGACATGAACCAAGTGATGTATATAATCGCTTTTGAATATGACCATTACCTTTCAAAATGGTAGACAAAGATAAATGATCATTAGGATCAGCTGAATTATTGGGATCTAAATTACAAGATTTAATACTACTTGAGGCTAAATGAACAGTAGCTTTGCATACTGCTTGAATGTATCCTATCTTACCACATCTAAAACATTTAGCATTACGAAATGCACATGAATTACGAGAATGAAGTTTTCCACATGATAAACATTTGCCAAACTTGGTCTCACCTTTGTGATTTCATTTGCAATTCTTTATTGAAACACCGTTCATATTTACACGCGAATAGGAACCTCTGTTAAACGAACACAATTTTGATTGACCCTGAGATTGTTTTTCATCATGACAACTAATCAAAGTATTGGAAATCTTCATCGACTGAGCGTCAAGTTCATTCAACGCCTCGTAATTATTGCACGCAGTTCTAATATCTTGAGAGGAACAGTTTGACATTCTTAACAGCTCTCTTTCCAAACTAGGTATGTTAATTCCTGCAATTAATCCGTCTCTCAGCTGCACATGAAGTTGATCACCGAAATTACATTTGATGGCTTGTTTCTGAAATTCAAGAATGAATTCCTTAACATTTTGGTCATTTTGACGAATCATCTTATGAAATTTCGACCTTTCACGGCATTCAAAACCAGAGCACTTTACATTATTTCAATAATAACTCCTTAAGCATTGCATAGGGAAGTGAGATAGGTTTTTCTGGATATGCCAAAGTTTTTAATAAGCTGTACTCTTCTTTTCCGATGAATGTCAGGAAATGAGCCACAATTTTATCATCTTTGACATCTTTCCTGGTCATACTCCAGATTTCGAACCTTTCCAAATAATCTTTAAAAGCTTCAGAAGTAGAATGAATATCTAACTGTTCCATTACAAGCTCCATCTCGACGCCAATATGACGATTAGAAGTATGTGAATCAAGAACTACGGGATAAGCACGAACGAATGTACTGTATTTAGAATTCGAAATCAAGCATTCAACAACAACAAGAAGTCACTAGTTAATTCAAACACCACAGAACCCTTCCAAGGGGTGGCTGCAAAAGTGGAACACTTCTACGAAAAAACGCGACTGAATAAAAACAAATATTTGTTATTATACTTGTTTAGTTTGACTGTAATGAAAACACTGTCACGCGCGCAAAGTTCTTTTCGCGTTGCTGCCATTTATCACAATGCGCTTCTGTCAACGTAATGCTGATTTTCTCCTTCAATAAATATTTGATCATTAGTTTATTTCCATATTTCGTGACGGGACAGCATGAAACCATTAGTGATGATCATTGTCAATCACTAATCAGTCACCAGTAAATTACTAACACCGACTCTCTAATAAGACAGGCTGATTATGATTAACTAACTTCAATTTTTTTACTTTTGATTTTAATGAAGACAGACTCAATTTACTTCAAAATACGGTGTTGATCAACAGCAACGTAGAACATCGTACATACGCACGTACATCAGTTCAACTTAGAGGCAGTAAAGGTGTTAGCAGTAATCAGAGATTAGGGTTACATATTATTCAAGAAGTAAAAATTAGTGAAATAAACCTACAGTGGAAAAGGTGATGAGAAAACAGTGAATAGATGCTTCGGTATCATAGCAAACGGTTTTCAACCAAATCATTCAGGGTCTCTAACCATCGATTACTATCGTCTGACGGACCCCAACTAAATATTAGACATATACAGACATGATTCAGGCCTACTGGTGGTCCAAAGCCCGGATAAAGGGGCAGGGATGGACTTGGAGTTGGCGACCCAATCCCGCGAAAAACCCGTTAACAAGGAGAGACGATACACACCACATAAACTGTGCACTACGAACGAGGTCCACGTTGAGAAGGATTATAATGTACAATGAACAAAGCTGAATCCCTTAAAAATCATATGGCCGATGCCCCTTCTGACAACCAGAAACCCCCCACGACGTGGGCAGCCGGGAAGTAACATCCGCCCTCATACTCATAAAGGCACAAACAAATACTTTCTACACCACTTTATAAGTCGAAATACAGTGTAGACCTTCCTGGTGAGCTACCCTGAGAAAGTATTTCACTGCTAACAGTTACTTAGTTCCTAGAAATTTAAATCTATCCATAACCATTTCTTTCGCTTTTGAGATACCAAACTTATCATTCACTCTATTATTTGTACCCCTAGTTCTTAAAATTGGAGATTTTGTAAATTGTAGAATTATCTCATACATTCGTGTACACTTCATCATACTGGACGCTGAAGCTTCTTAATCGTGCACATTTTTTTCAGCACGTGCAAATACTGTTATTTCGGCGGAATTTTATTTTCATTTTCTGTACATCATAATTCTGCAGACACATTGACTTCTGTCTTAAGTTATTGTGCTTCAGCTTTACGCTGTTGCATTTAAAAAAAATTGCACAGGAAGTATATTCACTTAGTCCTTTATTATAAATTCCAACCTACGGTAAAAATCCTAGGCGATTCTGAATCTACAAATTCAATCATTGCGAAGGATTCTGCATAATATCCCCACTAATATTCTTTTCAGCGGTCATAGTAGCTCGTGTTCTTTGCCAAAAACAGTATCGAACTTGGGTGTACCAGTGTTTCTCAAAGCAGACATCAGAAAATGATAACGACCATTGTGAGCACCCGGACGATACTGGATGACAAATTTATATATAATAAGTTTACACAATCTTCTCACCAACTCTAACCTTGCTGATAACTCGAGGCTTGCTGCATATTAAAAACAGCTTTGAATGTGTTACGGTAGAAGCATTTAAACGAAATGAACGATTATTTTTACCGTTGTCTATAGAATGAACATCCTGGTAAAAGTCAGCAATATTCGATATGTACGATCCGCCTTTACAACAGTTGGAGATTGCCTGTAACGAATTCAATCATCTTGTCTATGTTTAGTACTACATACGTCTAAATCTGATCACAAACATAGCTGATTTCATGATAGTAAATGACTTGACAATAATAGCATAACTTAGTTAGGGCTTTCGAAATTCTACACCTAAAAAGTGAAATCTCCGTGGGGAAATATCCTCTGTTCGCAGTTCTTAAGACTGTAAACAGTTCCGTTATTGTCTGTACTGATAATAGCGCTGCGTTTGATTACTGCGACACAAAAGAGTAGTAACCTAAAAACCACAGCTGTGCCTTAAGACCATATACTTGGAGATAACTAGAGACATTTCCAATAACCACTAATTCTTGGATTAAAAAGTAATAAAAAATAAATAGCTTTAATGAATGAATGTTCTAACGTATTGCCCGGTAGCCAGATACTTAGAAAATAAATTGCAAACTGTTAGTTAGTTGCTGCTTCACTCGGACAGTATTAATTCTCAGTTCTTATAGATGTTTACAACGCGTGTAAGAGACGGTAAAATCAATAAAAGTCAGATGGATCCATATTCGGTTTGGTTGTTTACCCATCTGATGACAAGTGACAGGCATTATAGATCTGCGTCCCTGACAGCAACCAATTTTACGAGTAATCACGAACCAATGATTTGTGAATTATTTTCCAATGTTTGATGACACTTAATTCCCCATTATTTCGCCCACCGTCGGATCTCTCCAATAAAATTAATTACTGTATTGCATAGTATTTTACTTATTGCAGTGACAGAACAAGTTTAGTGTCCACTTAAGCGTAATACTTGTTTATAACTGATTATCAAGGAGGTGGTATAAGTATCTACTCATAGTTTCAAGTATGCATAGCTAAATAAAATGACTGGACGTTATAAATAACTCCGCACGGTTAATTTTAAAGTGGAAAACAGAAAACACCTACTACATGGATGTTTACACCGAGCAAGTAGACACAAGAGGAAAATATATGGGATTTTCCTTCACTACCGAATTGTCAACATCAAATCAGATATCTCATGTCCCCCACCCTGTCTGAACCTGTTGAGTCCACCACAGAATTCTACTTCTATCAAATCACTATCACGATGTGGCACTCCTCACTCTCACTAAATATGGATTCAACCACTTCCGCACCGCTTTAAGAACATGTATTTAGTTAGGCCTACTTCAACTAGATCAGAGTCAGTAGATGTATTTATATACCCCCTATTACAGTGCATAGGGGGTTCATTACGCAGACCCCGCAAGTGCGAGATTTCAGGGCACGCGCTAGTATATTATATTACTAGCAATAAAATATACAGCTTTGGCATAGTTGTTTAAAAGCTGTTTGTTTCGAAAGTGACACCTTTCTTATCAATATATATATATATTACAATAATGCCCGCGAGATTTCAAGTCACCAACAAAAAGTTTGAATCGACACGTCCCAGGAGGATCCTAAACTACTTAGATGTAAAACAATTCTCGTCTTTGATTATTCGCTTTACGCGTTCTACAAATACCGATGTACCTATTATATACATCGATGAACGAAAAATTGAAAAGCCAAATATATATATATATATATATATATATATATATATATATATATATATATATATATACCGAACATTCTTGCGTCAAGAAATCTAATATATTTGTAAAGACATTTATCTCTAACCTAGTCACAAACGTTCTATACATATATTTTGCGGGATATAACGAAAGATGGTTTCGAATACGTTTTACTGAGAATGAGTTAGCTTACGAATAATGTTTGAACGCACGTTTGTTCGCTTTGTTTCAAGTAAACTGGGAAAAATGAAGATGAGGATGGATGAAACAAATTAATTACATGAATTTACAAACAAACCAGTACAACAGAATAACCTCAAAATAAAATATACCTCTTAAAAGCAACTATAAAGAACGTTTCCAAAAGTATTCTTGTGTGCAATAACACAATCACATAGAAAATAAAAACCCGAGGATCACTTTAGGATGTGTTAAGCAATACACATTTGAATGTGGTCATATATAACTCTAAGCAGAAAGAATTGCTTTATCACTATTAACTATTTCCGACCGCAAATGCTACCTTTACGTGGTGGCCAGGCTTGCCTATCGTGATGACCCAATCGAGCTATATTGGCCCGAACATATGTTCTACCATGCCAAGCAGGTCGATTGGAGAACGACGAGACTAAAAGCTGCTACACAAGGTATGCGGGCGAAGTCGTAATGCTGACTACAGAGGGGTGTGACAGCAGTAGGGTGTTTCCCTCGGGAAACCAGCATCTGCAGCGATACTGCCTTCTCACAAGGAAGCAAGAATTTAGTTAAGACCGACCCTAAGTTGTCACACCTCACCCTACCACACGAATTACCGTCTCCGGCGGTAAGACCTTTAAAAAGAAAGCGAAGCTAATCTTTAATGACCACCAATAAAAAGGCCGTGCGAGACCGGAGTCAAGCAGTTGTCCCTTGGGCACTGCGGTCACGTCCCACGTCTCGAAGACCAATTTCAATCTGCCTTCTTTTACAGGTTTTATAAGAAACACCCTGCCACGGTATGGGCAACCGGGAGTGACATCTGCTATCATACCCATAAGAGCACACGAGACCAAATTGGTCACATCTAAAAATTCGGACACCCCCTAACATCTCTCTTATTTGCACGACTCACCTTTCTCACATTCCTGTATCACCTTGCACCACTATTACAGACGATCCGAGTAAAGGAACGTTATTCCTCGTCTCCTGAAGCCCCGTTCTAAAGATCATGTTGGAGCTTCTAATGATCAACCTTCAGACAGATAGGTTGACAGGCTTCCCTAGCTAGGACTCTGAAGTCCTACTCCATCGATGTATGCTGTATATCCTAAACGCGCACACAGAAGCTCAATACAGTGATTAATTTGATTTCACCATATCCAGACGGAAAATTAACTCGGATACTCACGATCTCCAGAAAACCTGAGTGGCAATTCGATAACAGTGGAGTCTCAAAAGCCATACGAAATCTGAAGCCAGAGAGAAACAGAAGGCCCTGGTGGATTGACCCCTGAGGATTGTAGAGATGGTGGTCCGGTATCAGCAGTAAGATTAAATGATATCTTAGGTAAAATTTGAGAAACGGACCTGATACCCTATGATAAGTCTCAAACGCTGATTGTCGCAGTTTATAAAAAAGGACAATAGTCCTCGCGTGAAATTCACAGGAATTAGTTTGAACAATTTAGTTCCTAAATCGTTAGAGTCGATCATACTTAAACGCCAAACTAGAGCTCGTGAAGATTGGACTATAGAAAACCAGGACTGTTTTCGACCTTGACGTGGATGTATAGACCAGATATTCACAGTACGTCAGGCCCTAGAACATAAACACAGGTCCAGGCGTGCGAAAAAAGTTGCCTTCATAGACACCAAAGGGGCATTTGACTCCGTTGGTCTTGATGTTCTGTAACCGTGTCTATCACAGTCTCACACAAAGTGGGTGTTTCTCTATGCTACATAAATCGCGCAGTTCGTTAACAATAAGGCGGTTAAAAAAACTCAAGGCATTATACAATTGTTGGTATGTAGGAACATAAAATCTCCTAAACTATCAAGGTAAAGGTGAAACGAACTAAACATCACTACACCGTATAGGTTAGAAAAGGTCGACCGTAGAAATGTCACACCCCACGGATTTCCGCCTCCTGCGGTTAGGGCTTCCCACTAAGGGCCTTTGAGAGCAGAGCTAATACTCAGACAACCTCCCGGACTCAAGCAATCGTCCGTTGGGCTCTGCGGTCACGCTCACAGGTCGTTAGGACCAACGCTAATCTACCTTCATATTCAGGTTCCTCAAGAAACGCCCTTACACGGTGTGCAGCCGGGAAGTAACACCCACCCTCATGAAAGCACACGAAAGCGAATCGGTCACAACCAAATCCTTCTTACACCTCTCAATAACTGCCCTATCTCCTCGACCAACCATTCTTTCGATCGTTTATCTCCACGCCACTGAAGCAAACGATATCACCTCACGAAACATGATTCCTGGTCTCTTGAAACCCCGTTCTAAAGAACATGTTGGAGCTTTTAATGTTTAACCTTGAGTCAAATAGATTGACAGGTTTCCTTAGCTAGAACTCTGGAATCCCGTGCAATTGATGAATGTTGTGTCTCCGAAACGCGCATGCAAGGCCCGAGTAAAATGATCAATTTGACCTCACCTAGTGCAGACTTAGACACAAGGTTTACGCTTCGTGTTTCTGAGAGCCCTGATGCCGCTTTATGTGGCCTCGCTGGGATAGGTACTGTATTAAGTGTTAAGGCAGAACTGCCTCTAAAAGACTGGATCCCAGTAGACAGTCGCATTACGACTAAACGAGACGGTACGTACTCTGAATGACAGTAACAGTCGCCGCCGCCTCATCGTCGTATCTGTCTACGCTCTCAGAGACTGCAGTTCAGACTACATGAAAGACAAGTTTTAGTGGCTGGTGACTTTAACGCTCAAGTTGGTGGTCTCAGCGAAAAGGAAAGACACCTAGGAGGATAATGGCGACCGTCTGAGACAGCTATGCTCAGATAACCGCGTATTCCAAGCAAAACACTAATTTAGAGCATTAGCTAAGAACACCTTTTGACCTGGCGATCCCAACTAGATTACATTGCCGCCAGCCACCGACAGACAGTTTCGATAGAGAACTGCCGCTCATTCTGGAGCACTTGTTTAGACTCAGGTCACGCTTTAGAGCGAGCGCGTATTTGTTTGCGCCTTACTGGACGCAAGAAAACCTCTTCGGGATCTACCTAATGATAATAAAGCCAAAAACATATATTTCAGGAACTAGAAAAACAGTTAAGCAGCTATGTAGTAAGTGATGCGAACTTTGAGGCAGCTTGAAATGACACCAAGGTTGTGGAAACAGCAGTGATATCTGCTAGTAAGGTAAATCATAAGGCCAGCAAGAAGCTGCGGATCTCAGTAGCATCTCCCGAATCGATAGACTCTCGCAGACTCATTCCACCTGGCTCTGAACATGACGAAGATCGGAGTCAGCTGGAGCGCAGACTGATAAAAAGCTTACGCAGAGATTGCGAACAGTGATGGGTGGCAGAAACTGGGCTGATGTGAAAGGCAACTGCGATAGGATACAGTAGACTAATATTCAGGCTCATCAAGAAAACCAGTGTTAGGAATCCGACTATAAGTGAGGCTACCTCGGCAAAGAATAGTCTTATTATTAATTCTCAATCCATAAGATCGGACAGAACAGTTCAGGGATCAACCTAACTACCCTTCAGCTGGACGGGTTACCCACGACCCCGAACCATCCTGAATGGCAAGTCGATTTCGGTCCTCTAACTCTGAAGTTGAGAAGACTAGAAAATCTGAAGCGGGGGAGAACTTCGGGTCCTAATTGAACAAACTGAGATTTTTAAGGATGGTAGTCTAGTTTAGTAGTTAGATTAACTGAGATCTTAGGTAGAATTTGAGAACTGTTCTCAAGCCTAAATTGTCACAATTTATAAGAAATGACAAATCTTCTTGTGACAATCAGAGGAATAAGTCTAACTAATATAGTATCTAAAATATTGGCGTCAATAATACTTCGGCGCTTAGCGTAAGCTCGTGAAGAGCAGACTAGAGGAAACTAGGCTAGTTTCCGACCCGAACGTGGCTGTATAGACATCTTCACAATACGACAGGTCATGAGCCTAAATTATCTGCCATCAGGACACCTAGCGTTATGAAAACGATTTTATATCGACTTCGTTCGACTGACCACATACTCATCCTACGTAAAATAACTTACCAACTACGTCCTAATACCAAACTTGAAAATCTGTAGCAATGGCAATCACGATTGCAACGCAGTCAGTTTACATTTCAGTGTATGTAGCGAGAAGTACATGGTAGCGAAGACAAAACCGTTACATAAATCGATACCACAGGTTAGCACACTCATAGCTGAACAGGTTGAAAGGTATTAATTGAATTGGCTCTATATACAAAATCTAACCGTATTTTAACCAAGTATCGATTTCCACAATAGTAATTAAATGATTGTAATGCTAGCGTGCATACACAACTAGTGAAAATTATTCCACGCAGGGAATTTCTCATAAACAGAGCAACGAGCACCCATACAGAAACTATCGATATCGAAAAATCAATCGTTCATCATGGAATCAAAAACAAGTAAAATACCAATTTCTCAGGTAACACGTCAATTAGGTACACATTATAATAGATTTATTACATTAAATTTTAATTATTAGCAAATCTGCGGCTCTGCTTACATCTGACTTGTAAATCACAGATCTTCGTCACCTTCATCTGGAAGAGGAGCTTCAGCAGCCATCTAAAATATGAATAACATATAAACACATTTACTTGGATTTCGTGCTCGTATTGCCTGACCAAATTAGGATCAATTTGAATTTCTGGTGGTTCCATTGCAGGCATCTCCACAAACTCGAGATTCGGATCGCCAACCAATTTGCGAGCAAGCCAGAGGAATGGCTTCTCGAAATTGTAGTTAGATTTAGCCGATATATCATAGTACTAAAATATCTTCAACGTGTAGATGACTCACTTGGAGATTCTTTTTTCTGTGGAAAGTTATGGACTTAGCCTTCACTTTTCTGTCTTGAATGTCAACTTTGTTACCACACAATACGATTGGTATATTTTCACAGACCCGAACTAAATCACGATGCCAGTTAGGGACGTTTTTATACGTGACACGACTAGTCACATCAAACATAATTATTGCACACTGCCCTTGAATATAATAGCCATCTCTGAGACCACCGAATTTTTCTTGTCCTGCTGTATCCCACACATTAAATCTCATTTTGCCACGAGTTGTGTGGAAATCAAGAGGGTGAACTTCAACACCCAAAGTTGCTTCAAAGATTTTAATTATAACATTAGGAACTTACCGACATACTTCTTTTCAAATTCTCCAGTAATATGTCGTTTTACAAATGTAGTCTTTCCAGTTCCACCATCTCCAACAAGAACCAGTTTAAAACATGCCACCGGGTTCTGGTCAGCCATCCTCAAATCGAAGCAGGCGACTTGATTTTTCAATCCAAAACTAGTGCTTCATCAATGTTCGTATGTAGTAAAACAAACGGACGGACAACACAGAATTATGTCCATAATCCATGATACAATATCTTTACCACTATTTCTAAAACCGTCCCATCTGACTGGTCTCAGTTGCTAATTGTCCCAATCTATAAGAAAGAACAAAAGTCCCCTTGTGACAATCACAGGAGAATAACTTTAACTAATATAGTTTCCAAATTATTAGCCTAGATTATACTGAGACGTCTAACTAGAGCTCGTGAAGAGCAGACTCGAGAAAACCAGTCTGGTTTTCGACCTGGACGTGGTTGTATAGACCACATCTTCACACTACGACAGGTCCTGCAACACAAACACACATTTAGACGTCCGACAATAGTCGTGTTCCTGGACCTAAAAGCGGCATTTGACTCAGTGGATCGTGAGGTTCTGTGGCAGTGTCTGTCATTGAAAGGTGTACCAGAGAAGTACATTAGCCTTATACAAGCACTCTACTCGAATACCACTGGTCGGGTGAGAGCTTATGGCGAACTGTCATCTGAATTCTCTACATCAAGTGGTGTCCGTCAGGGCTGTCCACTCTCTCCGTTCTTGTTTAACTTTGTTGTAGACATCCTCTTAGAGTTAACATTAAGCTCGTCAGATTTTTCAGGGGTTGACCTTCTACCAGGAAAGTCTCTTACTGATCTAGAATATGCCGATGACATAGTTCTATCCGGTGAAGACGCTAACAAAATGCAGAGTCTTCTGACTATCCTAAGCAACAATGCGAACATATTGGGTATGCGGTTTTCCCCGTCGAAATACAAAATGTTGCTTCAAGACTGGGTTGCATTGGCACCTGAACTAGTGATAGGGAGTGAAGTAGTCGATCGTGTTGATCATTTCACTTATGTGGGGAGTCTCATCAGTGCTGATAGCCTGGTGACTGACGAAATCTCAGCTCGGATACAGAAGGCTCGATCGGCGTTTGCCAACCTGCGTCACTTATGGCGTAGGCGTGATATCCGTTCTCTAACCAAAGGACGAGTTTACTGCGCAGCAGTTCGCTTTGTTCTTTTATATGGATGTGTTGTAACGGTTGCTTAAGATATTTCCCGGCTAAATGTTATTGCTTAGTATTCTTGACAGAAAACACTGGACAAGTAAACCCAAATCAGAACACGGTTGAACAGGAAGGATTGTATTCCAAAATAGCAATGAAAAAGAAGCTGGAGGTGATGGCGAAAGCCAAGGCAAAGAAAGCAAGAAGGCTTGAAGGCGAAGAAGGCTAAGATGGCCAAGATAAATACAATGCGAGTCTATTTATAGCCTTTAGATGAGAAAACTTCTGGAAGAAAATTCACGTGATCGACTGGACTGCATTTGACCAACCAGCATGCAGCTAATAATACGAGAATTTTCTATCCTGTTCTCCAAGCTTCGATCAGGCGCTGACTGGGTAGGAAATTAGCCAATCAGCGCGCAGCAACGTAGTCGTGCTTTAATTTCATCTATGTCCCACTAACACCTCCCCTTTGAGAAGATTTGTAGGATCTGGTGCTAGGGTCCAACTGCAACCGAGTGACTGGCTTGTACTTTCGATTACTCCATCTTCTCGGCAATAACGAAGTTGTGTCACTCTTTGCTTGCACAGAAACTGACTTGTGTGTTCCAGGCGTTTTGATTTTGAAGGTGTCCAGCAGAACGTCGAGGGGTATTCGGTGCCGAGTCCCGTTGCTGGCTATCGAAGTTGCTTTCAGTTGGTTAGCATGACGTACCCAAACTTCTGAGCCAACTGACACCTCATAAGTCACGTTTCCTTTCTTTTTTAAAATCCGACCAGCTGTCCATGCAGGATGTTTTCCACGATAGTCCATAGCAAGTACTTTCTGGCCCACTGTGAACGATCGTCTTTTTGCCCCATGGTGTCGATTGAACTGCTTCTCCATCGACAGGTTTCGCCGAGGCTCAAGAGCTGGTGTAGGACGGATGACATCAAAATGTGTTCGTAATTTTCTACCAAGTAGAGCTTCCGCATGTGAGACTCCGTCAATCGTCTGAGGGTTCAGTGTAGAGCGATAAATAAGCAGGAACCTCTCTAAGATCTCTTCGGTGGTCCCCTCCCCTTTGGATTTTTTTAGAGCATTTTTAAATGTGCTCACAAAGCGTTCTACTTGACCATTAGATTGCGGATGGAATGGAGGTGTTCGGACGTGATCGATTCCGTTCTGTCGGCAAAATTGCGAGAAGACAGCGGACGTAAACTGTGTCCCGTTGTCAGTAACTATCAATTCCGGGACTCCGAAACGACTGAATAGTTTACGTAATTTATTGACTGTACACCTTGCAGTTGGGTGTTTCATGAAGAAAATTTCTGGCCACTTACTGTATGCATCAACTACCAGAAGGTAAGTTTGTCCATGAAGTAGGCCAGCAAAGTCCAAATGTATACGCTGCCACGGTGACTGTGGTATTGGTCATGATTGCAACTCTGCTTTGCGCGGTGCTTTTGCTGCTAATGCACATTTGGTACACGAACGGGATAGCTGCTCTAGCTGGGTGTCTAAGTGCGGCCAGTATACATAACTTCGTGCTAGTGCTTTCATGCGACTTATTCCAGGATGTCCCACGTGCAACTGTTTTAGCACTGCTGGTTGTAGCTTCGCTGGAATTATGACTCGTTCGGCAAACAGCAGGCAGTCGTCGATGATTGAAAGAGAGAGTCTACGCTGGTAAAACTGTTGAAGCTCTGAAGAGTTGATCTTCGAAGGCCAACCTTCCAGGTGAAACTTTCTAACTTCTTGTAGAAGTGGGTCTCGAAGAGTTTCTTCTCTGACTTCCTCTGAAGACACTGGAGTGTTTCGAATGGCGTCTGCTACTACACTCCTTATTTCTGGGTCTACTGCTGTTGAGGCAATGATTATGTCCTCTGGTTCAGGATGCTGAACCCCAATTAATCGAGACAGAGAGTCCGCTTGACCGATAGTATTTGTCGACTGATACTTGACATTGAAATCATAACTCAGGAGCATCGTTGCCCAGCGCTGTAATCTATTAGCCGTATAGACAGGGATTCCTTTCCTAGAACCAGGATGTGAAACATGGCCGTTAAGAGTAGATGTTCGTAGGTTACTAGTATTCGATCATAGATGTCTTAGAAGAATTGGTTGTGTATCGTGGGACAACCGAGTAAGCAATGCTGTCGTTAGGAAACGAGTACTAGGTAAGAATGGCAGATCAATAGATGAAGTAATGAAACTTCATCAGTTGAGGTGGTTCGGACATGTGTTACGAATGCCTAACCACCGACTGCCTCGATGAGATATGTTTTGTGGTGTCGGTGTAGATTGGAAGAAAGCTAGGGGCGTCAGACCAAAACATGGCACAAATCCATGAAGTCACTGACAAGTGGACTGAGTCATGTTGGTAGATGTAGACTACCTGGTTGAGGTCCGCGAGACGATAGTCACCAATGGTTAGAGACCTTGAATGACATGGCTCAGAATCGTTTGCGATGGCGCAAGTGCATCCATTCTTTGAGCTCTCTCAAATCCTAATCTTCTGGATTCGTCAGCACCTCTACCTTTGTCTTTCTAACCACATCTCACTGAATTATACTTCTTGAATAATATCTTCAAACCTTAGTCTTCTTCATTACCATTAATACCTCTACTATCTTTATTACATTGGGATTTGATTTGACATTTGCGTCTCTGTGGACCTACGATGGTCCCCTGTGAAACTCCTGGTGTGGATACTCGCCAGCCCGCGTGCACTCTATTTGCCTTGGTACGAAACTTTCTATTCTGAGGGTAGTTTCTGAGCCAAGATACGTGTGGCTCAGTGAAGCTTACTTCCTCGACCTTCGCGATTAGGCGTGCTGTACTGTGTCGACGGCTTTTTCAAAGTCCAGATATGTTATGTGAAGCCTACTTCAACAACATTCGCGATTAAACGTATCGAGGGCTTTGGAAAAGTCAAGAAATATTATGTGCACCGGTATTTTTCGGTCTCCGTAGGATGTCCTACTTTGCCATGCTATGGGAAGATTGGGTGCGGATGAGCTTCATTTCCGAAACCCGTGTTGAACTTAATGGATGATTTTGTTCTTATCCATGTACTCCATCATCTGTTCGTTCACCAGCCCTTTCATTACTTTTCGGTCCCAGAAGCATATCTGACTGTCCCATGCGGTGATAAGATTAGAGCCGCACAACCTGCGTATCCGAAAATCATGTTGAGCTTCATGAAGTATCTTGTTCTTTTCGATGTACACCCTCATCTGTTCGTTCGGCAGCCCTTCATTGGCCTTCGATATCACTGATAGTAAGTTGTTCGATTTACTGAAGATTTTGTGAAAAATTTGGTGACTGGTCAAGATTCTTGTGGATCTTGTGTTCCTTAATTCATAGAGCACCAAGCAAAACTGTCCTGGAAAACATTAGTTTCAAAATTAATGGGTGTATGACCGAGACTCCTAGGTTGGATTCCTGCGTACAGTAATTGTGATTGCGCACTGTTGATGAGCCTCATATTATGATTAAATGGCTGCTCAGTGCTTCTAGGTTCCCAAAGATGGTCTAGAACCGAACGATTCATGATTTCAATGGAACCAAACAATCTCCCATTCCCTGAGGTCATAGTTATTCCTAGATTCAGAAATACATCTTAGGATAAAATTCTGGTCTTCGGTGCGACACTGAACTAAACCTAAATAAACTGGTATCCAATACCAAAGAAGACATTTAGATTATCTCTACGGCTTCCAACGAATTCGGGAAGGTTCGCAATGTATTTACTGCCCCAATACCTTGAAAAATACAAAAGACAATTTAGCCGTTTTACCCTGTCCAGGAAGTTAAAAAGTCCTCATGTCGAAGATCTTAAACGCCTCATGGTGAAAAGTAGAAGTCTGTTGATGCCATGGGACAGATTCTTCTGAAAACTTGGACAACAATAATTAAACGTAAATGGCATTCCCAGACATCGTGGATGGATGTGACCCCAGAAACGGGAATAATATGTGAGGCCTACTGGAATAGGTTGGACAAAAGAACTAGCTTCTAAAGACGTATTACTATATGCTGTTAATAAATAATAAAATATCTTACATTAAAATATTTGCACTGGGTTTTTTCGAATAAGTTCGAGGAAGTTGTTTCCAGATAACCAGAACAATTATTAAAAGCCTTTTTCGATATTCTAACAAATTCGGTCTTGTCTTGAAAGATCCGAAGCTCGACCCCCACAATAATGATCTGGAGTTTATACTTGAACGAGCACTAGAGAAAGTATAGAGGACGAAGCATGCTCCGAAGTCAAAGACTTAAACAGATACTTATCAGGAAAATCTTCATACCGTCTCACAGTTTGGAAGAAAGCAGAAAAAAGTTTAAAAAAATGGCCATGAACAACAGGTGAGCAAAAGCAGAGAAGGTCATAAGTGTGAAGAGAAGCATTAAAAGTGATGAGATACAATTTCTTGGATATTCGATAACCTCAAGAGACGACTGCATGACGCTACGGGACTTTTGTATTAACCCACCTGTCCATGCCACAGCGATGATGGATGTGACTACATTATCTATTAGATCTTACCTAGAAGTCATATCATTGTCTTTACTGATCATCCCATCATGGAATACAGTAGAGTCAGTTGTGAAGGGAATACTACAGTCCAATTTTTTGCTCCTTGATCCTTAGAAGCACTGTATGTCGATCTATTTACAATTCACGATCCCAAAGATTATGTCAAAACGAAACTCCAAAGTAGGTACCAAAGTTTATTGCCAATTCACAAATAATCGACCAAAATGTTGTTTGTTTATTACAAATAGACGACCAATGTCGTTCTAACAACAATAATTATAACAATTACAATTACCTTCTATTTTATAGATTCCTGGAGCAAAAAACTGCAAACGAACAACCAAGACAAACAGGAGTCTAAAATGGCCGAAAATAATAATTCAAACAAGTTCATAAGTTAAGTAGAACAAATATACCCAAAAAACACAGTGAAATTAATGATATTTATATAAAGGTTTTGATCAGCAAAATGTCTTCATTTCTCCCGTAACACTCCCGACCAAAAGAACCTTGGTTCTTTTCACCGACAAAATAGAAAACAACAATCCAAGTATGTGCATCACAAGCAACCAACAACAAACATGCAATATGTCAACAATCTCGTGATCCCTAGGACTTACACCAGTACGCCTAGGGATCCGAGTAGCTACCTACCATCTACCGCTTCAAGAAGACACAGTTTTCGTATATCTCTCACTAGGATCCCCTTTCTCGTCCTCAGTTCTACTTGTCTCACTAGTCTGTCCTTACTTGGTATCACTCTCTGTACTAGACCTAAGGGCCACTTGTTTTTCTCAGAGAAGTCAGAACATACCATTACTAAGTCACCTTCTCGTATATTCCTCTCTAACTGTGTCCACTTGTATCTACGCTGCAACAGCGAGACATATTCCTTAGACCAACTTTTCCAAAATACTTGCGCCAAGTAACTCGCTTGCTTCCATCTCTTAGAATACCTGTCATTAGATAGAGTGTTAGTAAATTCTGCAACATTCTCTCTCAATAATAATAGTTATGCTGGTGTTATTGCATCAAGATCCTTTGAGTCGTCTGTAACGGCGACTAAAGGTCGATTGTTTATTATACGCTCCGCCTCTATCATAAACGTTTCAAAGCATTCATCTGTTAAAATTTGTTCCTTTACAAGAGCACCCAATACCCTACGTACAGAACGAATCTTGCGCTCCCACACTCCTCCCCAATGACTAGCAGCTGGAGGATTGAAATGCCAGTCAATTCCTTTTCTTAGTAAATCAGAGTGTATACGTTCCTGTACCCAACCTTAAAGACATTTTATTAATTCACGTTCAGCTCCCACCAAATCTGATCCATTATCACTATAAATCTCTTTTGGATAACCTCTTCTGCCGACAAATCTCATTAGTGCCATGATAAATGAGTCGGTGGTAAAACTATATGCCACCTCCAGATGCACAGCTGTCAACCTTAAACAAGTGAATACACAACCGTACCGCTTCTCAGTATTTCTACCATGTTTAACCATAAGGGGTCCAATTTAATCTACTCCAACTGATAAGAACAGATAGTCACAACTATAAATGGATTTCTACCGTAGCAGTTCAAATGGTTTCCAATAAGTGCACTCCGAACGCGTATCTCCCAATTCAAGGTCCAAAAAACGCAACAATTCTAGGAGAAAACGGTCTATATTATATTAAAATGGAAATACAAAGCAATACCTGAATTTTGATGCACCTTCCAAGTCACAATTACTCCGAGGAGTATCCAAGGCAAAGGGGAATAAGTGAGGTTAAATCCAACCGCCACAGTATCAATCCAAATATGGCTGTAGCCATATTAAAGATCAAATTTAAACAACATATATACAGTTCAGAAGCAAACATAAAAACTTCAATATGAGTACAAAAATAGAAAGAATAACAATATACAATGATAAAATCTCAAATTGGAATCAAATAAAATACCAAAAATGTCAACAGAAAAAGTCCGTCATGTCATAACAAAAATATATAAACATGGAGGGATTTTCCAAAAACAAAACATTCAAAAAAGATTCTACACCGGCCCGCAAAATCCCTCCATGCAAAAAAGCAAGCGTTAATGACACTTCAATTTAGGGTTCCCACTCATCCCCTAATCCACACCGGAAGAACGTGTAGGACTTACAGCAGTACGCCTACCCGCCATCCAACATGGATATGACCTATCAAGCTAACTAGGTACCTATACCTTCCCATCAGGCCCTTGATTCCCCTATCTATCGTAGCATGACCTAACGGTAGTATAAACCTTACCCAATTAACCCACACGAACATGTACAACACGTTGTAAAACTGGTCATATCCTATCCGGGAACTACATTCCATATCATGGGGATGAGTCGTCAATCCACCACCACTTGCTCCGATCAGCAGATACAATGAAGTCCGTGATGCTGACTTATCAACAGAAGTTCTTGACCCATAGATAATATGCAAGGGTGGGATCTCCAATTTTGACATTTCTTCGTCTCCAGAAGACCTTAAGTAGCATAACATGGGATCAATATTTATCTCTCCATCTCCTGATACAGAGGAGGTTTGATCAGCATTCGTCATCGTCGGCAACTCATTTGTCACATCAGTGACATCCAGATTATTATCAACGTCATCATGATTCCATTGTGTCAGACAAGTTGCGTCGATTCGGTCTGCACTAGCATCCGTAGAGTGAGACTCTTCCATTGTTGTATAACTCATCTCTCTACATGAAAGAACAGCATTAGCGTCACAATCCAAAGCCGATAAACTCACTTGTTGTTCTTCATGTTCCGTTTCAGAGACACTAGACGTATGCACATCAATAGCAACACTGTAGACTGGCTGTTACCATCAGACGCTTCCTTCTCATCATCACTTGACTGACAGTCAACCGAAGTAGGAACACTTACAGTTACACAACCTTGTGTATCCTCAATCAACTTAACATTCGCGACAAGGTCCGATGACGTCGAAACACTAGAAGGCTCGTTCGCTGAAGTTGATCGACTAGTCACTATAAGAGGACTGCTCACACCCATTTGAATTGCCACGGTAGAAATCCATTTATAGTCTGGAACTGTGGCTCGACCTTTGATTAGAAGACCAATTACAGTTGGATTATTAAGAAGAATAAGGAAACATTTGGAAATTTAATCGTTTATAACACTAATCTTCTTGAAAGAAGAATCTTGGATTACTTATCGTATTTTTGTATTCGAACGATTTTCCGATTTTGGATATTTCTTATTGAAAAATTACCTGTGGAATTCCTATATTTTGTATTTGTTATTTATTTCCCGTTGAACTTCACTTAAAAATGATCCACCACAAGAAAACAAACACGAGGAGGATGGAAGAGCTTGACGTATCTCGAAATGCTAGGCAAGTCGTTAATGATGATTGTTTAATGGGTTCCTACTATGTTAATAATGATGTCATGTCTGATACTTATTATTGTAAGTCACCTTTGGCAGGCATTAAGGAACCAGGATTAAGTGAGAGTTCTAAGGTACCAGAGACGGATAAGATACTTAGGACACCGATAGTAGGTTTAGAACTACCTAAGGTCGAACTTTCATATTTTGATGGAAAGTCTCGCGACTACTTTAGATTTATGCGCCAAATTGAAACGTTTATAGAACCCAGAGTAAAAGATGAAAATTTGCGTTTATTGTATTTAATTCACTATTGTAAAGGAAGGGCAAAAAATGCGATTGAAGGTTGTATTATAATGGATCCACAAGTGGGATATAAGAGAGCTAAAGCCATCTTAAAACAGCTCTTTGTACAGTCGCATGTAATAGCCCGTGAAACCTTAGAGGACTTATTTAGAACCGGGAATGCAGATTTTAATGATCCTGAAGAATTGACGAATTTGGCCATTAAAATGCGGAATGCTGATTTAACCTTAGAGCAGTTAAATTGTACAACGGAACTTCATTCCCTGGTTACTTTAGAACGAATAGTTAGGCTCTTACCTCATCGAATGCAAGCCCAGTGGGCAGAGCTAGTAATCAAGTGGGACGAAGAGGAGAGAGAGCCTAATTTCAATGAGTTGACGGAATTTATTATGTCTCGTGCTAAGATAGCTAGTAGCAGGTTCGGAAGATTAGCTTGTCGGGCTAAAACAGGACATAATACGGAAGCTATTAGTGGTCTGCGTGCGAGACATGAGGATTCTTCGTTTACACCTAACTCACGCCTGGAATATAAGAGAGTTGTCAATTATTTCGGGTTGAAGGCTGTTGAAGGCCGAGTATGTGACCGTGATGATGTAAAACCTCTTGATGCGTATCCCAGTAAGAAGCCGGGTTGTGTAACAGATAAGATGGCTTTTCTAAGTATGGAAAAGAAAGAAAAAGGTGAAAAGTGTAGGCATCAAGATGGATCTGAGGTGTGTGATGATGTAAGCCTCTTAACTGCTCGAAAAGCCTGGAACGGTTATTTGGATTCGAGCAATCAGAGGTTAATGAGTTCAGCAAATATGAATAAGGCCCAGGCAGGATTGTCTGGACGGAATAAAGCCTATTTTCGGAACCCTTCATTTAGGGTAAATCATATGTAATACTATTAAATTTGGAAAAGCATACTTATATGCTGATGATCTGAAAATAGTATACAGCTATAAGCCTGAAGATCTGGACGAAAATATAGCTAAGATTCAGAGTGATCTTGATAACTTAAGTACCTGGAACGAGACATGGCAACTGCCGTTTAACCACAACAAATGTGGCATAATGCATTTTGGCAAGCATCACCTTGATTCACCAGTCTACTTACAAAAATGTAGGGTTCAGACACTCATATCAGCGCGTGACCTTGGTATTAGTTACTCTAAAAGCCTAAAATTCGAAGAACATGCCTCAAATATTATCTCTAAATCTAGACGACTGATTGGGTTCATAAACAAGAACTTCTTCACAAGTGAGGCTAAGCTTACTCTCTTCAAAATCTGTATAAGGCCCACACTTGAATATTGTTCACTCATATTTTCAAACATGAATATCATGGACAAAATGCGAGTAGAAAATGTACAAAGAAGCTTCACCCGGCGACTACTCGGATTGAGCCATAACCTCGACTACACAGAAAGATGCAAGCATCTTTCCCTAGAACCTCTATGGCGCCGTCGTCTCAAAAACAACCTAATGCTCCTCTATAAACTAATAAATGGTCTTTCGTTCGTAAAATACCGCCCAAATATGAACCAAGACACTGCTTACAGACTTAGAAACAACGCATATACACTATTAACGGCAAAACACAAAAAATCATTGCGTTCTAATTTCTTTGTAATACGATACAGTCTACTGTGGAACAGGTTACCAATCGCTATTCGTATCTGTGACACAATCACTAAGTTCAAGAAACTAGTTATGCTGTTGCTAGATTCTAAAGAGATTTATCGACTATTCCCAAAACTCACACAAAGTCCCCAGGCACTCTTTTATGGTCCACCAAATATTTAGATAAACCTCAGAAACTAATTATAGACTATGACCATATTGTGTTCTCATTACCACCCATACATGTATCATGAAATGGTAGACAAATCCCCCTGCTCCTACTAACAGCAATAGGTTACGCCTTTGAGGTGTTAACCGTGACTTTTCTCTGAATTTAAATTCCAATCATTATTTTCATATCTTCATAGCAGTTTTAGTTTTTATTTCTAGTAGACAGACAAATTGACAAGCCTGTAGATGCTGATCAACTACTGTCAATTACAAGGAACTCAAACACCATGTATAATTGTGAGTATCTTCTTATTTACGTATTAACAGTTTAACTAATTTTTATTTCCCCAATTCATTAACATCCAAACACCTTGCCTGCTTACCAACTTATCGCTTTACTCATTAATTTTTAACATTATTTCAACTCTTTTTTTCTCCTTCTCCTCGTTCCAGCTCCCTGTACTTCCTATTTCCAAACTACCTATTGACTGACTCATCTTACAAATCATACCATTCGTTTACTTGAAATCAGTGTGATATGCTTCGTGGATATTTTCTCTGGCGAAGTTATCTGGATGGCTTGTAATATGGAGCTAATAGAGAAAGTGAATTCCGATAAGGTTTACAAAAAAAATTAGAGTAGACTAGAGACCATTATTTACAATCAACCATTAAACGTAAGAGAGCCTAACATCACAAAAGGAGGGAGGGTGGTGTATCTGACCAGCATTCATGACGGTGGGGCGATAACCTCAATCTACTCATGTCTGTGTGGCAGAACATTTTGTTTGCTTATGGCTCCTTACGATATAGCAGGATGTAACAAATCAGTGATATTGATGTTACTTTTCCTTGTTAACCTCGTCTACAACTCATGTCTGTAACCTTGCGCTGGTTTTTACTTCCTACCGAGAAATCCTATTACAAGCTGGTCTGGATAACTATACTAAAAAAGAGCTCATTCATAATTTCTTGAGCTGCAGAGTTAAAAATAAAAAGAATATATAAAACAAAAAATGATATCACTGAGCCTCTTTATTATATTTTGTAAATCAACATTATTACTAACAACTTGGTTCTTCTGAATTTCCTCTATTCTTTCGACTAACTTCCCAATAGTTATCTCACCAATAATTTGTCTTCATTAACCTACATAAGTGCAGGTGTACAGTAATGATATTAAAAAAGTCTGAGTAAACATACCTTTGTTTTATCTATAAACGTATTTTCTGTTCCGCTCCTCGTCCCGTCTTCTTTATTCCTCTTTTTTCAGAACCTTATTCCACTCCTCATATATTAGTCTGGATATTTCCAGTAGACTTGGTTACCCTACCCAAGAACATGTAAAATCATTAGCTGATGAATATCAACCATACCTTTGTACATTTACCGCATCAATTCTTGTTATATGCAAACCTATCTCTACCATGAATCGTTTCTCAGTCCATAAGATGATTGTCGTAACGCAACCTTCGTAACTTGCGCCAAATATTCGCATTGTACATTACATCTTTAAGAACACAATGAATCTTGTGAAATGTTTCAGTAAATGTATACCGTTTTAAAAGAAATATGTTGTTAATCTTAACATTTTGATCTTGCCTGTAAATTGGCATGTCTCTTGTAACATGTTTGTTATTTGAGAATAAATTATTATTATTATTATTATTATTATTATTATTATTATATAACGGGACCTAGAGTAGATTCTAGGATAAGTGATGGCGGTACTGTAAAGGCTAAGAAGCCTAGGAAACAACATGATGCTACTATTATTAAGAAGCCTAAACATCATTCTCTTTCGGATGCTATGACTAGCAATGGAAATAGTAGCCATCAGAGTCTTAGTAGTGACAGCGATAGTAATGGGACAGAAGGTGTGAGCAGTCCTCTTATAGTGACTAGTCGATCAACTTCAGCGAACGAGCCTTCCAGTGTTTCGACGTCATCG
>OX103971.1:25497996-25532721 GCA_944470395.2 Schistosoma turkestanicum
AGCACTTGAACAGCTTCTGTATTTGCCCGTAACAGTGAAATCACTTAATATGGGAGCAGCACACAAACCTGGGTAAATATGTCGCCCCACCAACTGACGTACAAACCGAATGTGCAACATAACGGCTAAAGCAACAAAATCAGACATATACTTAACTATTGTTTCACGTTCTGTTCTGAAAGACTTCAGAAGAAGAACAAATAAATACCGGATTTAAAGAATGAAATTTCGTCAAAATTTAGTATCAAGGAATAGTGTCTTAAGTGTCAGAATGATAGGTGCATTACATTGCTGTCATTATCAGGAAAAGTCGCCAACAGATTATTGTTAAACCTAACAAATAACTATGTGGATGCCAAATTTGAAGTTTGATAGACTGGATAAAATGCTTCCAGTATCAAGAATTCTAGAACTTTGACAAGACACAAAATATAAAAATTATAAGTACATACCATGAAAATGCACTATATCGTCAGAAAAGATATAAACACAACATCGAATGTTTGATTTTTCGGTGTATATGCAACAACCAATGTTTCAATAATCAACCGAAATGAAGAGCTAACGAACACAAGCTATATAAAAGCTAAAACATAACTCAAACCTTATAGCATGCGTTTTACAGTTAACGATTTCTCTAGCAGGAAATAGTGTTCTAACAAGAAAAAGGCGATAAATAAGTGTTCGGTAATTGAGAATAAGCAAAAATATTCCTGACAAGATGTGACCAAGTTTCTTAATGCAGCGATTTAAGTATCTGTTTCCATCATTCAAAAAAATGTCAACTCTAATCAATCGGACAACACTGTTACCCTTACTCCCGTCAGACTTAACAAAATGTCATTGGCCTGGCACTTCGGATGAGCAAAATGTATTGATCAATGTAGGTCTCGATGAAATTCAAGTTATGAAGATTTAGGAAAAGAAGAATGACGAACATAAAATATGGTTACGATTTTCCTGAATAAAAGTTTAAGCACAAAACATAGTTAAATGACAAACAAATAACGATACGATTCAATAAAAGACTTAAGAAAGATCTTACTCTTGCAATATGCATTAGTTATTAACCATATCTTCCTAGTGCAATGATGACTGACATATAGGGCATTAGATATGTTGGTATTGCTGAGCAACTGTTCACATGGTAGTTAGAGGATAACGGACAGGTTATCATACATCACTCCTTTGTATATTGTAGAATGAATGTTTTATTCCTGGACTGTTATGCTTATCTATGAAGAAGTGGAGAGTTTTGAATTTAAATGAATTCATTCACGCCGTAAATTTATTGGTGTTGAATTTTTATATGTTCAAGTAGAGTATGGTAGACACAATGCACTTAAGTCTCCTTACGAAATACCGCCGGTTAGTTTTTTTCAGCTTAGCCTACATTATTTAGCCTATATCAGCAAATATTGTTTTTCAAGTGGGGATCAATGTCTAAAACGGATTCACCATGCTTGATTTTCTGCAGTTAAGTTAATTTAACTGTATTACTGTTTGTGGATTGAACATTTTACTAAATATGTCCGGCACAAACAAATAGATTTGTGCACCTTAGATGTTCATTCACTTAGCTCCCCATATTTCGATCGCACCAAGTTTTTATTAGTGCAAAGTACACCGTTTAGTTTCTGGGATGTTCTGCCCAAATATTTTAAATATTTAGCATGTTTTTATGTCAAGATATTATTGAGTGTAACACTGAATCATTCTTTTCTTATAAAGGAGAATTTACATGAAGTACGATGACTTTTGAATGATGTTTTTAATAATAACATTTAAAAGGTGAACTGATGAACCTTAATGCCTACGGGATATTTGGAACGGTTTTGAAGTACCTCAGCATGTTTTAATGATGTGTCGTGTAAAACTGTCAGATAAATATTGGATGCCGAAATTTTGATGTGCTGATTAGGAGTCATTTTATTCCGTACATGAACTAGTATTACCCAGAAATTCCAAATTATTACATGGACAGCATGGTAATTTACCATTTCATAATCATGAATGCTGATGAACTTGACATGAAATTTCCGAGGTAGATATAACATCTCTCCTTTAAATCCTTATGGCGTCGCCCACCAACGACGAGTCTCCTGCAAAGTGATGTATACTCCTTGATTATCAATTGCTGGAGAACTATGATGAGCAGTAACCTGGCCAAACGAGACTGAATTTTTTGAGGGTCAGAATCTATTCCTGAATAAACTGCATAAACCATGGCAGTTAATGTCTCCCAGCCGCCTCGTCCATTATGCTTCAGGAATACTGGATCTCCGCATCCGATGGCTATGACATTCAGAAACCGGGACGACCTAAGTGAGGTGCTTCAGGCAAGGATCGTCATATAGAGTGATATCTCGAGTGCTATTTTCTCCATAACTGTCAAGTGTTCCGTTTTGGTGCCTAGCCCATATTTCATAACTTGAAAAAGCCTGGCAAGTTTGTAAAAAAGGGACTTGCAGAAATAATGTTTCTAAAGAGGATGTGAAAAATAGAGCCTCGAATAGAACATAAATTATTACCATAAAATCATCTGAAATTCGCATAATAACAAATAGGAGTGGGACCAGTGAGGGCACATTCCAACCTACACTTTCCGAAACATTTACTTCGGAATTCTGCGAACCACCCAATGACTTGACTGTGTACATACCCTATCTGTACAAATCTGTTGAAATCAAGTTAAAGTACATGCGGCGGCCAGACAACACAATACGGTTAACTGGAAAATCAGACATACGGACTCTCAATGAATCCGTAGAACCTGATTTTACCTGAAACATAGATATCGCCTGGTCATGCAGACAACAAAGTGAGCTAGTTGGGTCCGGAACTTCCGGTGAAATACGGCAGGGTAAAAAGGAGGCGGATTGGCTATATACATTATTGGCCTTTTCAAAGCAGTAACAGTACGCGAAACCCAGCCAACCAAAGAAACAGAACGATGCTACCGTTCAATCAGCTTTATTTTTCTCCAATCTGCAAAGGAAGAGATTGAAAGGATCCAGCCTGTTACAGACCAGTCGCATTACTTTCAATATCGAGGAACTTAATGGAGAGACTGGTTAATGAGCGAACCAGGGAGTACATGCAGAAAAACAACATCCTCATGAATCAAAACACAATTTTAGGAAAGACATATCATACGCATCCAATCATATCAAAGTATGGTACAACTGGATAACCTACTGGGACCAAAAAATGCCGGTTTATACAATATTCCTTGACTTCGCGAAAGCCTTTTACACAGTACCCCATTTACCGCTGGTAGCAAAGGTTTAGAAGATGAGCTTCACTGATAGATTTCTGTTTTGGCTCAGAAACCAATTAAAGAACAGAAAGTTTCGTACCAAAGTAAATAGAGTGCATGCGAGCTGGTGAGTCTCAATATCAGGAGTTTCACAGGGGATCTTAGGTCTATTCCCTTTCCTGATATTTATTAAGGACTTGTTAGATAAAAGTAGCTTAGCGGCATTAATCTATGCAGATAATGCAAAGGTCTGGAGATCTATAAGAAGCGAACAGGATTCGACTGAGCTAAAAAGGTCCTTATGACAATAGAGAGATAGACAGTGGACAACCGGTTAGAACTTAACCAGTCGAAAATTCACGTCATGAACATTCTTCCACACGCGACACAAACAACTTACATCCTCAATGGAAATCCACTTCCTAATGTCTCCTCAGAGCGCGATCTCAGAATAATTACCACAGAAAGCCTAAACACCACTTCAAACTACATAGGGAATGCACCCAAGGCTGAAGCAACCCTTCACTTTATAATAATAATAATAATTTATTCTCAAATAGCAAACATGTTACAAGAGAAGAGAACTTGTCTCAATCACCGTAGAACTGTTTTCAACTTTCTTTAAAACACGCACGATCACACCTTGAATTTCACAATGTCGGCACACCCCTTTTACTCAATAAAGACATGAATGTTTGGACCGAGTGCAGAGACGAGCAACTAAATGAGTGATATGGTTAAAAAAATAAAACCTTACAAAGACAGACTCCAACATTTGATATTATTCCCGCTGAGTTGATAATGATATGCAACATACTAAGCACGCCGAATCACCACAACATGAGCATCCCACCAGTTCATTACCGCCACGCCCCTTGAAGAATTTCACGTCAAAGAACGAACTCGCTTATCGATTATCATCTCGCACTTAGACCAACTGTGTCTGGTGCATATCTTAAAACTCTTTTGTTGTTATTTCCTTGGAAAACTAACTTATTCTATCTTGCTTATTGTTGTGTTTCCAATCTTAACCTTACATTTCAGTCCCTTCAGTAACTTTACTACCGGCTAACTAACCTACCCATTTACCTACTTAGTTCTTAAATTTCATTAGCACTAGAAATTTATCTCATTATTCTCCGTATCGCAAATGACCGGTCTCCAGCCTGGTGATATGATTACTGAATACCTGGAACCGTATGGAAACAACAAGTGAGCCCTAAGAAATCACTTGCTTTATACTAGCTAGTGAAACTGATATCGAACATCTAGGTTACAGACTTAGTGATCTGTATGGAGTAATGTTTGTTTGAATTACCCTATTCGTTATATTTTATGAGCATAAACATGTAGTGTACTATGATTATTTTACCTTAAATTGCTTGCCTTATTGTACAAATCTCGGACAAATATTTTCTACAATACAACTATTTACATAATGAATCCTCCAGTTTATACAGATTAAACTTATTCGCTTGAACTGTAGCTATGCGATTGCAGAGTGTGCCACTATTGGTAAGCTTTTTAGTCGCTATGCTTATACGAATAAGAGGAATGTTATCGCAGAAATAGGGACTGTATGTTCTACAGCTTCAACTTTTTATACAATTAGTGATAGAAACAATGTTTGCTTGAATAATAGTCCAAATGGTCGATTGAATAGGAACCAACTTCAAATAGAATCTTACTACGAAGGCAATCATACAATGATGTGACAAGGTAGTAGACTAAATCTTGAACTGCCGTGAAACATTAGTTGTTTTACGTTATTTAGTGAATGAGATATGCTGTCCCGTTGTTTAACCAGAAGCTTGTTTTATTTTGGACAGCCTTTACGTCGAGGTTAACCGCCATTGCAAAATACTGACCACGGTATGAGCGTCGAAGTTGATATTTACAAGAAAGGTGATAGGAAGCGATTCCCTAAGAAAGGTCAAACAGTTGTTGTTCATTACACTGGCACCTTATCTGATGGTAAAAAATTTGATAGCTCCCGGGACAGAAAGGAACCATTCAAATTTGTAATTGGTACGGGAAAAGTATGTTCTGTGTTAAAATCTCATTCTTATAGGTAATTCGTGGTTGGGATGAAGGCGTGATGCAAATGGGTGTAGGGGACCGCGCCTACCTAACATGCCCCCCAGAAAGTGCATATGGTTCTGCGGGTATCCCAGGTGTCATTCCTCCGAAAGCTACGCTGAAATTTGACGTGGAATTAATCGACATTTTGTAATTCATTCCAATTTCTTTGCTGTACTAACTGATAATAAATTAATAATCTTCATTCACATAAACTGGAACTCTTTGTTGGTGTGAAGTGTCTCTATGGTCGTACCATTTCGTAAACTTTGGTATACTGTACATTCAGATCAATGCTACACCACTAAACTGTTGAAGGCGACCAATTAGGACTCTCATCAGGCTAGGACCAGCACTTGTCTCCGGGAGGTTCGATGTAGTGACCTTTCCGACTACTTATTTTACTTATATACAAGAGTGGTAGGTGTTACACTGTTTGTTCTTCGATGTTGTGTGCGTTTCTAACAGCGTTATTCATGTATATATGTGCCCTTTGAATCTATCTAATTCTCTTGACTACTGCATTTAGCTAAGTAATAGCCTTGGTTTATACAGTTTTCTAACAACACGTCTTTGGGGCATCTGTAGTATACTTTTATTGGAGGTAACCACAACACGTACTATGAGATTGAACATATAGTCTCTTTCTACGGGAGCCGTGTGATTGGCACAAATTCCAGATGAGTTATGCCTGAACTCAGTATATAACAAAGGGTGATTTCTCTAGTAAATCAAGTGTTAATCCACCCATTAACATTGTTTTTAAACCTACTTTCTGCAGACCGCCTAACCGGTTGTTTAGGGCCTTCGGTTGCATTCAGAGAATAATTTGTACCTAGTACTTTCTTCTCACATTAATAGAGCCTTATAATTTAATAGCACGTAATCACCTGTTATCAAGGGCCCCATCGGTTGGCGTCGTCTTAGCCCTAGCGCTCAGTCTGACGCAAAAATCAGCAAAGCCAATGCCAAAGTCGTTAAGAAGTGCACGCACAACAAACTTTTGAAGGCGACAGACGAAAACCGAATTTGTAGTATTCGACTAAAGATTTGCATACGGGCGTCAGATAGAACAGGTATCAATGTTTAGACTTTCTGAAAATATGGACAGCCTAACTTTTGTCCAGATTATATTAGCGTCCGAACGCTGGAGGCCAGTTCGAATAATATGCCTAATTTTAAGACGACTAGATTATAGTCTCCACTCAGTGGTAGCGTCCAAACTCCGGCCAGTGAATGACCTCAGATCGTTTGGATAGGACGGAATTTTCTTTGTTAGCAACTTGCTGTATGTGATGACGATTAAGGAATACATAAAAAGGAGAAAGTGACACAAACGACGTAACTAAAAATGAATGTTAACGGATATATGCGAATAAAGTTTCCGAAAATGAGGAATGGAACGAAAGCAATAATCCATTTTGAAGTGTTCACTCAGTTTGTGTGCTGGTCGAGATGCTGCACGACTGCCCAAACCAAGGTAGAGGATGCAGTCCAGTAGCAGTTGGTGACCAACAGTAGGTTGGCACACCACTTGTCCACTTAAGACTACAGATTCGGAAACTTGTCAAACGACTTTATAACTGATGAAAAAGTGGTGCTAAGGTTTTCCCCATTCCCTCGATCGCTATATGCTGAACTATCGTCTTTAGTAATTAAGCAAATGAACATTCATACAACTCATGTATTGCCGCTTGGACAAGAACTGACCGCCACCATCTAAACTTGAATGGAAGATGCAGCTTTGCAAACACCAATTTATTTTCCAGTCACTGATTTAATTTAACACTGAGCGGTCTGTAACTTAAGGTTATTAACAGGCATAAATAAACGTGGAATATAATAGCCGTATATTTCTTATAAAAAATATTTTGATTTTGAGAAAATTACTGGGTACTACACTCCAGATGAACCATAACCATTTACACCACGCTCTGTTTCCGCCAAAGATTCACATTCGATCAATTCAGGACAGTAAATACGTTCACAAATCAGTTGCGCTATACGGTCGTTCTTTTTTACCTGAAATAAAAATGACATTTGCAAAATTTAGTGGATATCAAGCACAATCGTTAAAAATTTCAACATGAAGATACATTCGTAGTTCAAACCAACTGTACGTGTCTTCCCCTCTACAAAGGATAAACCTAGGCAAAACTAACTTACTCCTGTTACCCCCAATGGAGCATTGGCCACCCACCAGTTTTCTCCAACCAACTCTGTCCTGGGCTTCCCTTTCCAGTTCTGTCCAATGTTTGTTCATTCCTTTCATATCTTTCTCTATTTCTCGGCGTAATGTGTTCCTTGATCTTCCTCTTTTTCTTTTGCCTTGAGGGTTCCACGTGAGGGCTTGTCTCGTGACACAGTTGGGTGATTTTCGTAGTGTGTGTCCTATCCACTTCCACCGCTTCTTCCTCATTTCCTCCTCCACTGGAATCTGGTTTGTTCTCTCCCACAGTTCGTTGTTGCTGATGGTGTCTGGCCAACGAATACGAAGTATTTTGCGTAGACAGCTGTTGATAAACACTTGTATCTTCTGGATGATGCCTTTCGTAGTTCTCCAAGTTTCCGCTCCATACAGTAGAACTGTCTTGACATTTGTATTGAAAATCCTGATTTTAGTTTTGTTTGAAAGTTGTTTGGAGTTCCAGATATTTTTCAACTGTAGAAATGCAGCCCTTGCTTTGCCAATCCGCGCCCTCACATCTGCATCGGATCCACCTTTCTCGTCGATGATGTTGCCCAGATATGTGAAGGTGTTAACGTCCTCCAAGGCATCTCCATCAAGAGTGATTTGGTTGGTGCATATTGTGTTGCATCGGAGAATTTTGCTTTTCACCTTTATGTATGTTGAGACCTACTGCTGCTACACTGGTCGTCTTCTCTTGCATTTGTTGTTGCGTGTGCGATAGAAGAGCCAGGTCATCTGCGAAGTCCAGATCGTCCAGCTGCGTCCTAGGTGTCCATTGGATATCGTGCTTCCTTTAAGACGTCGACGTCTTCATAATCCAGTCGATCACCAGGAGAAAGAGAAAGGGTGAGAGTAAGTAATCTTGCCTGACACCGGTCTTCACCTCGAAAGAGTTAGCTGTCCTCCGCCAGTAGAACCTTAGGGGCAATAACGACAGCATATATGTAGGTAAAGATATTATAATAGTCGGAATCACGGTCAGTACCAAAAACTGAAGAAATCAGTGTAAGGTTAGCTTGAATGCCAAGGAGTACTATTATGCATTTACATTTACTGCTAAAGGGTTTAAATTATTTGTTCCGGTTAGCGTTTTTCAGCGAGTTAATTATTTTTGGAATGGAGACGCTAACCCAATACCCAAACCTCCCTGAGCTCTACGTAAGATACTGCGGATCCGTTAACCAAACACCAGTAACAACCTAATATTAGACAGAATAAACTAGATTGCAGCAGAAGAGTATATCAAGAAAAAGCGGTGAAGGCGGACAGGACACATGTTGCATCACGACGCAAGTCCTAACTTGGGATTCTCAAGACAGGACACATTATACTGAGTAGGAGGCAGAGATAAAAAAAATGAACAGCAACTGGGTAGAGTGGGAAGGCTCTGGACAGAGCGGGTTGGATAATGCTGGTAGGCTCCATTAGAAGTAGCAGTCAGTCAGATGCAACGTAGAACTTCGTACGTAACTATATCAGTTCATGTTGCCATACCTCATTAGCACAGAGATGTAATTTTCAATTCAAATCCGATAGTAGTAGAGGTAGTAAAGGTATTAAAAGTAATCGGAGGTAAGGATTAGAAGATAATATTCGAAAAGTATGATTGAGTGAGATGAGTTTAAAGACAAAACTAGAGGTGTTAAAGAATCCAGAAGATTAGCATTTGAGAGAACAAAATGAATAAATGCACCGGCGCCATTGCAAACGGTTTTGAGCCATGTCATTCAGGGTCTCTAACCGTCGATTATTATCATCTCGCGGACCCTAACCAGGTAGTCGACAACTAACGACATGACTCAGCCCACTTGTCAATGACTTCATGGATTTCTATCATGTTTTGGTCTGGCCGCCCCTAGTTTTCTTCCAACCTACACTACAAAACAAAGCTCGTCGAGGCAGTCGGTGGTTCGGCATACGCAACACATGTCCCAACCACCTCAACTGGTGAAGTTTCAATACTTCATCGATTGATCTGCCATTCTTACCTAGCAGCCGATTCCTAATAACAGCGTTGCTCACTCGGGTGTCCCACGATATACGAGCAATGCTTCGAAGACACCTGTGATCGAAAACCAACAACCGACGAGTATCTTCTACTCTCATTGGCCATGTTTCACAGCCATAAAGTAAGACGGAGCGAACCACTGCACAGTACACTCGTCCGCTAGTCAGCAAACGGATATCTCGCCTGCACCATAAGTGACGCAGGTTGGCAAAAGCCAGTCGAGCCTTCTGTATCCGAGCTGAGATTTCGTCAGTCACCAGCCATCGGCACTGATGAGACTACCAAGATAAGTGAAGCGGTCTACACATTCGACTGCTTCACTCCCTATCACTAGTTCAGGTGCCAATGCAACCCAGTCTTGGTGAGAACCGCATCCCGAACATGCTGGCATTGTTGCTTATGGTAGTCAGAAGACTCTGCATTTTGTCAGCGTCTTCAACGGATAGAACTATGTCATCGGCTTATTGTAGGTCAGTAAGCAATTTTCCTGGTAGAAGGTCCACTCCTGAAAATTCAGACGAGGATAAGGTTATATCTAGGAGCATGGCTATGAGTAAATTGAACAAGAATGGAGAGAGTGGACAGCCCTGACGGACACCACTTGAAGTAAAGAATTCCAGTGACAGTTCGCCATGAGCTCTAACTTGACCAGTGGTGTTCGAGTAGAGAGCTTGTATAAGGTTAATGTACTTCTTTGGTACACCTTTCAATGACAGATACTGCCGAAGAACCTCACGATCCACTGAGTCAAATGCCGCCTTTATGTCCAGGAACACGGCTATTGTCGGACGTCTAAATGTGTGTGTTTCAGGACCTGTCGTAGTGTGAAGATGTGGTCTATACAACCACGTCCAGGTCGAAAACCAGACTGGTTTTCTCGAGTCTGCTCTTCACGAGCTCTAGTTAGACGTCTAAGTATAATCGAGGCTAAAAATTTAGATACTATATTAGTTAAACTTATTCCCCTGTGATTGTCACAAGGGGACTCTTGTCCTTTCTTGAAGATTGGGACAATTAGCAACTGAGACCAGTCAGATGGGATTACGTCCAGTTCCCAGATTCTACCTAGGATCTCGGTCAGTCTAACTGTCGAAACTGGACCACCATACTCAAGCAGCTCAGGAGTAAGCCTATCAGGACCTGCTGCTCTACCTCCCTTTAGATTTCCTATAGCTTTCTCAACTTCATGTACACTGGGAGGACTTAAATCGATTTGCCATTCAGGATGACTGGAAATCGTGGGTAACCGAAGAGTGGCTCGAGGCCAGTTGAACTGATCCCTAAAGTGTTCTGCCCATCGGTCCAGTCTCCTGGATTGAGAATGGATAATAAGACCATCCTTTTCCGAAATAGTCTCACTCACATTTGTGTTCCTAATACCAGTTTCCTTGGTGGGTGTCTAAATAGTTGCCTATCGCCACTGCCTTTTCCATCTCTCTCGCTTTCTCCACCCATCACTGTTCTCGATCATTGCGTAGGCTTTTTATCAGCCTCCAGCTAAGCTGACTCCGCTCCTCAGAGCCAGGCGGGATCAGTTTCCGAGCACCCACCAGTTCGGTAGATGCTACTGAGTTCCACGGCTGCATTCTAACTTTATGGTTTACCTTACTAGCATATATCACTGCTGTTTCCACAGCCTTCTTGATATCATTCCAACCTGCTTCCCAATGGGAATCGCTTACATGGTTGGCTAACTCTCTTTCTAGTTGCTCCTGAAATATATTCTTAGCTTCATTATCATTAAGTAAAGCCTTAAGAGGCTCCCTTACGGCGTCTTTCCTACGTCCAGTAAGCCTCAAAAACAAATAGGCGCTCTCACTAGGGCATGATCTGAATCTAAACATGTGATCCAGAACGAGCGGCAGTCCTCTATCGAAGCAGTCGTAAGTGATTATCTTATAAAAGTGAGAAACCAAGTCTACTATGGATTTTACTCACCTTTCAATAAACCGCTAGTAACATGTAACTGTGTACTGCAGTATACACCACTTTTCCAAAAAACTATCCAGGTAATTGAAGATACTTCACAAAAGGTAAAGGCCTTTTTAATGAGCAATGAGCTGAATAAGGTTGTCTGTTGGTCACCCTTTTACAGTCAGTGATTGATATAAAAGTAAAATTTCCATCACAGTTACTGATTTGAATTTGGGGCCATTGACCAACCATTAGGACTAAACTGCATTGCCAACTTACACTTAATTATTCAAACACGAGCACTGATACGAAGGGGCGCCTAGATATTTATGCGCCACACAAACTACTGAGTCAGTCGGTTACAACGCAGAACTTCGTACGTGCATACACCAGTTCAGGTTGCCATACCGTAGAAGTGTCAGTTGAGGTCCCATAATGGTAGAGATAGTAGAAGTATTGGCGGTATTGGAGAAGATTATGGTTCGAAGATATTATTCGAGAAGTAAATTTGGTAAAAGAAAGACAAGGACGATGAATTGTGAAGATGAGAATTTCAGAGAACACGCCATCGCAAATGATTTAGAGCCATGTCATTCAAGGTCTCTAACCATCGGTTACTTTCGTCTCGGGGACCTCAACCAGGTAGCCTACATCTGCCAATATGAATCAGTCCACTTGTCAGTGACTTCATGGATTTGTACCACGTTTTGGTTTTGCCGCCCCTCGTTTTCTCCCAACCTATTCCTACACCTCTGAATTTGTGAGTGGACTGCAATACTACCTGGGAGACCGAACCGGAGCATCAAAAGCATGTACATAATGACCGAGATACCTGATTAAAAACGGGACATAAAGAAAAAATAGATCATGTGATAACATACACTAAAATTAATGCCTCTAACATGGGACAGTTTTTAAATGTATTTTGAATGAAACCATATTTTTTATGGTCTGAGCGAGTCAATGAAGATAGTCAATGAAATTTAATGGTCCACTTAAAACAGGGAAACAAGTCCACATAGGTCAAAAAATTAATGTTTTCTGATTGTTTAATAGTTTGGAAAAATTACATTAGGTAGTAGTTATGTACTAAGCTATCATATTGTAAATGATGGGAAACAATAAACTTACTTGAAAATCTTGTTCTCCAAAATTGAAAAGTACCACCCCAAGATTGCCCCTATAGTCTCGGTCAATGACACCAGCACCAACATCAATCCCCTGTTTCAAGGCTAGTCCGCTTCGTGGAGCGACACGACCATAACAGCCTTCCGGTAATTCAATCTGTTGAACCAAAAAAATGAAAAATAGGCGACAGTTTTGCAATTAGGCACACATACGCACTTATATATGATGCAGGAGCTTGTGCAGCCAGCACAAAAAAATTAATCTAGTAACAGGACAATGATGTGCAGGAAAGACGAATAGATCCATAATATGAAAATCATGTTATTGGTTTGAAGTTAACAGTTATGAAAGTTTTGGGAATTTGCCTTCACTTCAGAATTTGTGTCTTAATGAATAAGATCCACTTGCACATATTACTTCTACTACCTCTACTACTATTGGATTTGAATTGACAATTACATCTCTGTGCTGATGTGGTATGGCAACATGAACTGATGTACTTATGTACAAAGTTCTACGTTGCATCTGACTGACTGACCACTTGCACATATAGACCAAAACGATGCTTATCATGAATATAGACAGATAAAATCCTAAAGTTAACACAGGATATTTAGCAATAAAACTTCTTTTGTGTATTATCACTTTTTTGTTAACATGTGTAATTTCAGTCTTTACTGAAGTTATGCTATTCTCGGAACTAATGTTGGAGTAATTTATAACAATAGTCAAAACACAATTAGTAAGTGTAATTTGGATAAAAACATTCTGAGTGTTTAGTTAGAGTAGACAAACGACAATGCAGTTAATAGCTTCTTTGTATGAATGAACATTAAAACTAGCTGTGACAGAATAAAAACAATCAGCTTCGTCACTAAGTATATAGCTGTAAGTTATACTGCATGAGGGTTAATGATACTATCTGATGCCAGAACTGAGGTAGGCTGAGCGCATTTCAATTCTGAAACTTGGTGACTGTTGAACGCCAATACAACTAAGCGACAGCTCGACGTTTTTGGAAGTTAGCTCTGATTTGTTGAAGATTCCAAGAATAACCAACCACTGAGATTAAATGTATTAAGTAGTCGATAATAGTTGAAACGTACATAAATGTGTCACCCACTACTATACAAAGTCAGTCAGTTAGCTACAACGTACATCTTTGTACGTCCATCAGTCCAAGTTGCCACACTACTTTAGCACAGAGACGCAATTGTCAATCCAAATACCATAGTGGTAGATGAAGTAGAAGTTTCATCGGTAATAGAAAGGTCAACGGTTCGAAGATATATATTCAACTGCTGAGCAGAAGACTCTTCATTTGTTTAGAAGACGGATACCTCACCTACGACATAAATGACGCAGGTTGGCAAACGCTAGTCAAGCCTTTTGCGTTCGAGATTTCATCAGATGCCAGGCTATCAGCACTGACGACACTCCCATAATAAGTGAAGCGCTCAACTACTTCACTTCCTATCATTATTAATTCAGGTGTTGATGACAATCTTGAAGCAAAATTTTGCATTTTGAGGGGGAGAACCACATCCCGAAAATGCTTGGATTGTTGCTTTAGGTGGTCCGAAATCTATATTCTGTCAGAGTTTTCATCACATAGAACTATGTCATCGGTATCTTCAAGTATAAGTTCAACTCCTGAAAAGTCAGACGAGGATAGTGTTACCGCTAAAAGCATCTCTACGACAAAGTTGAATAAGAATGGACAAAGTGGACAACCCTGACGAATATCACTTGGAGAAATCGACTCCGCTGACAGTTCTTCATAAATTCTGACTCGGCAAGTTGTGTGAGTAGAGATTTTTAGATGGTTAATGTACTTTTCTGGTACTCCTTTCAGTGACAAATACTGCGATAGAATCTTACGATCAAAAGAGTCAAATGTCGCTTTAAGGACGTCTGAACTTTTGTCTATTTTCTAGGGTCTGACGTAGTGTGAATAAGTGGTCTACACAGCCACGTACAGGTCTGAAAAGAGTTTGGGGGAAGTGTCTCCAGGTTCCCCAAAGAGTCTAATCAAGGTAGAAAAAATAGAATCCTGTATCAGAAAGTAGTGAGATAGTAATGAATATACTTTTTGGTGCCTTACGTTTTACCTGAAAATTTAGCAAATGTTAGCTACTTAAACAACCAGGCATTTTGTTGAATAACCAACCTTCTATTACGTCCAGACTTGTGTTTAAAGATACACTTTGTCGTTAAGCTACACCTAAGTAGTCTCTGAGGGCCAGTTTTCACTGCTTGGTACAGATGGTCAAGATTGGCATACGTAGTGGTCATTGAGTTTATATTCGGTGGGAAATATTCTAACAGTAATTTGATTTTGACCATGGGTATGAGGTCAGAATCTGTATATTTGGTTTCGAATGACTACATTTATCTACAACAGATTTTACAAAACAGAATGATGAGAGATTACTGTAACAATGATTACATAGCTCACCTGTATGTCAGTTTTAATTAATCCACGACCTCCAGGGGGTATGGTAGCTTCATGAGCAGCGTAAAGATCGTAACCAGCAGCCAAGAGTGATCCACGAGAAGGAGTTGTTGCCTGATCGGATAATTTCTTGTATTTGAGCATAACGGCACTGGGATGGGTACTCTTCTCAAAAGGTAAATTTTCTGACATGCTTTCAAACAAACGAACTAAATTTTGTAAAACAAATCCGCTTTGATCAAGAAGAAAATTGCTTCAAAAAACCTAATTTAATAGAAAAAGCATGAAGTACAAAGTTATTTTCGTTCTGTATCATTCTATGGCTGTGAAAAATGATCTATAAAAAGAAAAGACACGCGTAGGCTAAAGATTTTAGATCATAGGTATTTCTAAAACATCGGTTGCGCATGGTACAACAACAGAATCAACAATGACGAAACTTGATATTAGATAATAAGAAGAGATGAAACTAGTAGTGACAGCGTAGTACCGTACTTTAGGTTTCAGACAATGTACAGAATTAAACTGTTTCAACTAGTCCTAATATCTGACAGGCTACCATTTCGATTATCACAGACTGCGCTACCTAAACAGATTGGTCAGTTGAAGACAAATACTAAAAATCTAGAGAATAAGAATAATTGCAAAGCCACACTCGAGTTTGTAACATTTATACCCATCCAATGGCTTCCGTCAATCGACAGGTGAATCCGTACTCTACTGCGGCGTACGAAACACTTTTGGGATTTTTGTCTGCTGGTCACTGATAATTCATTTTTCGGATACTGGAAAATATGGAATCGATGTAAAAAGAACATAGATATGCTTCGCAGCCAATGAAAGGAAATAATATCCACAGTTGTCCGAAACGACTGCTTTGGTGCTGCGTCTCCCAGACGCGCCTACAGGAGCCAAATAAAATCACTCACTCGACTTCACCTCGTCCAGATAAAGAACCAACTCGGCTTACGTTCAGTGTATCCTGAAGCCCTCCTGTTGCTTCTTGTGGCCTCGCTGGTGTAGGTATAGCATTGAGTCCCAGCGCAAAACTAGCTTTCTCAGGCTAGATCCCTATAGATCATCGTTCGTGCGTCTTCCGACTAAAATAGGGAGACTAGCCATTGCCTCTTCATCGTCTCTGCCTACGCTCTTAGACGAGTCTTACAGAAAGTTCTGCAATAGTGGCTGCCGACTACTGCTCAAGTAGGTAGACGACGCAAGACGAAACCTGAGTGGGTCTTGTGATGTAGCAGCTCAAAGAACAGTTAGTCGCGACGGTCTGCCTCAACTATACTTAGATGATCGCCTTTTTCCAGTAAGAACCATTTTTACGCATAAGGGACAGCACCTTTAGACATGGCGACCCCCAAAGTCAACTCAACGCCGGACCCAACTAGATCACATCGCTACTAGCCACTGAAAGAGGCTCCATAGAAGACTACCGTTTTTTCTTGAGATCTTTAGACATAGATCATGCTCTAGTGCGAGCACGTATTTGTCTGCGTCATACTGGACGTAAGGAAGACATAGCAAGCATACTCTTTAAAATTCACCTTAACAACACCGAAGCCAAGGTATACATGAAGGAAGACTAGTCAGTCAGCTATGTAAGTGATGCCCACCCTGAAGCAGCTTGAAATAATATCCAAAAAGCTGTGGAAACAGTGGTGATATTGCCAGCAGGTTAAACATGAAGGTTACGAAGCAGTGAATTTCAGCAGCATCTACCGAATTGATAGGGGCTCGGAAACATGCTGTCTGAACATGAATATGTGTGGAGTCACCTTAAGCTCAGGCTGATAAGAAGCTTACGGAATGATAGCTAAGAAAGTAAGACGGAAAAGGTGGTAGTGATAGGTAACAGCAGAAACCTATTCAGACTAATCAAAGAAACTAGTATTAGAAATACGACCGTTAGTAAGACTACCAGTAAAGTCACTGAGAGCTGGTGTAGGTTTATACTTCAAGGTTGGGGTCTGTGAGAAAAACGTAACCGACCGTTAGAGCTTTTGAACCACATAGCTGTGGCGAAGGTGCGTCCACTATTTGTTTTATCTAGAATCCTAATACTCTGAATACCCCATCAACTTTATTTTTCTCCTCTTTTAAATTTATGTCACTAGATTATACTTCTTGAAAAACTCTTCGAACCCTGAACTTATTGCAGATAATTCTTTTGCTAACTCTGCTACTATGGGATCTGAGTGGGTAATTCATCCTCTCTGCCAATATGGTATGGTACTTACGTATGAAGTTGTACGCTGTAGCTGACTGATCTACCGATCCTTCAGGCTAACTAGCATACTCAGGTTAGTTGAAAATTCTATTCGGATCAAGTCAAAGGCACTTGGAATCACACAATCTGTTAAACCCTGAACAGAGGGTTTCGGAATAATCATTCATGCCAAACTTACTAATTGCGAAAGTGTCGAACAGATATTTATTATAACAGTTCGTTTGTCTAAATCATAGCCATAGATTTCTATAAAAACGTTTGAAGGAGTTTCTTAATTACGACCTAAGCAGAAACATTGGTATAACCGATGCCGTACAACACTGAATGAGAAACTCCGTTTGCGGCTGACGACAGAGAATAAAGAATGCGATAAAACCGCTGCATGATCCAGAATCGGGAGCTTGGAATTTTGGTTCAACATAGCCAGTTATTCGGTGAAACTTAACGACGGTGTTAAGCAATCACGCCCCATAAGAATAGCGACAAACAATAATCACGTCTCAGATCGACGAAATCTGGGAAGTGAAACTATGGACAGTTAGTGTCTTGATTTTACCGCTTGTACCGGCCGGACCCGATGCATGTTTAGAAACTTGCTTGTTGTTACCGTTGTCATTTCCCCAGATCACTCACTTGATTTATCTGGCTTATTATATATTTCCTCACCTTTGCTTACAATTCTGTCCTAATACAATCGTCACTACTAATTTAATGACAACTAATAATTTACATGGTAGTGAAAATTTCCTTTTCTTTTACCAACTAGAATTATTTCCTCACTATGCTCCATGTTGCAAGTAAATGTGGAAGTTTTGGTATCTAGAAACCCCTACCTACTAGAAACCCCTTCAAACACTCAAAATTCGAAACAAATCCGCAGTGAACTGTCAACTCATTAAAATTAGCGACATCGAGTTGCAAAGCTGCCATTCATTGGACATTATCGAGTACCTAGAACAATGAGAAGCTAACACAAAGAAAACAATTGGTTTGAACCAACTCGTAGAGAAGCTATTGGACATTGAACACAAACTTGAATCGATTTCCAGGGCTGGTAAAACAAAGTTACAATATAAAAATATCTTCAGATAAAACCGAATTTGCCTCAAGCTTATGACGTGAAGTAAACTAGTCAGTTAAGGGTTACCTGATCCTTAACATTTCAAGCTATATGCTGAGACACATTACTGACCACATCAACCTTCTTGTGATCATTGATGGTTGTCTACCTATCTCCTGCAGTTAGTATGATAGCAGTACATGACCGAGCCTTCTTTTAATCGTGTTGTCGGACTAACAAAATGTTTAAGGCTAACAAGCAGTCGTGCCGCATATTAAGAACTGCAGAACTCTTAAGGGTCATGAAGGAAATATTACCGACCGATTGTCTGAAAATTCGTCATCCTTTGAAAAAAGATCTGATGTGTTCTAGCCTACGAATTATTGGACCATACTGCTCGCTATTTTGAACTGACTACATACACTGTTGCTATTAATTTGATCTCATTCCGCCAACCAGTATTTATTAAATCTCACTGTTTGGAGAGCGCGATTTCTTATGACTGTATTGTTACTGTAACTTTGGAGGACTGTCTAAGGTACAGACCAGTTTATAAAACGTGATACCGTGTCTAGGAAAAAATCTCGGTTTACATCCGTGTCATGCCGAGTGAGAGCTTATCAGCATACCTATCAAGCTAACAGTCTTGAATTAAAACAGCTCGTGTCAGTTGGGTGTTTTCTCTCAGTTCTACCAATAACACTGATGCCCATGACAGTTTGACTGTTTGCTTCTAGTAAAAACAAGATTCAGATAACGTCGAAGAAAAATTTTTCCTTCGTTAAGTTGCGATAAAAGCGTATTGGATTCTAACTGTTTCTCCACCTACTTGATGACTCCTAATTTTCAAACACTATAAAAAAATTCAATGAAGTTGAGGAACTTAGCTATGATCAGACTACTGAAGTCTCTAAATTAGGATATGAGTGTGTGAAGCCATTAGAGTGGAATAATCCTACTGGAATCGCATCGATCTTGACAATAGGTATTCTGTGAATGAAAAGAACCATATCACTGAGCATAGCACGGATTTGGTAAAGTTGTGGACTATTGAGCGTGCGCTTGTAGTGGAATACTTCTACAAAGAAAACGCATTTGGCGAAATGGAAAATTTTATTATTGTTATTAGTTCTAACAATGACTGTTTTATTGTACTCCTTTTGTTTAACTGTACTAAAAACACTTACTTATGTGAAACTTTCTGATTTGCATTGCTGCCATCATTCACAACATGCTGCTCGTTACATATTCTACTATTCCTGCTCGAATAGGACAAACACATACCAGGTATTGGCAACTGCCGGTACGTGGTTTCAGAAGCTGTGCATGTTTAAGTTCAGACAGACTTCTATCTGAAGCTCGTGGAGATGATGTTGTTTATAAGAACAATGAAAGCTCCAAAACCAAACCATTCGGCTCACAGAACGAAGCTCAACCACAATCAATTTCTCATCCGACTTCAGTTGCTCTTGTAAAGAATCATAAATGTGCGTGTAGACAGTGAACAAAGGTCAAAAAACAAAGTTTACTGCTAACATAGAGTTGTGCAGAAGACTCGTAAAAATATATAGCTGAACTTCAGAGGAAACTAGCACTTGTTCCGTCATAGTTAGATAAATCATTCCACGAAGAAGTTTTGGGAGATTTCGGTGTTTGATATGCTCTCTTGAGTATATCGTGTAACCGTCTTTGGTTTAATTTACGAAGCCACAGCTTCCTGTTTAACTCGTCTCCAAACATCCTGATATTTCGTTCAACTAACTGAGGACGTGGTATCATTAGCATCTGCTTTCATTGACCGTGGTTTCACGTAACTTACTAACACAATTGGAACTGAAGTTAATTGGCACTAAAAAAGGTTCTATATACCAAACGAACAAAAAATTCCTGTTGTAAATTAATAAAATCTACTGAACCTAACCACGCAACTTGGAAAATCTTAAAAATCGATAAACTGGCTGACGCTGGCGTTTTACTTGGCGATAAAGAATTTCAGATGTATGCTTGTAGGTACAACTTTCTCAGTGTATACAGATCATAATCCTCTCACTAAAGCATTAAATGCCAAGCAAAATTACTATTTATTGAAGGAAATCCTACTATTAATATTATTTATTTCCCAATTTACATCTAACATACCATATATTAAAGGCAATAATAACAAAATAGCAGATGCATTATCCAGAATGATGATAAATGCTCTCATTCAATACGAAGTTGATTATCATAAATCAGCAGAATTATAAACAGTGGATATCGGTTTAAACAGACTACTTTCAACCAACACAACTTCTTTGGTTGTCAAAGAAATTCGATTCGAGAACGTAAGCATAACGTCTGTAGTTTCTGCAGGCCTACCGCGACTGTTTATTCCTAAGCCGTTATGACGAAAGGTTTAGGAGGGTGTGCGTAATATATCACATCCCGGAAAAAAAGCCACGATAGGTCTAACCAGCCAGAGTTTTTCTGGCCAGTTATGAATCGGGATGTTCTTAGCGTGACACAAACATAGATAAAATACTGAGAAATCATAGTTCGTCATCGTACCAGTTCCTCAGAATTTAGCTTCCATCGTTGTTATAGCAGATTCGAGCATAAGCATTATGACACTGTGGGATCGATGCCGATTTCAAATGCCTTCAGTTTCAATAATGATATATTCATTTTCAAATAACTGCATGTTACACGAGGCATGTCAGATTCACTCGATGACCGGTATCGTCGCTCATTAGAGTAATTTCAGCTGAGACTGTGGCTGAAATCTTGGTTGAATATTGGATCTCTTTTCACGGATTGCCAGCCAATATTGTAACCGATAGAGAGGCTTAACTGAAAAGTTGACTCTCTTAACAACTCACAGAAATTCTGGAAGTCAAACGTATTTGCACAACATCCTACCATCCTAAGGAGAACAGAATTGTAAAGAGACTTTCCTGAAAACTAAAAGCCTCCCTTATAGCTGTTTTCAGCACTAATGATAGTGTCAGGGAGCTTGAGCTTAAGGTCGAAAATTAAGCAAGACGTAGGATGTTGCCTTGCAGAGTCAGTTTGTGAAACTACTCTTTGTCTACCAGGAGGGTGTTTCACCTCTGGTAAAAGCGTTACAACTGATATAGCCAACTATGTACAACGTCTATAGCAGCATATGAGTGATTTAGTAATAACGCTTCTAAGGCAACATCAACACCGGGTATACATACCAGAACTACTGAGCGACAGCACCCATGTACTTATTGGAAGGAATATTGTGCAACGTCCTTTACAACCGGCCTACGATGGCCCAAATATGGTGATTAGAAGAAATAATAAGACCACTCCGTTGGATAAAGCTGAAAAAATGGATGTCAGCGAGATTGAGTCAAATCAGGTTTTATTATAGATGATGACCAACCAGTGAACACGAACCTTTCGAAAACCATCGAATCACCGAAACGTGAGTTCTGGCCATCAGTGATAGGGACGAAGGAAAACAGGAAAAGTTCTGTAATAAGTAGACACGGCTAATGAATAGGATAGCTGAAACGATATGAACGTACGAACTTCAGTTCATGATTTTTTTCGCCACCTGCAATATAAAATTTTTTTCCTCTTCGTTTTGAATGTGTGCATCAAAAATTATTATACTCGACATGCTTTGTAAATTCCGATGTCAAGGTGCATTAAACTCTGAAAATGTAGCCGTATCCTTTCGGTCTTCTATTATTATCTGAGCTAAAGAATGAACACGAACCCAGGCTTACACAGACTTGCAATGACCTATTCGTTAGCATTGTATAATACCTTAATTTCATAAATTTCCATATTGTCCGTTCTTTTAAATTAAACATTTCTTTTCTCAAACACAGACACTTTCCCAGCTTCGTTTTCTGTGAGTTGTTATAGTACCTCAAATATAATAAGAATATATACTCATCTTCTGTGAGCAAAAGCTACACCGCATAATATACCAAATTGAACTGCACCTAATATATTCAACAAATTACTGAGTTTCAGTTTATAGTAATTGGAATAATGGGTCGGTAGACATCTAGCAATCTTAGCGCCCTGTTTTCGAGTGAACATACGACCTATCCTTGATAGTGTTCGTTAGTGGGGCTACTATCACTGTTCTCTTTGTATTTCGAAGTTTATTTGATTACAGTTTTTGAACTTTTTACCATGGCCTCGGGTTTAATTAGTTATGGACGATGCGCATTGTAATACATGTTAACACCCGGATCGTTGTTGTATGATCGCCATTAGTTTTACGAAAAGAAAAAGGAAAATATTTGGGATTTATCAAGCGCCCATCGCAAGATCTTTTTGGGTTACCTATCAGTAACTTAGTCCACTCACGGTGAACATTGTTGAGCATGTACTAGCTGCTGGGGTTCAGAACTCCAATCTAGACATCACATTTCAATGCGGGGCGAAGTGACAATACGATTCTATAACCTTTGGAGGATGCTGCACTACAAAATTCATTTGCTTTTGAATTCTGTCCTACCATCACTATTAAGATTTTTTCATGCGCCCATAGTAGCTGTAACGGAAAACGTGCTATGAAAATCCATTCACAGTGTTTTATTCGACAGCATTTCTATTCCTTTCTGCTTTAGTGGTGGTTTGTATTCCACGTTCAGTTATGCTTTAGTAATTATGTTTTTTGTTCCTCAGTCGTCTGTTTTAGATTTTAATTGCTTTAGTTTTAGTGTTGCATGATGCTGTGTTACGGAAAATTAGGTCATGTTTGACTGAACCGCATTTCAAAAATTCTTTCCATTGACGACTGCTGGCCCCTGATTGCCTGCCTGGAAATTTTGCTCCAGTTCTTGTAGTTGGAAATACGCTATATTGTACGAAAGAAACATTCGACTGTATAGAACAGTTTCTAATGTTTAAGGCATTTTGAAATTTGTAAGCGATTTGATTTACTTCCCAGATCAAAACGCTGTTGTCTGATGACCAATGAAAGGTAAACTCAGGTCGGCATATAACAAGAATTGATGAGTTAAGTGTGTAATGTAGAATGAGGTGCTGGTAAAGAGAATCGATATGAAAGCGATGAGGAGGAGCTGAGGTATGACTCAGTAGATGATTTTTCGGATAAAACAAAGGTACGATTACTCAAAACTTTCCTCGCCTATGTTAGAACACTAAGTGTGCACATGCGCTTATTTAGGTTAATGAAGACAAGTCACTAGTCAGATAACGAACGGGCAAGTAATTTTATGAATAGAGAGTGAAAAGAACTGAACTGTTAAAAATTTTGTTGACATACAGAATATGATACTGGAGGCACAGTGCTTCGATGCTCTAGTGATGTTTCAGTGATCACTTTTATAACGCTGTTGATCAAGAATCTTCTTAAACATAACTGTCTAAATCAGCGTGTGAAAGGATTTTTCGGTGGAAAGTTAAACCGGTGCAAGATTATGTACGTGGATCGTAGACGTGAAAAAATCACATCCGTATCATTGATTAGTTACATTCTGTTCTATCGCAGCGAGCTATAAGCAGACAAATCAGTTTATGCCTACAGATATGGGTAGATTGAGGTTATTTCTCCACCAAAATTAGTGCAGTGAAGATACAAAACCTTCCCATCTTTTATAGTGTTAGGTTCTCTTACGTTTAGTGGCCGATCGTGATGAAGGTTTTTTAGTCTAAGATCTATTTTTGGTACACCTTGTTGCAAGCATGTTGGACAAAATATCTACATAGCATGTCATATGGCTTATGGTATGAAATGTAGGATATGGGTCAGTTAATAGGTAGGTAGATAGTTAATAGGTAATAATAATAATAATAATTTATTCTCAAATAACAAACATGTTACAAGAGACATGCCAATTTACAGGCAAGATCAAAATGTTAAAATTAGCAACATATTTTTTTTTAAAACGGTATACAGTTACTGAAACTTTTCACGAGATTCATTGTTTTCTTAAAGATGGAATGTACAAAGCGAGTAATTGGAGCAAGTTACGAAGGTTGCGTTACGACAATCATCTTATGGACTGAGAAACGATTCATGGTACAGATGGGTTTTCATATAACAAGAATTGATGCGGTAAATGTACAAAGGTCTGGTTGATATTCGTCAGCTAATGATTTCACATGTTCTTGGCTAGGGTAACCAAGTCTACTGCAAATATCCAGACTAATATATGTGGATTGGAATAAGGTTCTGAAAAAAGAGGAATAAAGAAAACAGGACGAGGAGCAGAACAGAAAATATTCATGTTCAAAGCCGAACAATGGCTTTGCACAAACGTTTATGGATAAAACAAAGGTATGTTTACCCAAACATTTTTAATATCAGAACACTTTACACCTGCGCTTATGTAGGTTAATGAAGACAATTCAGTAGTGAGATAACTAATGGGAAGTTAGTCGAAAGAATCGAGGAAATTCAGAAGAACCAAGTTGTTAGTAATAAAGTTGATTTACAAAATATAATAAAGAGGATCAGTGATATAATTTTTTGGTTTTATTTATTCTTTTTATTTTTAACTCTGAGGCTCAAGAAGTTATGAATGAGCTCTTTTTTAGTATAGGTAGTCTGAAGACTAGAACAACAGACAGCTGATGAATGAAAATGAAAAAAGTAGTGTTGAAAATTCATGAATAAGGCGATCAATAGGTAAGAAATCAGGGTTTTTAGATAATAATGAATTGCGTGGATAGAAATTTATGAAAATGTTAATATATGAACAAGAATGAACTCACAATGCCATGTTTGATGTTCATTAGCCTTAGCACTTATGGCTCTCCAAACTATGGCATCACCTGCAAACAACGCTGCTGTCGAATTAGGCAGTCTCAGGAGTTGATTGCGTTTCCTGCTTTTTCTACTACATTATAAATTTTTGGAGCGGTCGTTGTGTTGGTCAATGCAAATTCGATTTTCAAAGTTCAACTCGTTTGTTTGAAATCTTGTTAAAAAATCCGCTTCCGAAGCAGGTAATAATAGTAATATTTATTCTCAAGTAACAGTGCTTTACAAGAGGCATGCCAGGGTACAGGATAGATCATATTGTCACAAATGCTTACAAATTTACTGCAAACGTTATCGCAGTTAAATTGAATATAAGAGTCAGTTTTTGATAGCACATTTACACCATGTCACTGATAGAAACAGTTTCATACAGCCACATTTTCAATGGAAGAATGCAAGTAGAGAAGGTGCACAGTAGGATTCTTGGGCGATTTGCTTAGATCAGTAGTGAATTTTTTGGGAACGGTCACTTGGAACTCTCTTGATACATATATATATATATATAAATAACCAAAACACTACTTAACCTGTCATGTTGAAGTAGTCAGTACAGTCGTAGGTCAAGATAAAATTCATACTGACCACTAAAATTAAACTAAATTATAGGAATATAGCCCACAAATGAAGTAGTACATGCTGTATATTGTTTTGAAGAGAGAGTTTAGTACTATATTTTCACTAATTGTTAATATTAAAGACATTATCAGGACATTGTGAAACCATGGTTCAGTGGTGACGGCTCTTGATATATGTCGATTACGTGATAAATTGTCCGACTGTACAGTGGATAATAGTCTACAACAGGATGATGTCGAATCATCTAATTGAGGTCGTAAGCTCTATTCAGCTGATGTAAGCCGAGTATAAACCTCCAAAGATAAGAAAGCAATCACTCACACTCCATGTACAGACTTCATCATATGACAAGCAAACTAACATATGCAATTATATTGTGCTTCTGATGTGCCCGACTGTCGACTAAAGTAATCTATCACTCGAAAAATTACATCTCCTCCATTGCGAGGCATAACTCCTTCACTTCTAATACAAATGTTACTTGCAATGATTGAGAAATAGTCTACATCCCTGACGAGTCACATTTTTGTCATTGATAATAACAAGGGTTAATTCTTCCGTCATCAAAATCAGCTCGAATGTTTTATCCAAAAGACTACAAGCACCTTTGTAATTGACTTTGATAGTAATTTAAGAATCAGTCTTCTAATAGTGGCCCGAAAACCTTGGATTCTAGAATTCGGTTCGTCATATTGTTTTCGCGTATTTTTTCTGAAACTATATCCCTCCGCTTACGCATATCCCCAAGTGACCAATTAGGACGGATTTGAATGGTTGAGCAACGAGATTTGCGTATGTTATGTGGTATAACTTATTATTCCCTTTTAGTCCTTCATTCTAAATTTTAAATTCATTTTCTTTGGCTCTTGCCTCCAACCCAAGTACCTGGTCTTATTACTTTCATAATAACCACTTCTGGCAGTACATTTCTGGCGGCAGATTCCACAAACTGCTTATAATCTGTATGCCATTTATCAGAGTGTTTCTTTTTACTCCTCTACATTCAAAATGACTCAAATAAAAAATCCGACTCACTGGTAGGACATCATCACTCGGGAACCTCCTCATAAGAATGAAAAGGTCATCTAGGAAAACTGTTTTGGTTGGGTTGCATTCTCCACATACACAGGACAAAGTCGGTTTGTAACATCGTTTGAATGTAGCCGATGATACAGAGATACATATTTCGTTAAATAACCGCGTACAGCTCTCACACTGCATACCACTTTCAACGTAAAATGGACATGAGATTTAAACTTACTGATCATTTCGGATGATCATTTTAACCAGAGAGAAGTGTATTGGACTTGAGAAATTCTAAAAACTAATCGGGAAAAGTTGAAAATTTTACTTAAGCTACTGTAACTATGAAAAATTAGCAAACCAGGAAATTCAGCCAAAGGAAGTGAATGTACCAAAATATCAAAAATATAAACTTACCGGACTTTGAACGTAAAATGGGAAACTTGTGCATCGGAATATACGAATATCCACCGACAATAAACTGCTATTGGTAAAATATGAAGTTAAATATTATTCGAGGCAATCACACAGTTTTGAATGGCGCTAAAATTAGCAAAGCTGAGTTAAAATCTAATTCTTAGTTAGTTATTTTAAAGAAATCAAATGTTTCAGAAATGTGACAAGCACATTTTTTAACCATATCACTAATACAGAAGTGACTGTATACGACTGTATGGAATTCATCTTCTTATTGTAGCATATATAATTTTTCTAATGCCGTGAATAGTGTGCTTGATTTATCTTTATCTGGTTGAAGAAATACGACTGGATTACAGATCATCGTGTTATACTTGTATTAGATGCTAACGAAGTAACAAAAACTGGTGTAACATATAATACCTTTCGAAATCGGTACAATCCTTAGATTCGAAAGGTTTGATCAACTAAAGCAGACTTATTTCAGGGATATTGTTCATATCGCTATCAGACTGTCAGATAACTCTGAGCTTCATCCTAAAACTGGAGTCGTGAGCACTCATTAGCCTTTAGGGAAATTTATTCCGATTTATTCAGATTTAGCTTTATGGATTACGTATTATCGTCTCAGGTGACAGACCAAATGAGTGATATCGGACTAAATTTATGAATGGAACAATCATCTGGTGTTCTGATAGGTTGACATATGTGTACTTATTCAGATATTTTTAGAGGACTGGTCTCAAAATATTTAGGTGATTTCAAAATTTTCCAGGATAGCTTGTTAAAGATGTCAGAATGTATGAACTCACGTAAATGCCAACAATCGCTTTAGTACAGAGCAACTCTAGCTACCAGCTAATGGCAATTTATTGGTGAAAACAGTGGTAAGAGTTTATTACTACATAATTTCAAGTCAACTTGTTACCACGAGCAATGTAAACTGGAAGACCAACGATCCGTGACGGCTGTTCACCTCTCGTAGCCTTAGATTTCAGAAGAAATTGAAGAACTGTGTTTTTTTAATCTTTACGTTTACTGCTCTTTACGTTTTATTTTGATCTAGTAGGAGGTTAATTATCAACAGTGTTAACTTTACTTCACATTGACACCTCGACTTTTGGTCATGTTGGTAAACTTGAGCTGAAATCTTTCGCTTCCAAGAAACCCTATCACAATTAAACCTGTGTAATTATGCTGCACATCATATTAGACTTCGCAAAATAAGTCAAAATAAGTAAAAGGTAAGGCATCACTTGTGTATTAAATCAACATGTAGTTACTACAACATTCTACATAACTACACAACCAAATAAATATCCGCACTTATAAATTTCCTCCATCGTTGCAATCATTTGTCTGCTCGTCAACATACTGACGACTTTTTTCCGTTAACTTATTAAAGTACAGTTGTGTAAATGATGACTTATTGAAACGGACTGACTTCAAGTCATCACAACTTTAATGTCTCTCTTAAGTCATGACTCAACTTCACTCTCGAGCATATTCTGCTCTACTTCTCACCACTTTTAAATCTAACGTCTAGTATGATGTAAGCAGCAGAATTCCAACTTCTCAACACGTACTTATTTGCGTACGCGACACATCAGTTCAGACTTTCATGTTCTAAATGCCTACCAATGCAAGCCCGTCACTGAATAAAAGTTTCTAGCAACCGAACACTATCAACTAAAATTAAAAATTGCTTCTATTTCATTCTAACAGGAGAGTACATCCTACTCACTCCTAACGATGCAAGATATCTAGCAAAAATGGGCAGCAACTGACAAGAGTCGTATAATGTTATATTTAGGCACATGTACATACTAAAAGCATTGCTCAACAATGTTTATCATAAGTATATCTGCACAACTAATAACAGTTTATGCATCCGAATTACAGTATTTTTCAGGTTTACTGGTTGTTGATATCATCTTTTTCGAGCAATATTTCACACAACTCAGCTTCATTTTGGACACGTCTAACGATTGTCATGGTCTTCAACATCAAGGTGCAGATTTCAGTTAATATATTGTCGTTTGATGCATAGGATTCTGAACACTTATAAACCAGCTAAAGTATGCAGTCAGCCCCACAAATAAACATGTGTACCGCATAAAAGACGAAAATAGATAACTTCTGATTTTATGGAGAAAGCTAAAGTTTGATAAGTCAAGACGAACGAAGAATCTCTTGGCACCGCTATTCTTTCTACAACCCAGGTGACATTCACGACATACTAATAAACAAAAATAAATCGAGTCTTATAGACAGCCTCGATAACACTGAGGAACTGGAGCGAATATACATAAGAGACAAGAATATATGGGAGAATATCTGGAGATGCAGCAGTGCAGTTTAGTGCCGGAATTCACGATAACGTCAACGTTAGCACTATACGAAGTTGGAGATAAAGCAGGTCTTAGAACAGTCAGTTCACTTATTGACATCAGGAATGTGGGAACCTTCAACATTATCAGCTAATCACTTTCCTGAGTGTTAGGAAAAGAAGAACGATCTAGTCCAAATCACATGAACTAAAACGAACTAAGCAAATGCAGTAAAAAGACGAAATTTTAAGTGTCAGCTGACGGCTTAGTGATTGTCTGTATTACTCCCGAATTAGAGTTAAGGAAACTAAGATCCTTATGCACAGGAAAGTCACCATGTTAAGGAAAAAATACCCTACTGTCTTGAAGAAATGTTCAGAAGCCTTCTGTTCACCGATATATGACATATTCCTGCATTCACTGGAGTCACACAGACTCCCAGCTGAATAGAAACAAGCTACTCTCTCTCCAATCTTTAAAGGAGGAGATAGAAAGGACGCAGCCTGTAACAGACCAGTCGCGTTACTATCAAAACTATCAAAATTAATGGAAGGGCTGGAGAACGAACAGATGATGGAGTACATGGATAAGAACAAAATCATCCATTAAGTTCAACACGGGTTTCGGAAATGAAGCTCATCCGCACCCAATCTTTCCATAGCATGGCAAAGTAGGACATCCTACGGAGACCGAAAAATACCGGTGCACATAATATTTCTTGACTTTTCCAAAGCCGTCGATACGTCTAATCGCGAATGTTGTTGAAGTGGGCTTCACTTAACATATCTGGACTTTGAAAAAGCCGTCAACACAGTACAGCACGCCTAATCGCGAAGGTCGAGGAAGTAAGCTTCACTGAGCCACACGTATCTTGGCTCAGAAACTACCCTCAGAATAGAAAGTTTCGTACCAAGGCAAATAGAGTGCACGCGGGCTGGCGAGTATCCACACCAGGAGTTTCACAGGGGACCATCGTAGGTCCACAGAGACGCAAATGTCAAATCAAATCCCAATGTAATAAAGATAGTAGAGGTATTAATGGTAATGAAGAAGACTAAGGTTCGAAGATATTATTCAAGAAGTATAATTCAGTGAGATGTGGTTAGAAAGACAAAGGTAGAGGTACTGATGAATCCAGAAGATTAGGATTTGAGAGAGCTCAAAGAATGGATGCACTTGCGCCATCGCAAACGATTCTGAGCCATGTCATTCAAGGTCTCTAACCATTGGTGACTATCGTCTCGCGGACCTCAACCAGGTAGTCTACATCTACCAACATGACTCAGTCCACTTGTCAGTGACTTCATGGATTTGTGCCATGTTTTGGTCTGACGCCCCTAGCTTTCTTCCAATCTACACCGACACCACAAAACATATCTCATCGAGGCAGTCGGTGGTTAGGCATTCGTAACACATGTCCGAACCACCTCAACTGATGAAGTTTCATTACTTCATCTATTGATCTGCCATTCTTACCTAGTACTCGTTTCCTAACGACAGCATTGCTTACTCGGTTGTCCCACGATACGCAACCAATTCTTCTAAGACATCTATGATCGAATACTAGTAACCTACGTACATCTTCTACTCTTAACAGCCATGATTCACATCCATATAAAAGAACAAAGCGAACTGCTGCGCAGTAAACTCATCCTTTGGTTAGCGAACGGATATCACGCCTACGCCATAAGTGACGCAGGTTGGCAAAAGCCAATCTAGCCTTCTGTATCCGAGCTGAGATTTCGTCAGTCACCAGGCTATCAGCACTGATGAGACTCCCCAGATAAGTGAAGTGATCAACACGCTCGACTACTTCACTCCCTATCACTAGTTCAGGTGCCAATGCAACCCAGTCTTGAAGCAACATTTTGTATTTCGAGCGTGAGAACCGCATGCCGAATATGCTCGCATTGTTGCTCATGGTAGACAGAAGACTCTGCATCTGACAGGCTTAATGTTAACTCTAAGAGGATGTCTACAACAAAGTTAAACAAGAACGGAGAGAGAGGATAGCCCCGACGGACACCGCTTGATGTAGAGAATTCAGATGGCAGTCGACCTTTTCTAACCCTTCCTTTCTTCCTTGTGAGAAGGCAGAATCGCTGCAGATGCTGGTTGTCCGATGGAAACACCTTCCTGCTGTCACACCTCTCTGCAGTCAGCAGTACGACTTCGCCCTCAGACCTTGTGTAGCTGCTTTTAGTCTCATCGCTCTCCAGTTGACCTGCCTGGCATGGTGAAACCTTCAGGAACATAAGTTCTAGCCAATATAGCTCGGTTGGGTCATCACGAGAGGCAAGCCCGACCATCACCTCAAGGTAGCAGCTGCGGGTCAAGAAGAGACTTAATAAACGCGTACCATTATACGGATCATCATCTCCTTCGTGAGACAGCTGTGCCTGATGCATGTCTTGAGGCCTATGAGTTGTTATTATTGCAATCTCCTTAGATCACCAACTTAACCTATCTCGCCTATTTTCTCTGCTTCCTTTCATTTGCTTGCACTTCGGTCCTCTTGCACAATATTCACTAGCGATTAATAAACTAAATTATGCATTTATCGACCTAGTTCTGAAGTTTTCTTCTTATCAGCATTAGGATTTTTCTCTTTATTATTCTCCTTATTGCAATTAACTGATCTCCGGCCTAGCAATATGAGAGCTGCTGGCATCCAGGAACCCAAATTTCCTGAAACAAACGTTTTCATTCAGATCATGGGACATACAAACTCATAGCCAACTGTCAACTGACTAGCATTAAACAGTCAGTTGGCTAGAACCCTATTCATTGGAAACTATCAACTATACCGAAAGAACAAGAATCAAGAGCAAAGAAATCAATCGGTTTATACCAGCACATGAATAAGATATTGAATATACTGGATGCAAGGCATTTCTAGCAAGTGCAGCTTCTTTTTTCACGGAAAACAGAGAAAAAACTCATAAAGAGACAGAATTCATAATGGTTTACAGTGATGGTGTAGATGACGCACATGCCAACCTTAGCTCATAGACTATATTGGTTGCCAAGACGAGTGGCGGGAACCCAACGTACCCAAAGCCCCTCGTAATTTAAATTGATTCAATCACCAGCACAGACTGTTGATCTCTTTAGTCGTGTACAGTCATTCCTATTCGTATTGTTGTATTATTTACATATATCGAATTATTTGCGAAAATCAGTCGACACTTATTTCTTAGAAATCTTGGTAGTAGCCACTAAGAAGTGGTTTTTAGTTTTCTGAGACGCATGTTTGGGCTGTAGTGCTTTCATTGTTCTTCAGATAGACTTCTGTCTATCCATCTGAGCTACGAATTCTCTCCACAATCTCAAAACTAGCAATCGATATTTACATTAAAAGTGACAAAAAGCCTAGTTTATTTGACTTTTGTAGTTTCAAGATACTCGCAAACTATGTCACCATTCGAATATCTGAAAACTGTTCCGAACCACACACAAGATTCTGACGTCAAACATTTCAGACTGAATGACTGGTATTATTTATGGTGAATATCTCAGCGTCCATTACAAGTACATGTAAGCATTATTGTCGAAAACTTACACAAGTCACTGAAGAAATATATTCCTAATAAAATTCTATTTGAAGTTGGTTCCTATTCAATCGACCATTTGGACTATTATTCAAGCAAACATTGTTTCTATCACTAATTGTATAAAAAGTTGAAGCTGTAGAACATACAGTCCCTATTTCTGCGATAACATTCCTCTTATTCGTATAAGCATAGCGACTAAAAAGCTTACCAATAGTGGCACACTCTGCAATCGCATAGCTACAGTTCAAGCGAATAAGTTTAATCTGTATAAACTGGAGGATTCATTATGTAAATAGTTGTATTGTAGAAAATATTTGTCCGAGATTTGTACAATAAGGCAAGCAATTTAAGGTAAAATAATCATAGTACACTACATGTTTATGCTCATAAAATATAACGAATAGGGTAATTCAAACAAACATTACTCCATACAGATCACTAAGTCTGTAACCTAGATGTTCGATATCAGTTTCACTAGCTAGTATAAAGCAAGTGATTTCTTAGGGCTCACTTGTTGTTTCCATACGGTTCCAGGTATTCAGTAATCATATCACCAGGCTGGAGACCGGTCATTTGCGATACGGAGAATAATGAGATAAATTTCTAGTGCTAATGAAATTTAAGAACTAAGTAGGTAAATGGGTAGGTTAGTTAGCCGGTAGTAAAGTTACTGAAGGGACTGAAATGTAAGGTTAAGATTGGAAACACAACAATAAGCAAGATAGAATAAGTTAGTTTTCCAAGGAAATAACAACAAAAGAGTTTTAAGATATGCACCAGACACAGTTGGTCCAAGTGCGAGATGATAATCGATAAGCGAGTTCGTTCTTTGACGTGAAATTCTTCAAGGGGCGTGGCGGTAATGAACTGGTGGGATGCTCATGTTGTGGTGATTCGGCGTGCTTAGTATGTTGCATATCATTATCAACTCAGCGGGAATAATATCAAATGTTGGAGTCTGTCTTTGTAAGGTTTTATTTTTTTAACCATATCACTCATTTAGTTGCTCGTCTCTGCACTCGGTCCAAACATTCATGTCTTTATTGAGTAAAAGGGGTGTGCCGACATTGTAAAATTCAAGGTGTGATCGTGCGTGTTTTAAAGAAAGTTGAAAACAGTTCTACGGTGATTGAGACAAGTTCTCTTCGCATAAAGTGAAGGGTTGCTTCAGCCTTGGGTGCATTCCCTATGTAGTTTGAAGTGGTGTTTAGGCTTTCTGTGGTAATTATTCTGAGATCGCGCTCTGAGGAGACATTAGGGAGTGGATTTCCATTGAGGATGTAAGTTGTTTGTGTCGCGTGTGGAAGAATGTTCATGACGTGAATTTTCGACTGGTTAAGTTCTAACCGGTTGTCCACTGTCTATCTCTCTATTGTCATAAGGTCCTTTTTAGCTCAGTCGAATCCTGTTCGCTTCTTATGGATCTCCAGACCTTTGCATTATCTGCATAGATTAATGCCGCTAAGCTACTTTTATCTAACAAGTCCTTAATAAATATCAGGAAAGGGAATAGACCTAAGATCCCCTGTGAAACTCCTGATATTGAGACTCACCAGCTCGCATGCACTCTATTTACTTTGGTACGAAACTTTCTGTTCTTTAATTGGTTTCTGAGCCAAAACAGAAATCTATCAGTGAAGCCCATCTTCTAAACCTTTGCTACCAGCGGTAAATGGGGTACTGTGTAAAAGGCTTTCGCGAAGTCAAGGAATATTGTATAAACCGGCATTTTTTG
>OX103971.1:25533217-25591872 GCA_944470395.2 Schistosoma turkestanicum
CTTTCTTTCTTCCGTTAGACTAAATAATAATGCGAATCATTTTTAGTTTGATATCAAATATATGTGACCGAATTTTCGAATTTTCCTCTGAGTATTTGAGTATATTCTGAGTATATTCTTTTGACTGTCTTTATTGAAATAAGACCATGTCGCAGATTGAGAAACACCAATATCATCATAGTTATTTAAAGAGTGTTTTCTGTGACATAAGTAGGTATATTTGCAGCGACTAAAAGATAACAAATTCAAGATTTAATATTTGACAAGTAACCGACAAGCGTTTATAATTATTTTACTGTAAATCTTATCCACAGAATATTTGCAACTTATTTTATGCAATTAGGTTCTATTCAGTTCGTAAGATATAATGCTTGGGACATTATTAGTAAAAAGAATATTTTTATGAAGCTCAGATTGAGAAAAAAATGATTGCAAAATAAGAAAATATTATACAATTCTTAAAGTGACAGTAGTTATCTAGTGTATGTACATTAAAATGATCTTTTTTTAAGTAAGAAACGCTAAGTTTTACTAAAAGCTTACTTGTTGACATCATCTCATGAAGTGGATTTCACTGAAAAAAAAAACATGTATCCATGTAAAGTGGCATATATATTCTCAATCAATAAGCTTATAACTAAGAAACATGTATTATAAATGAGAATTTCAAAAACCAGCTTCTTTAAAATAAGAAATTATAGTTACTACATTTAACTTTGTAGCTCTTCTTCTGCTTTTACTATCTTAACTTTAAAGTTTCATGCGTAATTTTACTCATTGTCTCGTCGCTAATTATGTTACTTAATTATCTTAATATACATTTCAATGAACTAGTAGCTCAAATAATTTGTATGCTATCAGTATAATAGTAACAGTAAATTTCCAAAGCGAACCTCATCAGTAAAATTCTGCAAAAATCTCTTTTGAACTTCATACAGCCTAAACATAAAATATTTCCTTCTAACTAAACACTATTTAACCAATGATACATGAATCGTAATTTCTTTATATATTATTGTTTTTAGACAAATTGAAGAATTGAAAGCAACATTAGAATGTGAACGTATCTACAGAGAGAAACTGGAGTCACGTTTAGATGAGTCAAAACGTGAAATTGCAACACTAACCATACAACTAAATGAAAGTCATTCAACCCCTTCTGATAATTACGTACGTTGATGATGGTATTTTGAATTATTTCTTATTGTTTTAATTAATAAGCCGATATATATCATAATATCTTATTGATCATCAGTATATTAAGGATAAAAATTGTCATTTAAAGACTAAATATTACAAATTTAGTTTATGCATGAAAACGATTAGGTTAGCAGAATATTAGATTATAGATTCAAAAATATTTTTATATTTTTCGACAAGTTAATTCACTTATTTATTGTGCAAAGTGTCTTGATTGAGGAAATACTAATTGGTGAATTTTCTTTGATACTTACTTATTACATAATTTGCTTTTTGAATATAACTTGGAGTCCTGAAGTAGAAATAACAATTGAGAGACTTATTCTATCGGTATAATAAAACAGAAGCCTACAATTAACATTAAATGATAACATTAGAAATAGCAATTAAAGCGTCGTCTACATTGTATATAATAACCGAAAGAAAATAAAATTGGCAATAACTGTGTAAATTTGTATATTTGAAGCATTGCTGCCTCATAAAAACTACACAAAATAACGAACTGAAATTTACATTTATTTAAATGAAGAAATCAATATCGGATGTAGCGTATATGTAGACATGGAAAATAAACAAATTGAATCAAACCATGTACATCATTCCCTTTAACTAACCATACGGATGTTAATTACTTCTTCAAAACGTCTAAAAATACTGACTAAGTGGAAAAAGCATATTGATTGGATTAAGTAATACATTACAAAAAAACTTTAATCTTTAATATGTGAAGTGTTTAAGCGAAACAGATATTGTACTCCATATTTTGTATCACATAATGAATTAGGAATCAATCAAAAGTTGAATAATTTAGTCTTAATTAAAATATTTATTGGAAAAAAGGTTTTCATTTCACAAATTATCTTTTTTGTTTATTCTTCTTTGTTTTTTTTACAGCTTATTAATAAATCAAAAGTTCATCACCATTTAGATCATCAAAATACCAAGAAAATGCGTAAAGTCAACGGAAATACAAGTAGTGTTGAAAGTAGTAGTGTATGCTGTATTAATAAACATAAGAACAGATGACAATTTTATTAAAGTAAAACAAGTTAATTATTTATTAGGATGAAATAAAAAGTTTCCTTAAATTGATCATTGTTAAGAAAATAAAATATTAAACAAGTCCTTTTTGTCTATATTACTTAAATATTTTTTACGATTGTAAACAGAGTATTTTATTGTAAACTTGAGTTAATTTAAATAAAATTACTAAATAATACCTTTTAAGTATGATTCTGTGAAAATATATTATTTTTCAGAAATACTTTTCTTTTAGTTAACCGATTATATATATAGGAAAGACTAAAATAAATCAGTAATGAAGATTATTTATTCATATATTTTAAAATTAATGTCTTCAGTTCCCATTATGGTAAATGCAAATCACGTAACGAGGATTAAATAAAGAATTTTCTAGCTTGAATATGACTTAATTGAAATTCTTTAATGGTATTCATAAAAATGAGTATCAATTATCTAAGAATGTAACTGTCATCAGTCTATTACATTTAAGAATACAGCCTCAATACTAACCATTATAAATATATGTTTATCATCTCATCTATTCAATTTAAGTATAAATATGTACAAATAATATTTTTTTTATAAAATGAAATATTTAGTATTGTGTCTACTCAAATTTTAGCAAACTATTATTTAAAGACATAGATATTTGCATTTTAAGTAACATTTAATTATTAATTTGTTGATATATAAAAAAATAACATTTAATAATTTGAATCATTCATAAGTTAACTGAATTGAGAAATATCATGCAGGTCTCAATATGCGTCGACTTTTTGGACTGTAATAGAATTTCATTGTAGTAATAAAATGGTACCTAACCTATTCTGGCTAAAATAGTTTTGTATTGGTATTTTTAGATGAAAGAAATATCATTCAAAGTTAACAATCTAATTTTGAGTGAAAAAAACGTAAACAAAAATAAGTTAAATAATTTTAATAATTGAGATTTGATTTACTGTCAAGTTGGATTAAGATTCCCATTAGAACAGAAGGATTCTGTCTTGCAACATAAGTGTAATGAGGTTTAAACGTCAAGAATTTAGGTTCTCAATAATTAAATCAGCTTTTGATATACAACGATAATGTTTATAACTTTGTTTTTCTGTAGTGAAATAACCAACATGATTTTAAGCTAATAGAACTACAAGGTCATTCAACTCGTACGTTGTATAAAATGTCATGACAATGTGCTTTATGTATTTGAGTATAAGTTATCATTAAACATAGTTTAATATGATTATACAAGTTAATTATAAAACAGCTTTTTATGTATTTTATTGATATTAATTTTTTAGATCCAAAGAAAAAAACTTTTCTACGTACCTAATCTGTTGCTTATATTTGTAGTTACTTATTATTTAAAACTGATAATTCATGTTAAATTATTTATTCATATATACAAAAAAAACTTATTAAATACTTAGACGAATAGTTGTTTCTTCTTTACAAAAATTCATATAATATTTTAAGACAATTAGTCGTCTACGCAGTGATTCTTCTTTTCGACTGTTAACGTATCAGGTTCTTAATATCTGATCCATAAAGAGCGTTTATCAAATAAGTTTGAGTAAATAAAAAGCAAACTAATGTCCTGTTTGGTAAACAAGTAATAGGGATCTAGAAATAATATTATTATCTATACGAACATCAGTCAACTTGGTAACAGGGAAAACAATTAAAAAAAGCGAAAAAGACCGCGGTCTAAGTTATCATTAACTATTTCAACATTTATAAAGTCTGTTGTATCTCTATTTTGTGGGAACTTTTCCTAGTCATTGAAAGAGTCCTGCATATTCATGTTTTCATTAGACTTTATTTTGCATTTTAGCTTTTAATATCCTTGCATCATTTTATCTGCCATATTGGACTGCAGTAAATTGATATTTTTATGACAGACATCAAACATCAAACACTTAAAATTAAATCATTTAGTGAAGGTTATTCATCAAAATGTATCACTCTGTTTGGGACGTTATATCCCCAGAACTCACTTGGAAAAGGTCCTAAGCTGTAATTTATTACAGAAATTTTGATCTTTTTTATGTTTTCGCGCATAAGTCGCTTACATTTTCCACTCGGAAAATCATTGACTGTCATTGGTTGATGGATTATTTTAGTATGCTATTTTTTGGCTCTCCCTAGGGCGTTGCTTTCATTGTATAAATAAGCTTGATTTGTGTGCTTGTAGAATGCATTCTTTACGCCTTATCAAGACTTCTTGCTTTTGTTAGCCGAGCCGGGCACAAACGGATTAGAATAGCCTATCGTGTCGCTGAGTCATTGCTTTTGTTCCGTCAACCAAGTAAGGTGAACTCATAATAGTTTAATCCATTTCAATTGACTAGCATATCATTTGGCGACTATATCATACTCACTCACCAGATAAACAGAAAAACGTTGAATTGTACTAGGTATAACAAAACACATTTCATGTTGAAATTATCAAGATTTAAAGGACTGGTAGCGTTCATCGCAATTTCACGCATATTTATTTACATTTTATAATTCTTTCATTCAGTCAGTCAGTCATCTTTGACGTAGAACTTCGTACATACGTACTTCAGTTCAAGTTACTGTACCACACTAACACAGAGATCGAATTGTCAAATCAAATCCCATAGTGTTACAGTTAGTAAAAGGATAAGTGGTGTTCAGAAAGATTAGGGTTCAAAGAGTATAATGTAGTGAAATAAACTTAAGAATGTAAAGGTGGTGAAGAATCAAGAGGATTAGGATTTGAGATAACACAAAGAATGAATGCACATGCGCCATCGCAAACGATTTTGAGCCATGTCATTCAGAATCTCTATCCATCGGATACTACCGTCTCACGAACCCCAACCTTGTAGGCTACAGCTAACAACATGGCTCTATCTAGTTGTCAGTGACCTCATGGATTTGTACCATGTTTTGATTTGGCCTCCCCTAGCTTTCTTTCAAACTTTTCTTACACCACAAAACATCGCTCGTCGAGGCAGTAGATGGTTAGGCGTACGCAACACATGTCCCTAGCACCTCAAATGATGAATATTCAATACTTCATCTATTGATATGTTATCCTTATTTAGTACCCCTTTCCCAACGACAGTGTTGCTTACTCGACGGTCCCAGGATATGCAACCAATGCTTTGAATAATATTGACCTACGAATATCCTCTACTCTTAGTGGCCATGTTTCACAGACATAGAGTAGGACGGAGCAAACTACTGAGCAGTAAACCCGTCCTTTGTTTGGAATACACATATCTCGCCTACGCCATAAATGACGCAAGTTTGCAAAAGCCAATCGAGCCTTCTGCATCTGCGCTGATATTTTATCTGACACCAGGACTAATGAGACTCACCAGGTAAGTAAAGCGGTCAACACACTCAACTGCCTCATTTAATTCTTTCATTCAGAATATTATTTAACAAGATCAGTCCTTCTGTTGTATGTAAATAACGCTGTATCGATCTAATGACTCAGTTACATAAGCAGTCATTAAATTACCACTCAATAAAGTGGAGATATTTATATGTCGCTTGATGCTTAAATCTGAATTTTCTATCTATTTTATTATTAGGTCATCACCCAGAAAAGTTTAAGAATGTGTGATATTATGAAAACAAAATCTAGATTTTATCATTAAATTCAACAAGTCGAATGGATAACAAACAGTAGCTAATGAAGTCCTAAAATAAAAAGAATACCACTTTCTAGCGCTGACTGATGAAAATTATGATTCATGTTAGCCAACAAGATAAATATTGATCTTAGATACTTTTTGTTTTCCTTCTTAAAGTTCTTGTGCAGTAACTTTACAAAAATGAGTTATATGACCAACGTTAATGAAAGTTGTTAAAACATTTTAATAAAAAGAGGTAACATATACTTCTGTTTGTGACATTTTTACTTAGTCAGTAAAAATACTGAAGGTTATTGATCATAAATACCGAGAAGAAGATTAATTCCAGCTATAAGCAACCATTAGATGTTTGCAGTCAACTAATTTCATACATATCGCTAGTTATCAGTTAAATATGCCAGAATCCCTACAGAATCGAAAACAATTTTGTAATTTATTTCTCAGTGTTACTATTAGGAAATCCATAATATGCGAATATGTTATCTTTTCAACATATTCGGACATTAATCGGTTTGTGAAAACCGAAAAACGCATTTGAAATAAATTTACTTTCTCTGGAAGAGGAGGTTACATTAGTCTTCTAAAAGTTTCTCTAAGCATTACTCTTCATTATCTTTCAAGGAAAGATGCGAAACAAGTAACTATTCCATTCTAAACAATTTACTGCACATGAATTATCTCTCAGAACTACACACATGACCATATGACTGGTTGAAAAATAAGTATGGATTGAAGACACGAACTTCATAGGTCATAGCAAGTCAGTTATTATATTCTGAACTGTGTGCAAAAGCAGTAGTTACAATCTCTTTTCCTACCATATAACAAGTTTGAGAGTGGACATCCATTCAATTAGCACAAGTATTTGGAGGAGGTACAATAAAATGTAGTTTAAAAATCCAGATATGGTTAGTCCACCTAAAGTAGTTACATATCAATGGTCACTGAAAATTGGCACTTAGAATAGATTTTATTTACTTTTCATAATACACGTAATAATTTTATGGACGACTTTTCAAACGAAGGAAATATTCTATGGTTTTCTGGCCAATTGATAATACTCATTTATTTAGATGCAAAACTCACTGACATCAAAATTAACAATATCTAATAAGATATACAACTATATAACAACTTCTAATAATCATCTCGTAAATCTTAGTTTACTTACGACATTTTAATTCTTAAGATTAAATTGGTTTTATATTGTGAAGAACACAGAATGAATATCAGGTTTCATATATGGAAACTTGTGATACTTATACATATACTTTGGATTTTCAGTAATATATTTTAAAAAAGATAGCTTTAATTCAATCTGTTTGATGAAACTGTAGACATGATAATATTAAATTATGTTTATCACTCAGTATTAGTAGTAAACCACTGAAAAAGCGAAATAAAAAAACTTATATACATAAAGTCAAGATGTATCTGTAATAAATATTTATTGCAATCAGAATATTAATGAGATTTTATGTCAACCTCAATATATAGGCTTTACTTATCTCATTTCTTATCATTTTAACATAAATTCACCTTTCATTTATAACACTTGCGAATATATTTTATTTCCTTGTTTGATAACTCAGAAATTTATTATAATTAACGTGTACTCTCTTAATATTTGATCAACAAGCATAAAAAGGAAAAGTAATTGACAATTTTATCGTTTCTTTTGTTTCAAGCGTTTGTGTATGTACCCAAAACGAATACTTTTCTATTTACATACCGTATAGATGACATAAGAACATGACATTCTAATGCAAAAATGTCAGGATTTATTGGATTTTTATTCTTATGGAAATAAGAGATATGATCTCACCACGTCTGTAAATTTTGATACCTCAATCATATATTATTTCGCTTCATATTTTTAGAAATCTTGTGTATTTATACTATGTATTCGAATGCTGACTAACTTTTTCAAATCTTTAAACTAGACAATCAAGATTTTTTCAATATTCTTCTAATATATTAAGATATAATCTACGCAATCATCTTAAGTAGTCCACATAAATACTTTTCTTCAGTTCGTAAAGCTATTATTATTATTATTATTAGCATGAATATTATACACACTTTTAAAAGGTATGTTTGGAGAGGTGTGAAGGAAAAATGATGCTGGATCACACAAATCTGTGTAAATAGAAGTACAATGGCGATTTCTAAGCACAAGTATGCAACAAAACTGACAAGCGTATCTGTAGCGCTTTTGCATATTAGACAAACTAAAGAATTTTCTAAGCGTTCTGCTGATATTTATTTTAATCTCTTTTAAAGACTTCATTAAAAATATAGCAATGATGATTACAACTAACTGATATGTTTATTTCATCAATGTAACTTATATCGTATTTCAATTAACACTATGAAAAGATAACAGTGTAAATCGTGGCCCAAATTACAAAATCCACTAATTCATGAATAAATATTGAATAATTTTGAAAGTTTTTCTTTCCAAACAAAATATTTTTCATGTGTACAAAATGAAATATTTAGTCTTGAACTGAGATGAATTCCCGTGAAACATTGTTATTTAGCTGATAGATAAAAAATTAAATAAGCTATCGAAACTAGTGAACATCTATTTACATGTTTATACTACATCAGTTATTCACTTAGCTCTAATACACATTATTAATTGTTCTCGTTTCTATTCATTTTTTTAATTTGCTTCTATGGTAAACTACAAGAAAATCTTAACCATTACCTTATTAAACGTATGAACAGTTTGACCTTAATATTTATATCTAACCATATTTAAACACATACGTCCCACGACACTTAATGGGTACATAGCATATTTGACTCAACTAAGCCCCAGTAATTACGTAAAACATTGGGGTATGTGAAGCATACTTTAGTAGTTTACCCGCATAATAAGTTTTATGTAATTACCACCGCTGTGCTCTTTTTGAGAAAAATATTTCGGTAAATAAGATGAACCAAATAGTTCGTATTAAGAAAAATCAACTCTGACAACAATAGAGTTGGTTTATTTGGTATAGATAAGTATAAACCATGATATTCGCTGACAGTTATAAAGACTACAGTACGTAAAGTAGTATGAATTGATAGAAATGCAAGTTATTTACAGAGGTAGCAATATATTTAGAACAGGCGCTATCGAATAAAGACTGGAATGATACAGTAAGAGAACTGAAGGAGTATGTAGAAGAAATGACAAAATAAGACATGACTCAGAGAAAATTTTTACAAGCCATGTCTAGTTTATCAAAAGTTCAAAGGTATAAACGTAGAAAATAATTCTATAAAAAATGGTGTAGAAATACTATATAAAAAACAGAGGTTTCACAGCCATAATTGATGTCAAATTATGAAACAAATATATTTATTCTATACAATTTCAAGAAATATGTTGGTTGGCTATTGTACGGAGTTGTTTGATAACAGTCGGTATAACTTCTAACCTTCGATAAATATGTTCTGGAAGAGGATCAGATGTATTGTATACATATTCTTCTGTTGGTTCCTGATTAGATTCAGGAGGTGCAGAATAATGAATGGAATAGATTGAAGTTCGGTTATAAACCAATAGTAGTTTGGCTCCATCATTGAATTGCACTTGAAGTTTATCATCACTAAATTGATTAGCCCAACCAACATTTGGGACAAATACTGCATTAGTAGGTAACTGATTATCCTGTGTTTGATTTTCTAAAGGATTTTTGTATTTTTCTTTCAAACAATCAGATATTAATCTATACAGTTGTGAAGATAATGAAATTTGATCTAATAATCCATTTGTGAATGACATTGGTTTTGAATAATTTTCCGAGGAAGTAATTAAGTTAACACCGATTTTAGGACGATGTCCTAATATAACAGGAAATGAAGAACAGGATAAAACTGATATGTCATTATCTTCTGAATCCATTTTGGTTAGTAGTTGTTCAATTTTTCGACAATGATCTCGGCACTAATTAAAAAAAAGAAATAGTAGGATAATAAATCAAATTCAATTTATTATGAAATTTTTATTCAAATTGAGTTAATTGAAAAAGAGAGGTTGCAATTATCTCAATGAACAACACTCAACGATTCATGAGTTTCCAGATTTTCTTCTGGTTCAGTCCGTGTATTTACCGGACAGATCATGTACTTAATGATAATCTATCTATAAACAGTTAGTTTAGTAAAATTTGCTTTAGAATCTCATATTAGTCTGAATTTCGAAGGACTCAGAAAGGAGAAACATAGTGAACATCTTGTCACTTAAATATGTTGTTCGAATTTAATGTCTAGCAATTAGAATGAGAAACTTGTTAGAATGCATCTCATTACAGACAATACAATGAGCACTATGGTCTATATACTAAAATCTGAAAATTATTGACTTTTGTAAAATATTTATGCAATAGTAATGATTGGTAAAATAAAATCACTTACTGAATACACATAATCTATAAGCTTTCTTATCTCAGGAGAAAGCGTTGAAAGACTTCGATTTGAATCAAGAGTTATTGTTGTGGGTGTAATATTACCTTTAACTTTTGTTGAATTATTCTGTTCTGTTGACTGAGTAATACGCAATGATCCATTAGAAGTACATAATACTCGTGTACCATCATCATGGAATTCAGTAACAAAATCTCCTGACGGACCATTTTCCATAAGCATACATTTGACTTTATCAGTGTAAAGTGTTATTTTAGGAGTATGAGCACGAACCATCTGAACGAATCTGATAGTATACACAATAAAATAAAAGCTGTTAGAAAAATGTTTTGATATGAGATCATATTACATTAAATCAGCTTTAAAAATTGAAACGCCTTTATTTACTACTAATAATGATTTTGGCAATTAACTTATTAGCATCAGAAGTGTATGCATCCATAAATAGTTGATAAAAAGTATCGATGCAGTAACAAATGGAAGTTAGTTACCTTAAACCACTGAAACGATACAACTGAAGAATGTCTACAATAGTTTAGTGTTACTTTAGGGTAGTAAGTAACCTATTAAGACGAAAAAGCTGCCCATAAGTAAAAAATCATACTAATTAAGGAGTGATATACAATTCGAACAAGGAAAGCTTAGACTGTCACATAAACGTAACGTCTTATGATACCACTTTAATATTCATATACGCAGTTGAGAATGGGTGGGAATCCGTGGTTTACTGATTGAAAGTTGAACACCTTGACCAATAACTAACAGCTCCAACAGTATTTGAACAACGCTAAAAAACAATCGTTGTCTAATGGACTAAATGATGCATGAATATGAGAAGTTAACCTATTATCGAGACTGAATACACAATAAATATATTGTAAATTGATGTACCATATAGTCAATATACTCACTGAGAAATAAATTGATATTTTCTCCAGTATTTTTGAGGTAGAGTATTTAAAGTATAAAATTCGAGTGGATCACCTGGTGATGCAGGCGGAGGACATCCAAAATTCATGCTTTCAGAATTAACTGGATTTGTTTGGGAAGAGTCACCAAGCCCTTGAACATTTAGAGGTACTCCTTTTCCCATATTTGGTTTATAGATTAAAATATTTTGTCCAGTATTATTTATACCCATCACTTCAATAACTCTCAAATTCTGAATGCTTTTCATTACTGGAAACTGGTTTTGTCGAGTTTTAGCTGAATCTTCTAAAAATTCCAAGCAAACAGACTCATCCTGTAAAATGTTGATTACGGCTAAACGTGTGTAAGTTCTCATAGGCTTCAAGCGAAACGTATTCAATGGTAAAGGATGGGATAAAAATGGCTTGCCAATACTTTTAGATGATAGCTCAGGTTTAGAAACACCAGTAATACCTTTCATACAATCATCATGTTCAGTTGTTACAACCTCTATAGCAGTTGTACGTGAAGGTAATGAAAGAGAAGGACCAGATGAATTATTGTAAGCCCGGTCAACAGATGTGTTGATGGGTTGATAACGATGATTTAATAATGATTTCTTAATTCCTGAATCTGACAACTGTGATAAAACCGAACGGGACTGTTCGAAAGCGCCATCAGAGTAACATGTTTGTCTGATATTCGAATGAGTATTAAGCTGCTCCACAGGCCTTTGTACGTCTTGATGAACATTAATCGCCGGATCCCAACTAGTAGCAGCATGAGACAAAGGTTGCGGTGCCAAAAAGTACGGTATACTTGTATCACACTGGGTATCTGAGACGCGTGTAGAAATAGGAGTGGTACAAGGATGAGTGTCAGATTCATTATCCTTCACTTTGCGAATGTGGTTGGATTTAAGACTGGTAGTTACGTGTCTTAATGGTGTGCGATAAATTGAATCAATCCCGCTGTCATTAGACGTTTTCTAAAAGCAATAAAAATTAGTATTAGAGATTTGTAAGAAATATGGATAGTTAATTTCAAACATAATTAAATTATGACCTCGATATCGGATGTGGTAGAAAAATAAACAATCGAAAATAGAAATAATCACGGCTACTTATTACATGTGTAAACCGAAGAAGCAAGTACCCCCATCTTTGTCAGAACCAATAATTCAAACCTTATAAAAACAAACCAACTGCTATGTTTATAAACAAACGTACATATGTACACTTAGTCTGAAGACCACTAATGTGAGTAGAATGTTTACAAATTGCAAACCATGGTCATTAGTTAGTTAAATGAGGTTTCCAACTGTTAAAGATAACTAATTAAAGAATGCAAATTATAACAGCTAGAAAATAAAAGTGAGCGTTAACTAACCCTCCACCTTCAAAGGATTAAGTTTGGGTGTGAATAAAAGTCTACAGTACAGACTTCAATTAAAGGAAATTCACTGACCATTAACATAGATCAACGATTACTTGTTGTATTTAGCAAAGACATGACTTTTCGCCAACCTTTGGTAAACCCTTCATTAGCTGGCATAAAGTCATACAATTTCGCCTTTAGATGACATCGATGAAGAAATGTATGTGAATTTATAGATGTGCACAAAAATACTCACCATGTAACGTTGAGGACGTGATTTCTTTAGCATAAATGGATGTTGAATAATTGCTTTCAACTTGAGACGTTCCTGAGGTTCGCGTCGAAGTAGAGAATTAATTAAATCAGCTGCTTCAGTAGAAACAGTTGATGGTAGTTCATAATCGACAGCCAAGACACGATTTAAAGTAGAACGAACCTCTCGTGTATCGAATGGTGGACGACCAACAATTAGCGTATAAAACATACAACCTAACGACCATACATCAGTTTCCAAACCCTGTTGATTATGACTAGCGATTTCCCTTTTAAAAAATCAAATAGATAATAACATTTTCAGCTTATATTTGAAATGTGTAAACAAATAAGCGCAAAGAACATAATTGTTACATTCAAATTGATGTACACACTACATAAATATTGGTAGCATAAACAATTCACTTACGGGGAAATATAATTTGGTGTCCCACACATTGTTTTATGATCTTCACCTGGTTCAATTTTAGTAGCCAATCCAAAGTCAGCAATTTTCTATTCCAATAAGAAATTAAAGAAATTTACTACTAAGTTTAAGCAGAGAATCACATATGTAATAAAATTCCTAATGAGTATGAGTCACTTGACAGTCAATTAAAATACACCAATCAATAGTAGCTATTTACTTCAACTAAAGGGAAAATAATTACTTATGAGAGGTAGTTTATGTTAAGGTAGTGTAAGACCGTAAAAACTTAATTATCTCGTCCCACTTCTAGTAATAGTTAATATAACTTTCGTGCTTTTTATCAACAAGTAGTAAACTTAACTAAATTCTTTCATAACTCATCATTATTAGACTATGATAGGAGTGAATTTACTATGAAATGAAACTCAAACGTGTATCAATTAAATTATTTTTCTATCGACTGGTTATATGATGAAATTCATGGTATATGCATCCTTTTAATGAGTCCGTATACTATCATCGAAACAAATATTCTGAAAATAAGTAAGGAACTGAAGTCAGTTAACATGTATGAACTGATGTATGTACGTACGAAGTTCTACGTTGTAACTGACTGGCCGACTGACTGACCAGAGACAGGAAACTAATGATTTTCAGAGCATATGGAATAATTAGGCACCTAACATATTTTTGTGTTGTTATAAGAGGTTCACAGTAACTAATTTATGAATCGTTATTTAAAGGAGACAGTAGACTCAGTGATAAACAAGTTTGTAAACAACAAGAATCCCAATCCCAATAATTTGCAAAATATATACACAATCATCACGGGTTTTGTGAACAAAAGACGTAAGATCTCCTAACAATTTTCAAGATATAAGTAGATTGTTCAATATAAAAACATAAAATATATTATTCATATTTAATTTGCCATAAAATAAATACACAACGACAAAAAACAATAATAAAAGTATTACACTGCTTACAACTTTCATATCCTTAGTTAGCAAAAGATTTGCTAAAGTTAAGTCCCTGTGAATTATGTTGTGTGAATGCAAGTACAGAAGACCACTAATCAATTGTTTTAAATAATGTCGAGCTATTGAAATGAACAAAAACAGGGAAATTTCCATTTATATATTGAAATATAACAACATCCGACTGAAGCTAAACACACATACAGTAACAAAAGCAACTTAATTTTAAAACATTAAAAACGTTACCTAAACATTAGCATGTTGAAGGTGATACACTTTGTTGAATGATGAATTTAGCCCAGATATATTACATGATAATTAAATAAATGTAACTCCGCCTAGAGCTCCTTTACGTCAACTCTTGGTCGAAAGACCCGAGGTGTAGGGTTGTGCAGGTTAGCAAATAAATGCTGAGTTTGCAGAGGCAACAAAGCCGATCCCTCTTCTAAAAACTCAGGCAACAATAAACACTGAGATATGGAATATCTGAACAATGTAGGAAGTTCCTTCAAAGCAATTAAATGACTGCGTAGAACCAACACCGGTGAAAAAGATAGCTCTCCTCTACTCGGTTAGCCACTAGATGATCTGTGAAAATTGTTTCGGAAAATATACGTAATAAAGTATTTACATGGCTATGAAATATTGCTTAGGAAGTACAAAACTACCTGACCATCTAAACATAAAATGGAGAATTCAAAACCCTAATCAGTAGCCTCATATTTCACAAGCGATACTGTGAAATAATGAATTAATATCCATCTAGAAAACCATGTCATGAACATGAGTTAAGCTGCTAGTAAGTTATAATACATATGACAGAGTAGATAATTGTGAAATATATGCATAATGCAGATCAAACTGAATTCAAAAAACATTTCACTAATGTACCACCATTTACAATCACTAATAAGGCAATGTACGGACTATTGTAGTGAAGGAGAACACAGGCGAGGGCAACCGAATTATTTTATCTCAAATTACAGAGTTAATTGGTAAAATAGAAAAACCATATCGTAAATCGTTAATTTGCAAAATATCAATCCATCATATCGAACTGGACTGTTCCTGTTACAAAACATCAATCCATTGTCTGACATTTTACTGTTGATGCATTTCATACAAATCCCATTGTGTTCCCGCTCTTCCTTTCTTGATCTTCCCCCATCTTCAGCTGCCAGACATTACGTTTTTACTCGCGTCATATACTACTTATAAGTAGCGCGCACAACACTATGTTTAAATAAACAATTACATACAAATTCCAGACGGCTTTAGCGTTAGTATGGAAAAATATTTTTTTTGAGGAGACAACTTGATTTTATTACTGACAAATAACTAATCATTTACCAGTATCTTCTGTAACAGGGCCATTTTGACGTATATATGTTTGTAATTCTCCGTTATGACATATTTCCAAAATTAAATAAACATAATTTTCATCTTCAAAACACGTATACAACTGTAAAAATAGAAAAGTGAAATTTTAACTTTAAGTTATCATTGCTATTTATTTTATTTTATTTTTTTTCTTCGTCAATAGAATCAGATTAGTTTTTGGTTATAATGATAAATTATTTGAGATAAAAAGAATTAAAACATGTAAATTGCAAAATTGACGACTATGCTTGAAAGTATCTTCCCGAAGTTCAATCATTTCTGATAATATTTAACTCAAATAACAACTTTGAGCTTATTGTTGTTACATACTTTTCCTTAGTTCATCTTTTTTGTTTTTATTTTGACTTATGTTTCTTTTAGCTAAATTTCTACTCCAATCAATACTATCTTCATTCATCTCTGTACTAATATACAAGGTGTGAGAACTTGACGAGTTACACATGTATCACAAATTCTTAGTTGTCTATAACTAATGAACTGACTGACACAATACCTTCGTTTGGGATACATTTACTGTAAAGAAAACAATGCAGACAGATCACTGATAAATATTCTGAAAAAAACTCGAACGGTATCAACAAACATTTCATAATTTAACTAACCTCCAAGATTGAAGGATGCTTGAGACGACTATGAATTTCTACTTCACGACGTACGCGATTGGCAAGTCTATGGTGAAGCATACCTTTTTTATCGATCTATACATAAGTTTAATAAAATAATAAATGAATGGTTGTGTAAACGTAGCTATAATATGTACAGGTACAAACTATCAAGACTGAAAATCTATTTATGATAAATACTTCAACATTGATATGTTAATATAAAACGATACTTGTGAAGGATATCATCTCAAACGTTATTTGCTTTTGTCCAACTTGATGCTAAATTGTTTACTTATGATCAACTTTTATAAACGTATAAAGAGAAGAACTTAATCTATATGGCCCTATGTTAACTAGTACCACTTGATCACAAAGTATGCTGTACGAATAAAGTAAATGTTAAAAAAAACTAATACACAATTACAAACAGTTACTTTACAGCGATAATATACATTATTTCCTAATGGAACTGGCTATAACTATTTCATTCCATAGTTCGACAGGAAAATAAGGAATTTTTATTCACTAAATGTGAAAAATGAAAAAGTGTTGGAAAATGTATAAATCTTGGAAGGCATATCAAATCTGAACCATAATTAGAAGGTTGTGACCAATAATCTATAAAATTTCCATGCATTCTCCTTCATATAAATAAAATTTATCAGATATAGAGCAATGTGATGTAAAATTTAAAGTTTGTTGACGAATAGTAATTACCATGCGTACATGTACATCACGATTCCTGAATGATACTGAAACTAATTCTTCGAATAAATATGTTGTTTTTAGGAAGATAATCTTAGCTCTACGTAAAGCAAAAGCTTGAATTGAAAGATAATCAAAACTAAGGTGAAACAGGTGATAAAAAGAAAGTAGTTACACATTAGATGAAATAGCATTTAAAATATCAGTATTTAGAAAATGAAGAAGGAACATACCATTTTAATAGCAACTTCTTGCCCGGTAATCGTGGATTTAGCACGATAGACTTGTGCGAAGCCTCCCCGGCCAAGTAATTCAAAAACTTGGAAATCCTTCAAAAAAAATTATAACAATGTTAGTTAAATCATGTACGACTGTGCAATAATCGATTTTAGTATGGTGAACAACATAATTCTAACCTAACATCACTTTAAAACAAAAGCTTATATACAATTCTAAATAATAAGACATTTCTTTTTAGGTATATAATCACCAGACGGAAGTAATGGGAGGGTCCTGTTTTCTATCATGTGATTAAATAAGTGGACAAAGAAATAGGTCAATAAACCAGAAATTAATTTGAGACATTTAGTATTCAACCGATGTATCAACAGATAGTTTTTAAAAAATTAATGACAAGCAGTTATATTAACAGCTTTACTTGAAATATGACAGTCAGTCAGCTACAACGTAAAACCTCGTACGTAAGTACATCAGTTCAAGTTGCCATCCCATAGCAGTAGAGGTAGTAGAAGTATTAGCAGTAATCGGAAAGATCAGGGTTCGACGATATTATTCAAGAAGGATAATCTAGTGAGATACACTTAAAAAGAGAAAGTTAAAGGTGATGAAGAATCCAGAGGACTAAGATTTTGGAGGACACAAAGAGTGGATGCACCTGTGACACTGCAAACGATTTTGAGCCATGTCATTCAGGGTCTCTAACCATCGGTTACCGTCATCTCGCGAGCCCCAACCAGGTAGTCTACACCTACCTACATGACTCAATCCAGTTGTTAGTTACTTCATGGATTTGTGCCATGTTTTGTTTTGGCTGTCCCTATCTTTCTTCCAGTCTACTCCTACAGCACAAAACATCGTTCATCGGGGCAGCCGTTGCTTTTAGTCTTACCGCTCTCCAATCGATGTACCTGGCAAGGTAGACCTAAAGGAACATATGTTCCAGCCAGTATAGCTCGGTTGGATCATCACGACAGGCAAGCCAGGCCAGCTAGTCATGGTAGTAGCTACGGTTGGGACTTGTAATCTATAATATTTAGCGTACTATAAAAGTAAAATATCTAGTTGCGTGAAGTTGAATAATAATGTTAAGCGAATTATCAAGATAAATAATTTGTGCACGGATTGCACTGAGTGAGTGGATATTACAGTGTCAACGGTTCTTTTGGCTAAAAAAACTTGTTTTACATCAAAATACACAAATACCACGATGACTAAATAGTCATACTGAAATGTTGCACCAAAACATATCTGAAATATTAAAAGCTTCAATTTGTAATAAAAAAAGTCAATTATCCTAATAAACACCTTGGTTAATTCGGCAACCTAAAAATTTTTGACTCGGTTACCTCATAGAAGAAATCTAAATACATACGTTTAAGACTATACATTACACGGTTCGCTTTAAAAAGATTAGTTAGATTGAACAAGTTCTGTGTTTATAATACGATGAAAATAAGATAAATTGGCTAGCCTTCGACACTAATCTATGAAATTTAAACATATTATTACCAGAAAACAAGAGCATTTATCACCTTAGGGTCTACGAAAATACGATCTCTGAAAATCTTTACGTAAATGGAGCGCTAGTTTTAACAAACTATGAATGAAATATACATATTTAACTTCCACTGTCGCTAAAATAAAGCAGCATTCAAGTTCTTTCAAAGTGTACACTACATCAATAAAGGTATAAAATCGATAATCTGGATTGCATACATAGGAAAGAAAAGCTATTTCGTTATGATAAAATTCGAATATCATTACCGACAGAAAAAAATGTACAAATAGCCATATATAACGAAGACAATTTTTTTAGCGAGTGAAATATGCTTACCGTAAATGATGTTTCTGGATAATCCACATCCATGAAAAGACTTAATTATCGTAAACACAACTTCGCTAAGTCTTAAAAGTGACTACATAAGTCTATAATAAAAGGATGACCTGTTCAATTTAATCGCGTCAGGCGTTGTCAGGGTGACACGTGTTGCCATATAAAATATGCAAACAAATCGATAGTAGATGGAATAGACATAAATATTAGAGAAACATCTATCCAATAAGAGTAAGCCACATGTGTAGTTTAGGTAGTGCCAACAGTTCTAACAATTCAAACTACTTAGTTATACACTTTAGTTACACCCTTGCACGTTTTACAAAATCTTTGACCGAAAGGGACACGAGTATTCGATTTGAATTGATGGAAAAAGACAAATGAACAGCCAATCAGAAAATGAATAACTGTTTACAATATTCATACTCAACAGCTGATTGGCAATCATCATGGCATGTAAGACACGTTATAATAACACGATGTTGTGATTGGACAAAGTTGTTTATTCGAAACTGAGATAAGTAAGTGATAAAAAGATTAACAGTCATTAAGATATTTGAGAGGAGGAAATTCTCAGAGTGCATTTCTATCTACGGAGATGATAATTAAGATTAAGGAAATACTTTGTTTTTTTCTTTCTTCGCCTCTATTCGCATACCTCTTCCATAAATCAAAAGAGTTGTTTCAGTCATACTATCGAGTGTTTTCATTGAGAATAAATAAACAGAGAATTTTCTTGTAGTTGGGAGAAATTTTAAAAGTTTTATTAGAGCGAAAACATCGTTTATAATATAATTTCATTTCTGTTTTTGGATTTGAAACACAATTTACTTAACACATTACTAGATAGGTATCAATTTTACTACCATTATTAAACATATTACATTAGTGTAGTTATGATATAAGAAATAATTTAAAAAAAGAATTCCATCACCCAGTTAATCTTTTTTTGAATCCAATATTTGATAACACTAGTTATTACAGAATAGAATGTTTGATAATTAATAGCCCAAAAAGCCTACTGATTGTAAATATGAATCACTTGGAGTAATAGAAAACACAGACGAACAGATCTTTGTTGATTTACAGAGCTGGAGCATTTATTGACATTGACTTTTTGTACATCAAGTACCCAAAGAAAAGAATTGTGAAATTTGCAATCAGTAACAGGAACTCGTTAATCAAATAATATGAAAACATATACTTTACATATTGTCAACTTAGTACGTACGTAATTATTTATTCACCATTTTTAACATGAGTACATATAATTTTCTTTAATGTAAGACACTATGACTAAACAGAAATTATGCAACCCATAAAATAAATCATTGAAATAAATTTCGCTCAATACCCGATACCTACTAACTGTCTTACAATTTGAGACTTGTCTTTAAAGTAAACACTTGTTAACAGCCAAACATCCATGCATAAAAGTGACTGGAATTTAATTAGCTTTAAATTTCAAACCCATAGGAAGTCTAAATGTATTATTATTACTCTTATCTTTTGCTACTGAATATTACTACTGCATACTCATCGTGTAACTCATTGCACAAATTACTTTCTCACATTAAAAAGCAATGATCTATATCTGTTACCTTACTCGGCAATTACTTTCAGACAGTACAGTGCAAATGACAGTATGCCGTTTTATTAAACAAAAATCCTTCTTTAGTAACACATTATGACCAGGATGTATTAATCTAGGTGGTTTTATAGGACGACATGATACCGAATGGTAATCTAGTAATTGAAAGATAAAAAAGGAAATACACTACCATTTTTTGATGAGACAAATTTAAGCAACCTCATAAGTGACCTAAAGAAATTTTTTGGATTAGAATTAAGGAGAGGAAATAAGTTCACGTTTACTATGCAGTATGAAATCACTACAATATTATCGGGTACTCATGAATACAGACTGTTGGATAGTCAGGTATTATGGTGGAGTGTCGTTCTCTGTGCTGGATGGTCTGGTTATGAAGCCTTCAATGTTCATCCGAACAACATCATGAGTATAAACTTCATGTAGAAGGAAAGCGTCAGAATTTCTCCACGTATGACTCGTAGCTGAGATTTCCGATGTATTTTTTATATGGTAGAATCATCCGTTTGTTGGTTCCCGTACTTGATTTGACTTCTGTTGATGGTTTAAGTTGACATTTATTGATGGAGCTGAGTAGAAAACTGTCCTTCTGGAAGACAGTCATCAGATATTTTTTCCCGCCTTTTGGTGCTTTGTATGGGTTTTCATTCTTTTGAAGAAAGCTTGTACGAAGTCGATTTTTGTGACTGGCACCAGTCATCGAAGCCACTCACCATTGAACTGAGACATACTAATAGCTGTAGAGTACTTGACTAGGGTATATGGGATAATCCTAACTAGTGGACATAAAATGATATGGCTCAAATCTGTTTACAATGGTGCAGGTGCATCCATTCTTCGTCGTCCTTCAAACTCCAACCTTCTGAATAACTCGTGTTTTATATTACTTGTTTTTATTTCAGCAATATACACTTTCTCAAATTTTATCGACACACCCAAATGATACTGTAACTAACTTTACTACTTTGAAGTTCCACGCAACAGTTTTATCCGTACTAGTGAGGTATGGCGACCCGAGTTGATGTACGTACGTACCACGTCCTACGTTTTATCTGACTGACTAATTCTTTACTTTTGGTAGCCAATGGAAAGCGGCAGTGAGATGAGTTCAAAGTTCAAAGAAGTTTGAAAAAATCTTACACCGAAAGCCTTCAAACGCATGACTCTACCATAAGTAGAGGTTGGAAAAGACTATTCTGTTATTAAACGCCATTTCAGTAATGGATAAGAGCGAAAAACAAAATGCTGAGAGAAATGGTAATAATGTACGCAACCATAGAGCCTGAGAAATTGCTCTGTCCATGTCAAGGAAGCGACAGAGTACGCAGTGGCTCTACTATCATGGTTTCTAAATCTACTGTTAACCCACCACGACCGAGACAATGCTAACCCCTAATAAGTGCCACTAGTATTTAAAAGTAACTATACAACGTTAGTTTTTACTTTTCGTAATTCTGTAAACAACGTGTCTTCCTCGTGAAAAACGAATGTAGTATGCACATGGTATATCCAAGGCAATGAACGATAGACTTTGCAGACATGACTTTAGAGATGTTCAGTGATTAATATACAGAGGATACTAAACCAATGAACAATAAGTAGACCAAGAAATATGTTGTTACGATCCAATAAAAAATTTCATAACATTGTTTATGGGAAGAAACGTATGTCGAAGAATTATAGGTTACTTCGTATTGATGAAAGAGATCATAGTATCCAAAAGCTAGAAATATTTGGCTTTTAGCTCTGTAAAAATTCAGAAGGAGACACAAAGGAAAGCAACCCAAGGACTTCCTCGAAGGTTGCTGTACCGTGATGTGGTGGTCGAGCATGCCTATAGTGATGATCCAACCGAACTATATTAGCTGGAACATATGTTCTTTGAGGACCTACCATGCCAGGTAGGTCAATTGGAGAACGATGAGACTAAAAGCGACAACTTAACGTCGTACTGCTGACTGTAGAGGGATGTGACAGCAGTAAAGTGTTTCCCTCGCACGACCAGCATCTGCAGAGATGCTGCATACTCAAAATGGAAGAGGTTAGAAAAGGTTGGCCCTAAAAATGTCACACCTCGCATTACCTCACTGACTTCCGTCTTCGGCAGTAAAGTCTCTTGAAAAGCACAGCTAACACGTTAAAAACATTCCATGGAGAGGTCGTGCGTGCCCAGCCTCAAACAGTTGTCTTGAGGGCTCTTCGGTCACGGTCACAGGTCTCACAGACCAACACTAATCCGATTTCCTTTTCAGATTCCTCAACAAACACCCAGCCGGGCTGTGGGCATCTAGGGAGTGACAATCACCTTCATACCCGTTAAAGCGAAGAAGACCGAATCAGTCACAATCAAATCCTTCCTACACCTCTTAATAACCCTCTTACCTCCATGACCAAATATTTCGTTCCTTTGTCACCTCGCGCTACTGTCGCAATCGATCCAAGTAAAGGAAACGTTAATCCTACTCTGCTGAAACCAACCTCTTGTTTCAAATATGGTAACAAGCTTCCTTAGTTATGACTCTAGAATCTCGCGCCATCTATGTAGCCTGCGTCTCGGAAACGCGCATACAGGATCCTAGTAATATCATCAATCTGATTTCACCTTGTCAAAATGAAGAAGCAGCTCGATTTACTCTTCGTGTATCTGGAAGCCGTGATGCTGCTTCTCGTGCCCTTGCTGGTGTAGGTTTAGCATTGAGTCGTAGGGCAAAACTAGCTATGTTAGAATGGATCCCAGTACATAATCGCTTGTGCGCTATCCGCCATAACGGGACAGTAGGGACTCGGGAAGATAGGGACACTCGTCGTTCCCTCTTTGTTATATCTGCCTACACTCCCACTAACTGCAGGTCGGACGAGGCAGAACATGATTTTTAAAAAGAAGCTTTCCAACCTCCTTCAAAAAGTTAGGCACTTTGATATAGCGATAGTAGAGGGTGATCTTAATGCTCATAAAGGTAGGCTAAACGAAAATGAAAGACAGAGGTGGATCTTATGGTGTTGCGGCTCAAAAAACTGTGCTCAGATAACCGCATACTCCTGACAAATACTAACCTTCAGTATGAAGAACAATAGGTTTTGACATGGTGACCCCCAAAGTTAACGCATCGTTGGATCCAACTAGATCACATCGCTATCAGCCACGGATGGTGGCTCGATAGAAGACTGTCGCTCATTCTATGAGCACATATTTAGATGCACATCATGCTCTAGTACGAGCACGTATTCGTCTGTGGCTTACTGGACGTGAGGAAGACACTGCAAGGAAACCTCTTATGGTTCTATTTAACGATACGAAAGCCAAGAGTATATTTCTGGGGCAACTAGAAGGACAATTATGCAGCTATATAAGTGATGCATACCGTGAGGCAGCTTGGAATGATATCCAGTGAGCAGTAATATCTTCTAGTAAGGTAAACCCTACGGTTAGGGAGAAGCAATGGATCTCAGTAGCATGTACTTAACTGATAGATGCTTGGAAACTCATCCCTGCCAGCTCTGAATAGGATGAAAAGCGGAAGCAGCTTAAACACAGGCTGATTAGAAGCCTACGTAATGATCGCAAACAGTGGCGGTTAGAGTAAGCAAGAGAGATGGAAAAGGCAGCGGTGATAGATAACGGTAAAAAACTATTCAGATTTATCACAGAAATCGGAATTAGAAATCCGACTGTCAAAAGGGCCATCTCGGAAACGGATAGGACCAATAATCATTCCCGATCAACGAGATTTGAACGATAAGCAGAACACTTTAGGGGCCAGTTCAACTGGCTTTCAGCGACACGTCGGTCACCCACGATCTCCAGTCATCCTGAATGGCAAGTGGGTGTAGGCCCTCCAAAACCTGATGAAGTTGAGAAAGCTATAGGAAATTCGAAACAAGGGAGAGCAGAGGGTCCTGATAGATTGGAAGAAAGTTAGGGGCGGCCAGACCAAAACATGGCACAAATCCATGAAGTCACTGACAAGTGGACTGAGTCATGTTGGTAGATGTAGACTACCTGGTTGGGGTCCGCGAGACGAAAGTCACCAATGGTTAGAGACCTTGAACGACATGGCTCAAAATCGTTTGCAATGGCGCAGGTGCATCCACTCTTTGAGCTCTCTCAAATCCTAATCTTCTGGATTAGCCAGCACCTCTACCTTTGTCTTTCTAACCTTATCTCACTGAATTATATTTTTTGAATAATATCTTCAAACCCTAGTCTTCTTTATTAACATTAATACCTCTACTATCTTTATCACTATGGGATTTGATTTGACATTTGCGTTTCTGTGCTAATAATGTGGTATGGCAACATGAACTTATGTACATACGTACGAAGTTCTACGTTGCAACTGACTGACTGACTGAACATATAGTAAAATTAACTACAAATTGTCTAGCTAGGAGTGCTTAGTGGAGTGTCTTGGAGTGAAGTCTTAGGATCACTGCTATTCCTGTCCTATGTAAGTGGTTTTTCTAGTTTCCTGAAACTTTATCCCGGCGATATCGAGATATCGGTAACTGAAAAACAATATTGGAAGCGTAAGAACTTAAAAGGGTTTACAGAAATTATTCTTCTATCAATATTCATCTTCATATGGATTTCGATGTATATTAGGCGTAAATGAATACACTGTGACTGATGTTGAGTTATTTTTTATCCAGCAAATCTGATCCTATAATTACTGTTTGTTAATAATTGAACTTTCCACAGACCTATCAAGTACAATTTTCACTATAACTTGTGATTATGGCTTCTCATTTGAGCGTATTTAAAAGGAAGTTTGATAAGCTGGAAGGCTCCTAACTTTGGAACTAATACACGTCCTTTGTTATTTTCAAACTACCAATTACTATAATAGCAATAATGCTGAAATTCCGATTTTTAATTAGCATATTTTACATAAATACACGTCATTCGACGGAATGTAATGTAATACCATAAGTCTCTATTGCGGCATTTGAAATTCAAACACAACCCATTTAACATGATCTCGAAACGAAGCTAATGATCGTGATCGCAACTGAAGAATAAAAACTAGTTAAAATAGTAAATAGTTCAAAGTACATTGGTTGTTTCCTACTTAAATGTTCCTTACAAGTATGCATAACTACATAAAAGATTTTTTAAATAAGATATCTAGTGGAAACTTGACTGAGTGCATTGGCTTCTGAGCTATATTGACCCGTCTGACAATAACACTTATCGACACGTGATTATGCTGCATTGTATTCGACTATGAAATTCTTACGAAACCTCCCGGAGTTCCACTTAGTAAATACCAGAGAAAAACAGACACATTTAAAATTAGTACACAATTTTGGAGAAATCTAGTTTTCATAATCAACTGCAAATAAAGATAAAAAGGTTTATCGGTTGAGTCTAAGTAGTAATCAACTAAACTTCCGTTATTCGATACACATGAGTTGGGCAGAATATGTGGGATATTTTGAGGTTCCTCCAACCTCGAAAACGTTTGTTTTATTAATTCAGTTCTGAGATTCTCCGTCAATGATGGATGTATTGTAGTTGTCAGGTTGTTAAATGAGATCTCCGAGGTTTTATACATTGTTCTTTATTACAATAAATCTATAATCCAAGTTCTAAAGAATTCAGTTAGCTTTAAGAAAACTTAATTAAGTCTTCACAGACTGAAGTCTGCATATATAAATTTATATAATGCTTCATATAACGAAAAATTACTGAGAACTATGAAACAAGTAAATAATAACTCACTTCTTTTTTGCACCCTACTCCTTTGAATCCAGACATATCCCAATAACAAGTAGAGAATATTGCGAGGCCTCCTTGGGTCAGGATTTTATAAGTGGCACCGGTGAGTGTGTGCAAGGCTTCAACTCTATTGGTCTATTCAAGTGTAGCTGAACTTTATTCGCTTGTTTATAATAGCTGGTACAGACAAGATTTCCTCATTGCTCTTGCAACTTATAAAAATGATGTTTTTAACGGAACCTCTATCGCTAGTTCTAATCAGTCTCTTGTTTCAGACCATCCAACTTTAAATATAAAACTATTTCAGAGAAAATTTCCCTTGTCTTTGAGAAGAAACCTAATTGGTATTCGTAGATTTTTGTCTTGTTCAATTTATTATTATTATGTATATATGATATTGTTTCTGTCAGTGATTTCATTTTTTTGGTTTGCTAAACATCAAGTCCAATAAAATGTCGATTAACAAAGTATACTCCAGATAAATTGTCAAATAGTACTGTGCAAAAATAAAGGGAGAAACAGGTTTTCAAGAGAACTGTGCGTAAGAGATTAAACAGGAAAAACTTTTAGGTCAAAAAAGTTCTCACTTTTGTAAGATATGTAAAAGATACCTGTTCAGGATCGCCGTCGGCTTTAATACCGAGCGATGTACAGTATTATCTCCAGCCATTAAGTTTCGAAATCGAAGAGTGAGTAAAATGAAAAAAAGTCAACAGATTATCTGTCGGGACGAATTTTAACCCCATCACAAAAGAATAGGCGTCAGTCATGGGTTTTTTATCAGTCTTCTGATGTATCATGATCGGTTTAGGGGAAAACGCAGATACATTGTGATAAGGCACTGTTTCACCATGTCTTTTTATTTTCCAAACTCTTCTCTACTTCAAATACTTCACTTATACCTGAATTTTATACTGACTTTGTTCAGAAGACCAGTGAAAGCTCCACATCCGAACCACACAGCCTAGAGAACGGAAATCCACGTTAGTCTTGAGAGTAACTCAGTTTACCAGAACGGATACTGAATCATGTCTAACAATTTGACGACACTTGTCTATCGAACTCCCCCATGCGACTTTCGGTTATTGAGAACGGATTATTTTATCACTGGTTTAAATTTTATCGACTCTAACGGAATTGTATCTGTGCGCTAGGGACACTTAGAAATATCACAGTCTAGCTACCAGCTTCATATGAGTAAAGCGATAAAGGTCATTGATGTTGGCGATCTACATTGATGAGTAAGAGTTTGAATTGCGCAATCTGTTGCACCTTTCAAAGTTCTGCAACCAACTATTCCAAATTCAATTCAAACTCTCACTTTCGCTTTAGTTGCTTTTTTCATTCAAGACACATGCAAGCTGATTAGGAAGACAGAAATAAAATTTCCAATGAGAATTTTGCCCTTGCATTCTCTGATGGTGATTGGATAATACTAGATCCCAAGCTACATTATTAATTAATGAGAGGCCAGTGTCAATAACTCTGTCTGCATTAGAAAATTCTATGATGTAGATCTGAATTATTCATCCAGATATGTACACATTTCTTCATTTGAGTAGACACGAACAGATACTTACCAATTAAACAAGTCTTCACGCAATCCGACCAACCTAAAGACCCGCGAATCGAACTCCGATACTGTTATCTCCGACAATTCAAGGACAGTCTAAGCAAACTGAACAGTAACTAAACCATTCATGAATTGGCTCAGTTCAAATTATCTACACTCCAACTAAGCGATCTCCGGCCTAGTAACCTGATAACCGCTGGTATACAGAAACCATGGTTCCATCAGAATCCAGGTCATCAGCCTGGTTACGGCACGAATACAGAGGGCTTGAATGGCTTTCGCCAACTTGCGTACCCGAGATATCCGTCTGCTAACCAAAAGACGAGACTATTGTGAGGCAGTTCGCTCTGTTCTACTGTACGGGTGTGAAACATGGCCAGGAGGAAGCGAGGATATTCCCAGTTTACGGGTTTTTGAACATAAGTATCTCTGAAGCATTGCTATTGTATAATGGGACAGTCGAGTAAGCAATGTAGTCGTTAGGAATCGAGTACTAGGTAGGGATAGCAGATCGATGAGTGATGTATTGAAACTTCAATAGTTGAGATGGTTGGGACATGTGATACCTATGCTGAACCATCGACTGTCTCACCGGGTTGTGCTTTGTGGCTTGTGAGTGGGTTGGAAGAAAGATAGGAGCTTCCAGATCAAAATATGACACAAATCCATGAAGTCACTGACAAGTGGACTGAGTCCGATCTCAGAGATCCAAAATGACATGGCTCAAAATCGTTCGCTATGGCGCAAGTGGATCCATTCTTTGTGTTTTGTCAACTCCTAGTCCTCTGGATTCTTCATCACCTTTATCTTCTGCTTTTAAGTTTGTTTCACTAGATTATGCTTCTTGAATGATATCTTTCATAACAGTTTTCCCTTTGGCTTTGCAGTCACGCTCCGAGGTCGTTAAGACCAACACTAATCTACCTTCCTTTCAGGTTCCCGAAGAAACACCTTTCCACGTGGTGAGTAGCCAGGAATTAACATCCGCCCTGGTACACATAAAAGCACAGGAGACCGAATTGGTCACAATCAAATTCTTTCTACACCTCTTAATAACTCCCTTATCTCGTCGATCAACCGTTTATCACCTCACGCCACTGAAGCCAATGGTTTGAGTCCACAAAAAAATTCATGGTCTCCTGAAACCGCGTACTAAATTACATGTAGCAGCTATTAACGTTCGGGACCTATGCCTAATAGAGCAACAGGCTTCATTAGCTAGAACTCTGGAATCCCTGGTGATCGATGTATGTTTCGCCTCCGAAACGTGCATACAAGATCCGAGTAAAATCATCAATTTGATTTCACTTACTGCAGATAGAGACACAATAAGGTTTAAGCCCCGAGTTTTTGGAAGATCTGATGCCGCTTTTCGTGGCCTCGCCGGCGTAGATATAGTATTAAGAAAGAAATCTATGAAGTCACTAACAAGTGGAGTGAGTCATGTTGGTAGATGTAGGCTACCTGGTTGGGGTCTGCAAGACGAAAGTAACCGATGATCAGCGATCCAGAATGACATGGCTCAAAACTGTTTGCAATCGCGCAGGTGCATTTACTCTTTGTGTTCTATAACACTCTAACCTGAATTCCTCATCACCTCTATCTTTCTCTTTCTAAATTTACCTCACTGAATTATACTTCTTGAATAACATTTTCGAACCCTAATCTTTCCGATTACTGCTTATACTTTTACTACCTCTACTACTATGGGATTTGGACTGACAATTATATCTCTGTGCTACCGTGGTATGGCAACTTGAACTGCTGTACTTACATGCAAGGTTCTAGGTTGCTGTTGATGATGGCTAGGTTATTTGTGAACATTTAAGTACATGGATCTCCGCCAATGAGAACACGTCTCTTACCTCAGATATTTATCCTAATTGCATCAGTAAGAATAATATCAGTCATGGACCAGAGATCGTCAAAGCATCCTTTAAGAAAAAGAAAAAATTGATCTCATTGAGTGTCACTCATTGCTGTGCACCCACGTTAAAGATCGATTCTATGGGAGAATGCAGTCAGTCAGTGAGGAATTCCCAGAAAAATGCTTGACCATTGTTATGGAAGACTCAAACGCCCAAGTTAAAATGATAACACTGAATACGAAGACATTATGGAAAATATCGTAAACCAGAACGACCAGTGAAGGGCGAGAAGAGTAAAGAAATCACCGATATTCAAGATGCGTTGAAACGGGTGGGTAGAGTAATTTAAATTTTCTCTATAACCGCTAATACTTCTATCTCTATTACTACGTGGTTTGAACTGATGTACTTACGTACGAATTTCTATGTTGCAACTGACTGACTTCGAGAAAACATTTGGTAGCGTTGACAGTATAACATGATAGAATCTTCTTCGACACTATGGTGTACCTCAGAAGATAGTCACCGTCACACGGAATTCTCACGGTATATAAAACAGTAAGATCGTGCATAGAGGACAGCTCACAGATTAGTTCCAAGTGAAGACTAGTGTCAAACAATGTTACTTCCTCTCACCCCTATTCTTTCTACTGGTGGTAGACTGGATTATGAAAACGTCAACCGCTCAGTAGAAGCAAGAAATACAGTGGACAGATGGGATGCAGATAGACAATTTGTACTTCCCAAATGATCTGGCTCTTGTATCCCACATACAACAACAAATAAAGGAGAGGACTGCCAGTGTAGCGGTAACCTCTCTAACAGTAGTTCTCAACAGACACAAAGGAAAAAGCAAGATTCTCCAATACAACACAACATGCACCGAACAATATCAAACCCAGAATTACCAATGCGAACCTCAAAACAGTTCTGTATGTAACGGAAACATTAGCAACAACCTACTGTAGTAGAGAACAAACCGGATCCTAACAGACGAAGAAATCATAAAGTGCTGGAAGTGGATGCGGAGCACAAGGCGTAGACAACCTAACTGCACCACAAGGTAAGTCGTAACTCTAAATCCTCAATGCCAAAAGAAAAGAGGGAGACCGAGGAACACATTACGCTGAGAATCGGAAGCAAGCATAAAAAATGAACAGAACCCGGACAGGACTGGAAAAGAAGGCCCAGGACACAGTAGGCTGAAGAATGCTGGTCGGCGGCCTATACGCCATTGGAGGTAACGGGAGTAAATAATCTTACAGGAAGCCACATTCTTCAGAAGCTGGAACGCAACATATGTTACCCGCAAACATACACAAAGACCAAAGATCCTTATCTAGAGCAACAGACTAATAAATTTGACCTTCGTCATCTCATGGATAACAGTGTCCAAAGATTAGGTACCTGGCCACTTACTCAAAAAAGGCTTATTTAACCAGTTTTTCAAGGACAAATACCGAATAACCAAAATCAAATTTAAAACCAAAAGTAGACTCGATGATTTAGATAACTGGGACAAGTGTTCAAGCTTCGAACTTAACAGTGATATATAAGGTCGGTTGTATATTCGACATATGTTTGTTGAAAGAAAACTCACAATTGATAAGAATGGATTTTACAAACCTGAAATAACAACTTATGTTTCAGTGCATTACTCGAAAAATCTAAACATATCTTCACTAAAGCATCCTAGGTCAAAAAACTACTAGGTTTCGCTCAATACTTTGTGACTAACATATTTTTACACTACACATGGATAACAAATAAGTTTATAGTAGATCTACAATATATTTGTTAATTGTGACTAAAAAATACTTATTACAAAAGTTTGGATAGAACAAATGTAGAGACAAAAACTGTTTAGGAAAAACAATGTAAGAAGCGGTCGCGCTACAATAAATATCATATAATTATGACAAAAGGTTTATTAGGAAGAATTTTCATCTATTCTGACAGTTTAAATAAGCTTTTTAAACAAATGAACCAATGAATAAATGACTTTCTTTCAGAAAAAATATTGAGGAACAAAAAGCGTAAAGTCAAAAATTACGACAGTAATATATTAGATTATTTTTCAGTATTCAATTATCAACTCGTGGGAAAGGAAAAAAATCCAAAGAAAAGCTTCTTCACCAAGTTACAAGTTATACATATATATATGGGTTAAATAAGATCACACACAAAACATTGCACACACTCAAAAGATATCATCGTAAACACTAGGTTTTTATAAATTCAATTATGTTAAAGAATGATACAAAAGGGCTTGATGGTTTGAGTAAATGAAATCTAATAGGTATGTTGATAAAAGATGCTTGGACATAATTAACCATTGTAAAATAAATAATATTAAGTTTACAGAAAAATATAAACAACTGAAAAATATACAGCTTATAACAACATCAAAAGTAATAATGAGGAGCAAGTTGCTGTAAGCAGTACTTATTATATTAATAGTATGTGTACAAGAAACAATCCGAAGTAAATGAAATAAATAAAAATACGAGTTTGATTTCATTAATGTATTCCAAAATAATCAAACCAATAACTGGCAAAATATAATACGAACTCACTAATATTTGTGTACACTAAATATATGAGAAACAACTGAAAAACAACTTGAAACATGTAATTGATATTATTGAGAAAATGCTATTTCAGTTGTACCATGTAAACTGAAGCTACTAGATGTAGAATTTGTAGAGTGAATAACTGTAGAATGATCCGAAGTAAGTATATTCACAGATTCAGATAGTATAGAACTATTACCTGTTTCTGATGGTATATCTTCAACAACAGCAGTTACATAGCATTCTTCAGTATTTGATGTGCTAGGTGATTGTTGTTTGACTCTAATTAAATTTGACTTACATTGGTCAAACTCATCTGTATTCACAATTTGACTTCTTGAGGATGTAGTAGTTGCATAATATGGAGGAGAACTATATAAAAAACGATTGGTTCGTTTAGCACTGTTAGATTGTGGATAAAATGCATTACACCAGTGACGAGTGAACCAATTGCGAAATAAATTCATGGATGAGTGATTATTTCTAGAACGAATATTACCGAGAGGTTTATCGGGATTAAATATGTTTTTAAAATTTATCATACGCAAATTACGCCGATTCGCTAGATATTGTGATGAATCTAAATTAATTGAATTACTGGTAGGACAAGTTCCCTGTGGTTGCTCTATAGAAAGATTTGTTTGTGATGTTAAGTGTCCTGGGCAGTTAGTGTAAATAAAATTCATTTGATGGATAGATAAAATCTAAATATGGGACAAAATAAAATGGAGAACGGTACTATTAGATGTTATAAAATCATTTGATTGTTTAACTCAGACAATGAAACAAATTTAGAAAACCATGGTCAAACAGATACGCAGAGTTTAGCAATCCAATAACTGAAACAATTGTCTTTAGAAGCTGATTGATTATTAAGATGAAGCGAACAACTTAATATATGAAACTTTGGAAGCTACTCTCTGGGATATCAGTAGAATATGCAATTACTAGGCAACTGGTCTATGATGTTTTCATATTGTCAGACTGTAGGTCATCAAAAGGCAACGTAGAGCCTGACACATGTGCATATCGGTCCAAATTGACATATACCATCAAGTCGAAACACAGAGTATTAGATGTAGTAACAGTATTATTGGTAATCGAAAAGACTAAGCATCAGAGACACGATTGAAGAAAATATAGATCAGTACGAAGAATGATTTGTAAAAAGATTTAGAAACTTGGAATCTAAGGGAAGACAATGAATGAATGTACCTCTGCTATTGAAGATGATTTCGAGTCATGTCATTCGAACTCGTTAACCACTGGTTACAACAATCACACTGACCCCAACCAGGAAGTCTGCGCCTATCAGCATAGCTCAGTTAGACAGTCAATGGCTTCATATACTGAAACCATGTCTTGGTTTGACCGCCCCTAACATTCTTTCAACTTTCCCCTATAATAACCATCGTCACGTGTTGAGATAGTCAGTGGATGGCTAGTATGTACTACACGCCAAAACCAACTCAGACGATAAAGATTCAATTGATTGGTCATAATTATCTAGTACCCTACGTCTAACCTCAGAATCGCTAACTTTATGGTCCCAAAATATACGAGCAACGCTTTGACCATACGCATAATCTGATACTAATAATCTACGAATATCGTCTATTCTCAACGGCCATGTTTCAAATCCATTAGGAAGAAAAGAGCTGAGCAGTAAACCTGTTCTTTGGTTGGCAGACACACATCTACCCTACACCACAAGTGACACTTTAAACTGAAACAGATCTATTTACTGAAATAAAATGCAGTTATTACACTAAAAGAAACACCGAAGACTTACCTCTGAATCATGGGTGGTCGAGCATAATGGACCTGTTAACGACTGGGTAGTCGAAGTTGTTGCCTCATTAGTATTATTAGACATGGATATTGAATGATCAGTTAGTGAGGCGACTGTTGCGGTCACAACAGAGCATGTTTGATGAAAAATATTACCAAGGAAAGATTCACAAACCATAAGTGCTCTAGGTTGACATGACTCAGATGTAGTGACAGAGGTAACTACACATACTGGTAAGAGATTTGTACTCCACACAGATGAACCCGTCATCTGCTTTGGTGGGAGAGATAAATTTGATAACAATGGGATGGTAATACTGTTTGTCACGTTACGACTTGGTAGAGTAATGTTATCATTTTGAATGAATGGAGTTGAATCTGAATTTTCAAGATTCGGCTGGCCATCGGTTTTAGGGAATGACTGAGCGTGAATTATTATGGAATCGGTAGCGTTAGCAAAGCCATTAGTACCAGTCAGCACCAAATAAGTTAATGGAGATCCATGTGCTACTGTCAGAAGATTGCTCATAATTTGTGATTGACTACTAATCAATGAAAGGCTTTCTATCACAGAAACATCATTACTCGTTTGTGGGCTGGATAAATTACCCGATACCAAATTAGAAAAAGTTGAACAAACTGAAGGTATGGATAAAGTCGGACCAGAGGTAGAGAGTACTTGATTAGGTAAGCTTTCCAAGTTAGTGTAGCTGCAAAATAACTCTGCACGAAAACCGTATGCTTGTAAAATATCCAGTTTACACATGGGACAACTACGTTGTTCCAGAAGCCAAGGATCGATACAAAGTTTGTGAAAGTAATGTCTAAAAAGAATGATTAAATATGGTAAAAAGTTTATGCAATGAAATTTTAGAAAAACAAAAGTAAAAATTCAGGATGAAATAGTATCCCAGATAATCATTATTTATCAAAGTAAAACAAGATATTTTAAAACGACAGTAAATGATAACAATATTTATTGGAATTAAATATCGTTTAGCGATACAAACAATATCTCTTATTCTAATGATAGAAAGTGGGAGTCTTAAATGAATTTAATATCCTACATGTACATAAATGAAGTAATTTTCACCTTGCCGCAATCCAATATAATAGCTTTAGCTGTTCTATCCAAAATTTTGGTAAACAAACGAATTTTTTCTTTAGCTAAGGTTTTTGTTAGAATACAGTAGAATTTTGTTCAAAATTTTGTAGGTTTTTATAAAATAATAACCGACGAAAAATAAATTTAATATATGTAGAAAAAACACTGAAAAATTTAAACTTTTTCCGCCCTTGAATCCCTGATTTTTGCAATGAAAGGGTAGGTTGAATTCCTTGCATTTTAGTCGTCTGCTAATATTACACTATGTAATTTTTTTACCTACGGTCTTACATTAATTACATACATAAAGACTTTTGCAAACTCCCTTACTTTTGGCTTGCTTGAATGAGCTTCCTTTTCTATTTGCTTATCGGTTAAGTTTTAGCGTTGTTGTGCTATTGATTAGTGACCATTTATAGATTGAACAAGATCTACATTATGCTCTTTGGTGAATGTTAGTACTTCACATATCCCAGATTGTTGTGCTAAATATTAAAAATGGAAACCAGAAGGGGTTTCAAGATACACTCTGAAAAATTAGGATGCATCCCAAAAGAACAACTGTGGTGAAGTTATTCGTGAACAAAATAAGTACTTCTAACATGACACCATTCAAACACCATTGGTTTCACCGTTGGTACCGACTAAAGTATATCCGATTTTCAAAATAATATACTCAACAAAATTTAACGAGTGGTTTATATGAGACACATATTCAGAATAGATTTCAGTAATCAGCATTATGTTTGAATGTGTTCATTCAGTGATTTAGTGACTATTTAATTTTCTGTAACAAACAGTAGGGTTTCCCGAAGCTCGTAATAATTGAAAGCTAAATGTTCATGACAAGATAAATTTTACTTCGAATGACTTATTTCAAGTGTGACATCACCTTGGGACAGTCTGGATCCTAAGTTGGAAATTGTCAAATGTTCTAAGTAAAATATTATTTCAACGAACATACTTTTCCCCACAAAATGAAATCAAATGAAAAACAATTAAAAAATTATTAAACACTAAAAAACTGTTTCGATATAGTCTGGAACAGCATCACAGCCTCTAATTGGATTTGAACACTAGAATTTCATCTTTTTCACTGTCTCCATAAAATTCAGTCAGTCATCCAGTTACAACGGAGAACCTCGTACGTACGTGCGTACATTGGTTCAGGTTTCCATACCACATTAACACAGAGACGCCGTTGTCAATTCATATCCCATAGAGGTAGAGACAGTAAAGATTGTTACAGTAATGGATTAGATAAGGGTTCGAGAAATTATTCAAAAAGTATAATTTAGTACAATAAATTTAAAAAGAGAAAGATAAAGGTGATGCACCTGCGACAATGCAAACGGTTTTGAGCCATATCAATCAGGGTCTCTAACCATCGGTTACAACCATCTCTCGGATCCCAACCACGTAGCACATAAATAACAACACGACTCATTCCACTAGTCAGTGACTTCATGCATTTCTGCCATGCTCTGGTATAGACGCCACTAGCTTTCTTCCAACCTACTCCTACACTACAAGACATAGCCCGTCAAGACAGCCGATGGTTGGGCATAAGTAACACATGTCCCAACCATCTCAAATAATGAAGTTTCAATACATCATTTGTCGATCTGTTATCCCTACTTAGTATTCGTTACCTAACGACTGCATTGCTTACTCGACTGTCTCAGGATACACGAGCAATGCTGCGAATACCAGTAACCAACGAATATTCTCTACTCTTACCGGCCATGTTTCGATTCCATAAAGGAAAACGGGGCGAACTGCTGCACAGTATACTCGTCCTTTAGTTATCAAACGGATATCTCGCCTACGCAGTAGGTGACGCAAGTTGGCAGAAGCCAATCGAGACTTCTGTATTCGTTCTGAGATTTCGTCAGTCACCAGGCCATCTAGCACTGATGGGACTCCCAAGATAAGTGAAGCGGTCAACATGCTCAACTGTTCATACTGCTACTAACTCTACCACTTTAGGGTTTGATTTGACAAATCGATTTCTGTGTTAGTGTGGTATGGTAACTTGAACTGATGTACGAACGTAAGAAGTTCTGCGTTGTAGCTAACTAACTGAGTGATAACCCCTGAGTACAACTGATGATTAATAATGAATATGGTTTTCCAACGAATAAATTTTACTATACCGGATTAGAGATCTAGTTACCGATTGGAATTTTATAGTTCAACTTATTTGGACTCAAACTGGGAGGAATCTGATTTTGAACGAGACTGCTCACAATCCTAACCATTATTTGTCGTAAATTTCAACCGTTCAAGTTTAATATTAATTAACTGGATTAATAGTCACATAATTTGAAGGAAATCTAGAATCATTTTTAATTGAAAAGTACTACTAACCGACAAGGAAGAATACGAATATTGTCCATTGCTTTAAAAGGTTCAATACATATTGCACACTGTTCATAGCTCGAAGTTATTTCCTGTAACAAAAATATGAAAATTAAAATAATTACCAGATTTGTTTTTTGTTTGGTGGTAAAGCTTTTTTAAAAGTATTATCAGGATCAAATAAGCATTTTACTTATTGAGTCATATGCACTAAACACCTATTAGATTCTGACCTTTGTTTAACAAAAGATACTATAAATGTTGAGTCAGTAAAAGATACAGTTATCGTGAAAAAATTAGACAAACACACTTCACAGTATCCTTGCAATAAAGTGACAAAATATGAAAGCGAAAAGAAATCTAGATGCAAAAAAATAAAGTCTATGCAATCAAACTGGAAAACTATAAATTAAAAATCAAAATCACTACCCGTAAGGTTATTGAGAAAACAAGATTATTATGCAAGAATAATAATAATGTTAATAACAAGAAGTGAAGTCGCACAAATAAGTTGATCAGAAACTAATATCTTCCGATAATTTAATAAAATACATTAACATATCATTATTCAGAGTCACAAACAAAACTTTCGCGTATACAGACCAACGAGACATGGGTAAAAATAAATAGATGATTTCTCAAGCTAATCATCATCATCATTTCTGTCTTGATGCACGATGCCGAAAACTGGACGTTATATGTGCCAACCCCCAAAATGGTTGCTTAAGCGAGAAGGTAGAGAGCAAAAAAGGTCTGCATGACTACCGGATACTATGAAAAAAAATACTCGAGTATATATATGTATTCACTTCCTTAGAAAAGCAAGCTATTTCTTAACCAATGATATGCATTAGTCTTTTGGAACATTTTCTTATCACCCAATGATCCTTTAAGTAGGTCACTTTGGATTGACTTAGCAAAATTTTCTTGAACTACTCTTGGTAAGAATTACAGTACTAGAAGCTAAATCGAGTATAAATGACAAACCATTTGCGAAAGTCTTTCCAAAATACCGCAGACATTTCTAGATGGAAAGTCCCAAATGTGAAAAAACGCATTTCGCGGATATCTCTGTTGGCCGTAAATCCACTTATTCCACAGAAATCATTGCTAACTTTAAAAATAACTAGATTGTTTACCAAATAAATTTATTCAAGGTAAAAACGGAGAGAAACAAGATGGAAATTTATTTTTCCACACTTCTTCCTTAATAAGTTTATTTTAATTACTTAGAATTGGCCAACCGGTTAAAACATGAAACTTAATACATTAGATAGAGATCCTAGCCATTTAACTGGTGGCACTTAACAATTCAATATGCACGTTTTTCAGGAACTTAATGGTATTGAAACGTTTAAGATGACATTAATCTGCATTCCTGATCTTCGCCACCGCTTCTTTACCGATTGTATACCTTTTCCAGAAGAGCGATCTACTGAACAAGATCATTATTGTAACAATGTAATGTGATAACTGACATCTTGATTTATATTTGCAAAAGATATGTGACTAGAAATGAGTACCACAAGTATCGAGTACGTAAGTTAAGCTGAACAAGTGAAGGCATAATAGGGAAAAATCTGTAGAACACAAAGGTGTAATTTCTGCATCCGGTAACCAATCGGCAATTTTACGAAATTTAATTTATCTGTAAGCCTTGTACCTCGGTTGTAGGGCTTCTAGAGAGTAGATTAAATTGTTGACCATCAACTGTATTAGTGTGAAATTATGAGTAAAGGGGACAAAAAGCTTTATCGTAAGCTGTCATACCAGTTGGTTAAAACCTAAAATTAATTTTTGGATATAATGCACTGTTGATTTAATGGCTAACGTACTGTACTACTCGGCTTTCAGTTACAGTCATCAATTTTAGCTCACTTCACGTGCTTTCGTTTAAACAGCCTAGAACTATTGATAGCTCTCATGTGAAAAAATGTTGCTCAATACCGATAGAATAAAATGTACTTGGTTACTGAGCTGTTTGCATAAACAGGTATGTATTACTCAAGGAGTTCACAAACCAATATTTAACAATTTGTTATACGTTAGTGTAAGAAAGGGAACCGAAAACTTTGAATCTACATAAAACGCTTATTGTAAGGATGCAAGTAAAAATTGTAAAATAAAATTACCCAATCTCCAGAATGTAAGGTTTTGATAGGTATACGTGCGACAGCTTTTTTAGCCAATTCCGTAAGTCTTCTCTGAAATGTTAGAAAACAAAATTTTACAAAGCATGAATAGTTAGGTTTAACTAACTAATACATTACCAATTAGGAAAAGGAATTTGTGGAGATTAGTTGTAATTAAAAATAACTCTTATCACATACATGAGCTGGAAACTATAAAACATGTTACACGATCAGGAGATATTGTGCGTGTGGCCGTTTGGGTAGTTCCTGATTGGGACAAAACATACATTCACCATTGCTGGGTTGCCAAAGGTTTATTAATCGATGTCAGTTTTTAAAAAATATATCCAAGTGTCACTACAACTAGATAAGAAGCTTGGATTATATTTACCACTCATACTAGCAAGAACCTGGATGTTTTTTCAGAAAAAATAGACAAAAAAAACCGAAAACTTAACTACTTATTACTACCTATGAATATATTCCATTTTCATTACTTATTACTAACCCGGTTGTAGTTTCTGCCTTCACCTAGATATCCGATTTATCTATTATGACGACCTAACTGAGCTTTGGTGGCTGAGAAATGCGTTCCTTGGAATTCTGCAGTGGCAGAAAGACCAGTTGAATAGCAGTGAGCAGCAGCATAAAGGGCTGAGAGATTGTACGATCAAATGTACCAGTGTGGGGTGGAAGAAGGATGCTTTTCGTGTATAACTATTTCAGGTACCGATGAAACCCAATCTTGAAGCAACATTTTGAATTTCGGAGGGGGAACCTCATCCCGAATATACTTGCATTGTTGCTTAGGGTGGTCAGAGGACTCCGCATTTTGTCAGCATCTTCACCGAATAGAACTATGTCATCGGCATATTTTAGGTCAATAAGAGAGTCTCCTGGTAGAAGGTCTACTCCTGAAACTTCAGACGAGGATAAGTTTATATCTAGCAGCATATCCATTACAAAATTAAACAAGACAGGAGAGAGTGGTCAGCCCTGCCGGATAGTCACTTGAAGTAGAGAATTACGATGACAGTTCGCCATAGGCTCTCACTCAACCAGTAGTCTTCGAGTAGAGGGCTTGTTTAAGGTTAATGTACTTCTTTGGTACACCTTTCAATGACAGACACTGCCAGAGAACCTCACCATCCAGAGACAAATGCCACCTTAAGGTCCAGGAAGACAACTTTTGTCGGATGCCTAAATGCGTGTTTGTGTTCCAGGACCTGTCGTACAGTGAAAATATGGTCCGTACATCCACGTCCATGTCTGAAACCAAACTGGTTTTCTATAGTTTGCTCTTCTTGAGCTCTGGTAGGCGCTTAAGTATTATCGAGGCTAACATTTTAGACACTATATTGGTTAGACTGATTCCTTTGTGATTGTCACAAGAGGACGTTTGTTGGGTCCAGCGTTGGGAGTCGTCAGGCCAAAATATGTTTTTCCATGTGCTTAAAGTATTTGCTAGAAACCCCGACCGGAGCTGCTACCTTGAAATGGTGGTCGGACTTGCCTATCGTGATGAACCAACCGAGCTATATTGGCTGGAACATATGTTCCTGAAGGATCTAACATGCAAGTCAGGTCGATTGGAAAACGATGAGACTAAAACCAGCTACTCAAGGTCTGAGGGCGAAGTCGTACTGCTGACTGTAGAGGGGTGTGACAGCAATAAGGTGTTCCCCTTGGACAACTAGCATCTGCAGCGATGCTGCCTTCACACAGGGAAGGAAGGGTTAGGAAAGGTCGACCCTAAAAATGTCACAACTCACCTTACCTCACTGACTTCCGTCTTCGGCAGTAAAGCCTCTTGAAAAGCACAGCTAACACGTTAAAAACATCCCATAGAGAGGTCGTGCATGCTTCTCGTCCACTTACTGGTGTAGGTTTAGCACGGATTTCCGTCTCCGGCAGTAAGGGTGCCCACTATGGGCTTTCAAGAGCGGAGCTAATACTCAAAAAACCCTTCATGAAAAGGCCGTGTGTGACCGACCGCAAGCAGTTGTCCCTCGGGCTCTGAGGTCACGCTCCCAGGTCGTTAAGACCAACGCTAATTTACCTTCGGTCGGTCACGCACGGCCTTTTTGAGGTTTTAAGACATTTGCTCCACTCTTCAAGTGGTCTTACCGTCGGAGACGGAAATCCATGTAATAACGTGAAATGTGGCATTTTCAGGGTCTACCATTTCTAACCCTTTCCTTCCTTCCTTATGAGAAGGCGGCATTGCTGCAGATGCTGGTTGTCCGACGGAAACACCTTACTGCTGTCACACCCATCTACAGTCAGCGATACGAATTCACCCTCAGACCTTGAGTAGCTGATTTTAGTCTCACCGTTCTCCAAATGACCTGCCTGGCATGGTAGAACCTTCAGGAACATATGTTCCAGTTAATGTAGCTCAGTTGTGTTATCACGATCGCTAAGCCCGACCACCATTTCAAGGTAGCAGCTACGGTCGGGACAGAGATATATGGAGATTAAATCAGTGATTTGTTGGCAGTTTAAAAAAGCAAAATAACAAAATATTGGGTTTTCGTTATCAATACCACGTCAAAAATTGTTCATAAAAGCATTCTTTGCAACCTAACACCATAAGCGACTCGACAATAATTTGAAGAAAAAACTTACAGAAACTCGTTCTTTGCTGTGTAAGTATCGGAACCGCTGGACATAATAGAATACAAGCCATGCCAAGCTGATCACCATAAGAAGGATGAATGAAACAGCCACAAACAAAACAGAAGAACGATTAAGAAAAGCTTCTTCGGATGCTGTTGCAGCAGTTACAACTTCAAACAAAATTTTTTCTTCTGACTTTTGTGAAATGATGGTTTTATTGGGTTGGTTAGATATTATTCCAGTACGGTGTTCATAATTCGACAATCCTGTGGTATCCAAGGAATTCCCAATTGAAACCAGATTGTCACCTGACTTATAAAACTCTTTCAGTTCATACGATACATTGGTCAAATCAGTAGTGTTGAGTCCGTCAAAATTCGAAAAGTTCAACTCGGCAGAACGATGCACTCGAAAATAAAGTTCTTTATCACGCGATAAAGCAAGTTGGTCATCAAATGGCAGACCAGAAATAACTGACAATGTTGATAAATGTGAATGAAAGACACTTGGGAAAATTGTGAACAGGGACAAACGAGGCATGGAAATTCACAAAATAAACTAGACCATCAATAATTGGTCAAGTCCATGAAAAGTAGATATCACTAGAAATATCTATATGAAGAAAAAATAGAAAATGAAGACAGTTTACAGACATTCACAACTAGAGAGCGATTCTTGTGAATCATAATGTAATACGTCACTTAGATATGAAATACGTGCAACATTTACCTTAAGTTAAACGAACACAAGAAAATAACTGGGAATTTATTCTTTGAAAAAGTCAGGTAACGTCAGAAAAATTTTAACTTTTCAACTTATTGCGATACTACAAATACATTATTATTATCAATAATCCACTCAATGTTTAATTTATTTGAAATCATCAAGTCGAACCTAGGTAATGACACTTATAGGAATTTTAAATGTTTTATCTGTTATAACTACGTATTGTGTAACATGATGTTTAATACCAATAAATATACTCATTGTTACAAGACACTATCAATCAAATCCGCGGAAACGAAAACGAAACAGTGAAAATCGAAGACAGATTTGGAATGAGAAAAACTAAACACTCATATTAGTTCTAACTAAGTATCTACATTGTGAAATTTCGTCAGCGACCAGTTTAGTAGGACTCATGGACTCGTCTACACGTTTTAGATGTTCAATTAAACCACACGTTCCTTTAAAAATAATAATGGTGAAGGTTCAGTCGTAAAACATCAGTTAAAATTAGATGGACGTAATGTAGTCTGAACATCTTAAAACGTAGATAACGCGGTGTGGGACATAACATATAACAGCTTGAGTAAACTACTGGAAAGTAATACAGAGTTAAAATTAATTATTTTAAGTTCTAAGTTTGAAGAACTGACAAGGGATAACCTCCTATACGGAACTACATGTTCTGAATAATTATTACTTGAAACTTCGGTTGCATACATGTGTCATGAGTACATGTTGAACTTAGAAGCCTTTCAAACAGAACACAAAGATCCGACAACCCATTCTAATCTTCCGACTTTCAGATAAATGTTATCACTCATGGAAAAGCTCCAATAAAACGTTTCGTGTGCTGTTACTGGCCGCCCACACTGTGGAATGGTGTTTCCTGAGGAACTTGAAAAAGTCGGATCAGGAACTTTAAAGTAGGCACGTCGTCATTTTAAAGACACTCGAAAAATTATTTAACAATCTAGCGATCTCATCAGAAGGACTTATCTTTCACGAGAAACCGACTGAGTATGCAATTTTAATGAAAATTATCAACTTGAGCTCTGAAATAGCAACGTCAAATATTGCGGAAATCCGAAGTAGTAATTAACTTTAATTGTATTAACCAATGCACATGATTTATGCAAGATGTCTGAGATAATTCAAGGGTTTCCCCAATGTCAGTAAGACTTCGGGTGAAGAACTTCAGATCGGTAGTTATTTTCGGGGTTTTGAAAACATTGTCCCAAAATTCGTTATTGTGGCTTCCCTAAAACCATCAAATTTTCCCTGAAGCTTAAAGATCAGGATAGTTCAATCTTAGGTGCGCTGAATCAAAAGACTATTGTTTGAGGGAAAACGATGAGAACAAACAAGACTCACTAACTCGTGCCACTCATAAAATGTCCCACTAGTAAGTCATTATAACTTATCAACAGCCACAGCTATTAACAGATTTATGTAGTCATAACTGAATAACGAATCACGATATTTATTCCAGAAATATGTCTTTTACCACAAAAGGACTACCTGAAAGGTCACACTCCAACAAACTTAAATCTACATAACTACAAAGAGCTGCGTTTTCCGTTGACTTTGGTAGATTCAAACCTACTACAGGCCCAACTCGGCAGAACAGAGAGAGTACACTCTCACAGCTTTTGGCGACTATGAATGTCTACATTTTCGGCCGATTGAGACATTAGGACGTAAAACTTATTATTTCACCCGCCTAAACGAAAGGTATAGGCTGTTGGTGAGAATTCCGCCTGTATTTACCGAAATCTTGCCTTTATTTTCTAATTTTGGTTTAGTTGGTTGTCGTTTGACGTATAGTACAAAACTGCAGAGGAAGTTTATGAAGATAGGAATCTGACGAGTAACGATAAAAAATTTGCTTACGTTTGGTTATTTGGGTAATCGATGACAATTAGCCATAATACAAACGTTGAATTGATACATCCCGAGGGACGAAACAGGATTTGATAAGGTTCCGACGAAATTTAAAAGTATCCCTAAGAAATGACAGAGACTGACCTTGGAAACCTTCAAACCTTAATTTACATAATTTGTTCGGTAGAGTTACCAAACTTTTAGTTCGTTTGAATCTAAAGTTATAATACGTATCTCTATATCTTATTAAATGGAAGTGATAAATTGTTAGATATTGTTATACAGAGTGAATGAGGAACGGCATCTTGAGTAATCTTCCACAGTACCATCAGCAGACTGCAGTTCAAGCCATCTACTGAGGATGCAGAAAAATGATTTATGTCCCCCGCGAATGAATCTTCTGGTTTTGAGACCATTACCACAAAATATTCCCACAAATTTTTGAGCACGTTAATTCGTGGTTTGCTGTTATCCGATGCAAATATATGAGCTTTGCTCAATGGCCAGGACCATAGTGCTTGTTTTGACCATGATATGAACTATTACTTCTAACACTGAGAAGTTTATGAATCTCTATGCAGATAAACAAATTAAGAACGTTAGAACATTTCACACGACTTATATCATCGACCTAAATTTAAGCAGAAAATGCATCTTGTAGTGAAAAAAAAACTATAAAGTACGAACTCATACGACCCTTACCACTTGGTCGTTGGTAATTTAAACTTCTTACCCTTACGCATTTTGGACCGACACTGTTCCTGGGTTACTGCAATCATTTCTCTTTGATGGTAGCAAAAAGTGTTATCGTAAGTAGCAGCTATGCCGTTCGGGGAAAGTATTGTTATGGTATATACTGTTGATTTCTGTCTCTGTCATTACTTAGAAGCAGTGTTCAGACAAGATTGTTTCCACTATTACTAAGAAACTAGGTAGTTTCCAAGACCAAGAGGTTAAAGACATTTACGAGATTCGGGAGCGAAATTACGTCTGCATAGCTTTTTCAATCGCTTCAGTGAACGCTCAGGTGGCCTTTAAAATAGAAGCTCTGATCACCGAGGCCTTGACAATCAGAGAAGGTCGGACTGATTTTACAAGAATAAAATATGTGAGTCACAACCCCATTATCCTTAGGACATAATCCTCTTTTGCGAAACAGCTGGTAACTAAAAACCTCATCAAAGGGCATATAACTATTCGGCCAGGGTTACCAGAGGACTTTTAGACTACTAGATATATAGACCTAAGACAATATGGTCGATGGTAAATCATATGACTACCTAACTTGCATTGCCTAAGCCAAAGCCTAAGTATTATCTTGCTTGACTAAACCTATGCGACAGTTACGATATTGTTTCACAAGATTCTGTTCGTAAGGTTGCTCTGAAGGATGAATTTTCAAGATAAGAATAATCCACTGAAACTCTTCTGGTGATCAATATTCCAATGTTCTGCTTTCCATATAGATATCCTAAGATAGCGTGAATCCTGCTAGAAGGATCATATAGCTACTTATCAGTAGTTCATTTGTAAGTGCAATCTTAAAACCAGTGAAATATTCTGCTAGTCTATCACAATTTAGGCGACCAGAAGAGGCCGTTGTTGTAGAAACTATCTGCAAATGCATGTAATGATGTATGTGAAATCTCTCCATGTATGTTTCTCTCTTTGATTGTGGCCTTTTCTTGTTTCATCTTATGCCATTTTTCCTTCGTCACCAATTATACCAATGAATATTTTGTTTCGCATTTTCTTTTGTCTACATGTTTCAAGTAATATTGCGATTTCAACAGTTTAGTGTCTTTAGTGGCTGTCCTAGTTACTGACTCCGTCCGAATAAATTGTATGATGCTCTCCCTGGTGAAACAACCATTTGGCTTTTCGGTTAGTAGAAAAGCTCATTGTTTTAAATGGCCAAACACACATTTTAGAGCTCTTTCATAAATGGTATTTGCCTTTTTTGTACAGCACGTTTACAACTAGTTGCAACTAGCCCCTTTTGACTTGAAAGTACTGATTCGAGGGTTGTTGTAATAATCATATACTATTTAATAATTTGCAATATGTGAACTAGCATGTTGAGCCCACATGGCTTGTCTTAGCTTTCAGACAAACTAACTAACCTTTTCGCACTAGTCATTATTCACATAACTTTCGACCCAGTCAGTCGTTCGCTTATAACCTTGGTTGTTCTAATTTTGATGTGCGCCACTTACTTCGCTTACTACATTACTAGCCTATTTGTCCGACTAGTTACACTTAGTCATACTTCGTCGCAGTGAGTTGGCTCACTCGACTTCTCCATTTCGTTTCGCTTTGCTTGTATGCTTTGTGTGCTCATGTCTGTCGGTGTGAATGATTGCATGAAATAAATTCATCCACAACACCATGTTTGGTTTCTGATTACCGCATTCGCACAAATGGTATTCACCTTAGTGTGAGTGAACTAGCAGCTAACTGACTTTTCTAAGCGACTGTTCTGTGCAGGCGATCTATGAAATTTTCAGACACATTCACCAAAGTTCTAATTTTTAAACTTACTTCGATAGTCATATATATACATTCAAAAACCAGATATTAAAAATAATCTTATTAATTGATTGGTTAATAAGCAGTAGGAATGTCTAACATTAGGTACGGAATCAAGTAACGAAGTGGGTGATGGTATTAGGAAACCATGACAGACTCCAGCAATAAGGAATGTTGTCGCTGGATCAAGGGAGAATACGGGGTATTCGAACAATGATTTATAATGTACTGAGTAAGCCGATTAGGTCAAATGCAGACTACTTGCATCAATCACACAACCAAATTTTGCACTGAGAGCCTCGAAATATCACCTGTCAGATAACAAAAATCCTAACTCAATGCGGAAGTTTCCCCATAAAGAATCTCATCACTTTAAAGTGATCTTCAACAGGAAGTTAACACACCCTTCTCATTGGAGAGCTCATAGCAGATGCTTGATAACCACACACTTGTCAGTGGACTATCATCTTCTGTTTCGTTGTTTTTGCTACTAACTATTGTATTCAATACTGTATGTTTATTGCAATATAGTATTCCCACAAAAAATTGTCTCTACAAGTTTCCTATACAAAAATAGAATAACCAATATACCGCACACATACGTTTAAAAAAGGAAACCAAGGTTCTATAATTGAATGAGACGCTTTCAAAAAGATAAGAGTTGATGCAATTGTTAACTAGCAACATGCTCACGAATACGAGTTAGTTATCTAGCCACTAGTAAATCTGTGAGAACAGAAGTACAGTCTATAAATATGCTTTAACTTTACTTATTTGCTTTCAAACTGGACACTATGTTATGGTGCTAAGCAACAGCGGCACTTAAGGTACTTCCACTTAGTTTGTAAGCTAAATAATATGAGTCAGCGATCTCCATGAATGGAACATCAAGCAGGATTATCAATTATTTCGGAGAAAAGTAAAGCTCTAGCTGTAGGTCTAAATCTCCAATTTTTATCACCATATACTTTCTTCGCTATCGGGATTACCTGAGCTTTGTCGCGTTTCATATTAAGCTGTTAAGAATATCTGACTAGATAGTCAGTCAAAATTTACAAAAATGTTTCTATGAGTCAACGAATATCAAAGTAGAAGTTAAAATATCAAATAAAACTAAAGGTGTTTCCCAATAATTCATTTGTCAATCACTTCCCAGTCCGTAGTAAGAAAAACATATTTCCTTCTGAGTTACTTCTGTATTTGAGTATTTCAGTGCAAGACTGTACCCTTTTCAAGCCTGGAATGTACTCTGAATAAAACATGGATAATTCGATTATCATATCTAGACAATGAAATTTGTTAACCAGTCACCTATTTTCCAACTTCATAGGTGGAAATAAGGCACAAGTGCTGATCCGAGATGGTGAAAAAGCGACTGCTTTTTGGTGGCCTGGTGATAAAAAAAGCTATTATCACATGAAACGAAATGGTTTTCTATAAACAATATTAAACAATTGAAGGTAGTAAACGCAAATTCAGTAAATCGACCAACGACAACAGATTAATTATTTAGTTGTGAAATCTTCTTATTACAATTTTCTCCCTACTATTCTCCACATTGAAACTAACTGATCTCCGGTGTGGTAACATGACAGCCACTGGTATCCAGAGACCCTTCTTTACTGAAACATAATCATTCAAATCACTGGACATACAAACTCACAAACAACTGCCAACTGACAAGATTTAGTTCAGTCCAGTGGATGGGCTCACTTCCACTGGACATTACCAAATACCTGGACCTAGCGAAAGCACAAGAATCAAGCGCGAAGAAATAAACCGGCTAAAACTAGCTCGTGAGAAGGATATTCGATATTGGATCTGGCACAATCTTCAATTTATACCCGCTACAATCCAACGTTATGGTGTAACTGGACCTTAGTGTTCCGTTACACTTATTTTTTTAACTAATACAAGTTCATTTGGTAAGTTCAAAAAATATGTTACGATTAATACGGACAGTTTAAAAGCATAGCGTATAACTCACAACTTTGTTGTTACGACAAGTTCTTCACCCACCTTTAACGATGATATTTTTCGATTAGTTTTACATTTAATTTGTTACCTCAAACAATCAACTCTAGTCTATGCTATATAAAAGACCTATTACTTTTGAAGATTCACACAAGGTCTCGATAAAAGCCATTTTAGTGAATAACTTTAACACAAAATCTTCGGTGATAAAATGTCCCGATATAATTTTCCTTTCTGATTTCAAGTTAATAACACTTTTATAAATGAGTCTTTCGCTCGTGTGATGTCACATGTTCTCCACGTCAAATTTCCTGAATTTTTGTATCAATAGCCATCCTTTGTGTGGTGAAACGTGTTGTGTCAGGTATTATGAACTATCAATATTGCGGTCAGTGAATCTGTTTGAGTTATTTATGAATAGACATACTCAAAATCTTGTGAACAAAGTGCCGTGTCGTCATAAACTGACTACCCACCCCACACTATTATACCACGTACTATGAAGCAAACGTTTTTCCTGGAATATTATTGCTAATGATTTCATTTGTAATGTTTATAATATATGAATCCAAGACAAACCTGTTAAAATATTCTGTTGGTCATTTCGATGAACACATAGCTGGCTGAATTATAATCAAGATGCTTACTAGAATTTATGGTGCACTAAGTATATTAATGATAGTATGAATAGATGTGTCAGGTCATACTATAATTGAGATAGTGCTAAATAAAGGGTTCAGTTATATCAAAACTAAAACTGCGACATTTTGTTGTTTAAAAACGTTTATTTTACCTTTGTAAAGAATATTGTTGAAAACTACATTGATATCATTACTGGCTCCTATTCTGATCTACGTCTGTCTACACTTGAACTCACCAAACTGAGTGACCCCTGGGACATCAACCAGCAAAGTTATGATAGAAAGAAAGATCCCAGTTCTACACAACCATATTGCTGCTACATCTACCACTAAGAGATTTGAAATGACGATTCAATCTCTGTGCTAATATGGTTTGGTAACTTTAACTGATGTACTTACGTACAAAGTTGTACATCGTTGCTGAGTGACGGACGTCATATCATAAATGGACCATCTTTCCGCTTTTACTCTCCAGTATCTGAGTAAGAAATTAATCCAGGGTGTTAGACCGATTGAAACGACATTAGTAGGAGTAGGTTGGAAAAAAAGTAGAGGCTGACCAAACCAAAACGTGGTGTCTATCTGAATTCATCGGTGGTTCTAAGCCATGCAGGTAGATGCAGACCACCTGGTAAGTATGTGATAACCTCAATCACCTGTGGGAGACCTGGTGATAAGGTTGAGATTCATTCTCAATAGAGCAGTTTTCATGGTGATCTTCAATTCCAGTATTCCTTCATATATACACCCATCTACTCGATCCTTTTAAAACACTTTATTTTTTCCTCATTGCTGCTACATTATTTCGACCTGTTATTTTCATCTCATGCTAATCTGGTATACAACCTGGGCCAAGTACATCTGTCCCAGGCTCTATGCTGATGATTTTTGTCTGTCATTCCAACAAATGGAAGGATGCCATGATATCAATCAGAAACCATAACTACTGTTGACTTTTGATATTTGTGGCACTGCTTCATGATTTGGTGAAGACGTGGTCGGCACACCCTGTAACTGAGATAAAAGGTCTGTTCTCCCCAAGTTAGCCTTTTCACAATCTGAGAAGTATAATGGAAACTAATAGTTCAGATTCAGTAAAAATTACATCCATACCTTGATAATCGTCACAGAACTTATTAGTTCATTATTTACAGTCTCCTCTGTTCATAGCTGATGGCTTGCTCATGTATGAATGTATTTTCTCATTGTATGGTGTGATGTAGTCTCGCATGTCTGGTATGTAAACTGTCTACGTGAAATGTTAAGAATTTTGTGGAGGCTGGAGACGGGATTTTGGACTAAGAGGTAGAGTAGAAAGAGTAAAGCTATCGAGTTCTAGATCGGTAAGTGTTTAAAGCTGACTCACGGTTTCTGGTGTTATGACGTAGTTCTGATTGAGATTTTGTGTTTGTCACGTAATATTAGTCAGTGGTTAGAAATGCAAGACGATCTTAAACTACCTTTCTGCATTTGAAGCAGTAATGTTGTTGATAAACTCATTTTCTCTATCCACTTAAGGCAATTATTCTCCGATGCCTATATAAGACGGTGTACAGAACACAAACAAATATACTTCGGTTGGAACTCTGCTTTTTCCATCTAGCTATAACAAGTGGGGCATTTGGTATCGGCCCAATTATTGAACGTTAGTAATTCAGCTAGTTCACTACTTTGCTCTGAGAACTACCTCAATGTGACCTGCCTGTGCGGAAAATGTATGAAAGTATTCAAAGAGAGGAGTTGTTTGCTATTTGTTCAATTTTCCCGGATTTGATAACTTCCGTCCATGGGATCAAGAAATTGCAGGTATTGTGTTTTTAAGCTCTTTACATTATGTAGATACCTGTTAATTCGGTCCGCGATCTCGATAAAGCAAATTTTCCTGTACAAGTCAGTTTAAAGATCAGTTCAATCATACGTCCAAGTGGCTTAAGGAAAGTAGTGATCATCCGCTTGTCTTGCAGTCCTACATATCCAGAAACGTAAGTAGTAGCCTATGGTTTGTAAAACTTTTAGATTTAAGAAAGTTTCTACAAATAATCGTTTTCTTGGTAAAGGATTTCAATCATAAATATGGTCGTTACCCCACTATTGGCAGATTTATGTAGTAGTAATTCGAAGTAGTTTAACTCTTGAGATGTGAACAATGCAGTTGTGGTCTTGTCTTCAATATATTTTCAAGCCCTATACAGAATTTAGTTTTATCTCTCTCCGTTGACATAAATTACTCATTGAAAATTGCAAATGTTGCAGGGAACCTGACCTCGTCAACTGCAATTTCGATTTGTTGATATCTTTTTTTATGCTTAAAAAATATATATTGGTTACTTCTCCGTGCAAATTTAGTGTTACGATATAAATTACATCATAAATTCATGATAAAACTACCATAATTCCGTGACATTGAACTGTAATATAAGGGAGCTTGTGACGAGATCTATTTCCTTACTTTAACCGTCATATAATTTGATATCCTTCCTGACGACTTTTTAAGATCTAAGTACATAGTTCTGTTAGCTAAATTTCTGAAAACTCGAAGCACATTTCCTAGAGCATATGGCGAACTGTCATAGGAATTCTCTACTTCAAGTGGTGTATGTCAAGGATGTCCACTTTCTCCTTTCGTGTTTAACTTTGTCGTAGACATGCTTTTAGAGATAAAGTTATTTTCGTCTGACTTTTCAGGAGTAGACTTTATACTAGGAGACTCGCTTGTTGACTTAGAATATGCCGATGACATAGTTCTACTTGGTGAAGATGCTGACAAAATACAGTCTTCTGATCACCCTAAGCAACAATGCAAACATGTTCAGGAGACGGTTCTCCCAGTCGAAATGCGAAATGTTGCTCAAGGATTGGGTATCATCGGCACCTAAACTAGTGATAGGGGGTGAAGTAGTTGAGCGTGTTGACCGCTAAACTTATCTGCGGAGTCTCATCAATGCTGATGTCCTGGTGATTGACGAAATTTCAGCACGGATGCAGAAGTCTCGTTTGGCTTCCGCCAACTTGCGTCACTTACTGCGTAGGCGAGATATCCGTTTGATAACTAAAGGACGAGTATACTGTGCAGCAGTTCGCTCCGTTCTCCTTTATGGATGCGAAGCATGGCCAATCAGAGTAGAGGATATTCGTAGGTTACTGGTATTCGATTATAGATGTCTTCAAAGCATTGCTCATGTATCGTGGGACAATCGAGTAAGCACTGCAGTCGTTAGGAAACGAGTACTAGGTAGGGATAACAGATCGATAAATGATGTATAGAAACTTCATCAGTTCAGATAGTTGAGACATGTGTTACTTATGCCCAACCACTTACTGTCTCGTCGAGCTATGTTTTGCGATGTACGAATAGGTCTGAAGAATGGTAGGGGTGGCCAAACACAAACATGGCAGAAATCCATGAAGTCACTGACAAGTGGATTGAGTCATGTTGGTGAGTGAAGGCAACGTTGTTTGGGTCCCCGAGACGATGATAATCGGTGATTAGAGACCTTGACTGATATGGCCCAATATCTTTAGCAAAGGTGCAGGTGCATCCACTCTTTGTGTTCTCTCAAATTCTAATCTGAATTCCTCATAAAATTTATCTTCCTATTTTAAGTTTTTCTTGAATTATACTTCTTGAATAATAACAATGGTGTTGGCAGATGAAAAGCGTAATGTTAAACCCTGATGTTCACTTTGTAAGTGGATGATAGTATTTCGAGAAATGTTGGTTACCGACTGAAAACATTTTGATACTTTCACGCTCTGTCTGTTTGACTTCATCCCCATACCTTAAGTTCTCTGTCGTAAATCTGTGTGGCTTCTAAGGATCTCAATGATCAGATTCTCTAGCCGACATACCTCGATTTAGCAATAGATGAAATCGGCTACCTCGTTGAACTTGGATGTAGTGGTGAAACATATTAAGGATTTGAGATAAATTTCTATTTCTTACTATATGTAGCTGTAAACTGTAAACAGCTCATAATACACTACACTTTCCCAAAATACTGCTTCTACTATATGAAGCTGCTTTTTATAGTAAGAGTAGTGTTTCCAATTTATCAATAATCAGTTTATGTTATTAGCTTTTAGTTTTTTTCTAATGTTATTTGTATAATTTGGAACTCATAATTTATCTCCCTGCTGAAAGAAGCTAATATTTTCTATCCCTTTACAGAATTCTCAACTTTCGTATCAAAGGAGACAAACGAGTCACTAAAACACAAATAAGTGCTCTTCACGATATTCTTCAGCAATTGGTTGAAACAATGAGAGGCCAGGTAATCTGTTATGAATGTGAAACTTTTGTCACTTATTTGTAACTAACTTAGTTTGAATTAGAACTGTTTATTACCAAATGGTTTTTGCATTCGTCCCGAGACACTCGTCTCATGTAGCGTTAATTATTTTACCTAAACCTCTCACTTTTAGCCACTGTTTGTGCTAACTCACAATCCTGTACGAAGTTGCTAGTAACTTGAGTAGACAAACATGCATAGACATAATTACTTTAAATTTAATACCTCCCTGCCATTAGTTTCGGACAGTATTTTCGTTTGTTCCCTTTTGTTGTTGTTATGAAATGGGTGCTAGGTGGGGATGGCAAGTCAATAGATGAAGTAGTAAAACTTCATCAGTTAAGGTGGTTGGAACATGGGTTATGTATGCCTAAGCACCGACTGCGTCGCCGAGCTGTTTTGCGATGTTGGAATAGGTTGAAAGAAAGCTAGGGGCGTCCAGACCAAAACATGGAAGAAATCCATGAATTCAATGACAAGTGGATTGAGTCATGTCGGTAGGTATCGACTACCTGTTTGGGGTCCGCGAGACGATAGTAATCGATGGTTAGAGACCCTGAATGACATGGCTCTAAACCGGTTGTGTTCTCTCAAATCATCAAATTCTTAATTCCTCATCACTTGATCTTTTTAAGTTTATTTCACTAGATTCTACTTCTTGAATAATATCTTTGAACCCTTAAATTTCCGATTACTGCTAATACCTTTACCACCCCTACTACTGTGAGATTTGAATTCACAATTACATCTCTGTGGTAATGTGGTATGGCAACTTGAACTGATGTACGTGTGTACAAAGTTCTACGTTGCTGTTGATTGACTGATTATCTTTCGCCACTATCGCTTCACTCCTTGCACTACATATCCACCATCCAATAACTTCAAACAAGTCTGTGCTTGCTTATGAAGTTTTTACAGAAGAAGGACTGCTTTAAGATGAATTAAGTTAATTGTGTTGTTAATACGTGTTACATAGATGATATAGTATTATGTATTAAGTCACTGTTAGCAAGCAAGACTGACCAATAATTCATAACACCTCTAATCGGCGCGTGGTGATAAAGGAACGTGAGAATGTTTGGTCATGGAGGTAATAGGGTTATTAAAAAATATAGAAGGGATTTGATTGTGCTATTATGAGTGTGAGGGTGGATGTCACTTCCCGCCTTCCCACACCGTGAAAGTGTGTTTTCTGAAGAACTTGAAAGAGAATTTGGATTAGTGTTGGTCTTAGAGACCTGTGAGCGTGACCGCAGAGCTTGAGGGACAACTGCTTGAGGTCGGTCACGCACGGCCTTTTTGAGGTTTTAAGACATTTGCTCCACTCTTCAAGTGGTCTTACCGTCGGAGACGGAAATCCATGTAATAACGTGAAATGTGGCATTTTCAGGGTCTACCATTTCTAACCCTTTCCTTCCTTCCTTATGAGAAGGCGGCATTGCTGCAGATGCTGGTTGTCCGACGGAAACACCTTACTGCTGTCACACCCATCTACAGTCAGCGATACGAATTCACCCTCAGACCTTGAGTAGCTGATTTTAGTCTCACCGTTCTCCAAATGACCTGCCTGGCATGGTAGAACCTTCAGGAACATATGTTCCAGTTAATGTAGCTCAGTTGTGTTATCACGATCGCTAAGCCCGACCACCATTTCAAGGTAGCAGCTACGGTCGGGACAGAGATATATGGAGATTAAATCAGTGATTTGTTGGCAGTTTAAAAAAGCAAAATAACAAAATATTGGGTTTTCGTTATCAATACCACGTCAAAAATTGTTCATAAAAGCATTCTTTGCAACCTAACACCATAAGCGACTCGACAATAATTTGAAGAAAAAACTTACAGAAACTCGTTCTTTGCTGTGTAAGTATCGGAACCGCTGGACATAATAGAATACAAGCCATGCCAAGCTGATCACCATAAGAAGGATGAATGAAACAGCCACAAACAAAACAGAAGAACGATTAAGAAAAGCTTCTTCGGATGCTGTTGCTGATTTTAGTCTCACTGTTCTCCAAATGACCTGCCTGGCATGGTAGAACCTTTAGGAACATATGTTCCAGTTAATCTAGCTCAGTTGTGTTATCACGATCGGTAAGCCCGACGACCATTTCAAGGTAGCGGCTACAGTTGGGATAATGTCTCTAATACTATCCTATTGTCATAGATCTTTTTATCCACGTTTACTGAGCATGGTAAGCAAAATCACTGACTATTCAATCGTTCTGATGAAATTCCTTCGATATTGTAATTTTATTCACTTAAAGGGTTAGTCACTGACATCCCCTAGCTTTTAGTATTTTGGACATATAATTCGTAAAAGGATTGACCACCTTAGGCAAACAACATGTGTACCTCAACTTTAAGAATCCAATTTCATGATGTAGTATATCGATATTAGTAACCATCAAAGTTTAGAGACTTGCTGTTTCTTTTACGTAGTTCCTTATATCTACAAAATATGCTTCTCTCCTAACTTGGAACTTGTGTAACGTATGAATGTTAATCCTGCACCTAATTACTTATTGCCGAACTCATTATTTTATTTAAGTGTAATTGAGTGTTGATTCTCTTTCATGACTTTTACAGTATGGTATGAGAAGTCCCATTTGACGTACCTGGGGTTTCCTAAAACCTTAAAAAAGCTAGCTCCTAGTTTTCTTCTCCAAAGAAATGCTGATGGTTTGAGATGATCTAAACAGCTTTCTTCTGGAAACAATATTTTGAAACATTGACTATTTGTAAATATGACCACTAGGTTTTGCTTGGATGGTTCAGTAGTAATATAATGCATATGAAACTCAAACGTCTTGAGTTCTATGCAGGGTATAAGTTTGCGAATGTACGTTGCTAGCGAGCCCAAAATTAAAACGAAGTAGGCTGTCTACTGTCTCATAGTTTTTAGTAGTTTTTCTGTTTAATTTGCTTTGTGATATGAGCATCATAAAGTCTTTATAACAAGTAAAATTATACTGTCTAGTTATGCTTCAAAACAGTAACTCAATTACTTCTACCTTTTATTTTTCTAAAATAATTACTAGATATGCATGAAAGAGCTGATTGAGGCTACTCACGACTTCCTAAAGTCATTGTCGACAACCGTCATTGATTCTCAAACACTAAGAAATGAACAAGATCTCAATTTAAGAAGTGATGATAATCTAGTACCTAAGTTAAGAATGACAAAAAAAGAGGTGAGTTTTTTTGTTAAAGCATAAATCTGTTTGTGTATTTAGAGCTTTTAAAATTTTTACTTTCATAATTATTAGGATGTGACTATGTACATCCATAAAAAGTTATTGTTATCTATCCGATCGAGAATTAAATTTCTAATCCCCTATGATCAGTCTTATATGGAATGATGATAGAGTAAAGTATTCTTACTCATGATGCGAGCGCACTTTTACTTTTACGATGACCAAAACTAACACAAAAGGGATTCACCAAATGCCATGCCTCCATTAAGAACTTTCTTAGGTGTCAGTCAATACAACAAATTCTTCCCCGAAATGTTTTTTGTTAGATTTACTTTGTGAAATAATGCTCGTATTTCTTTACGCTAAATTGCTTAGGATTAATAATGAATGATTTACATGTGTATATCAGTAACTTACTATACACTGGATACACTGCCAGCTCAAGTAATTGCAAAGGTAGGGAGTCAGTCAGTCAGTTGCAACGTAGAACTTCGTACGTATGTACATAAGTTCATGTTGCCATACCACATTATTAGCACAGAGACGCAAATGTCAAATCAAATCCCATAGTGATAAAGATGGTAGAGGTATTAATGTTATAATAAAGAAGACTAGGGTTTAAGATATTATTCAAAAAATATAATTCAGTGAGATAAGGTTAGAAAGACAAACGTAGAGGTGCTGGCTAATCCAGAAGATTAGGATTTGAGAGAGCTCAAAGAGTGGATGCACCTGCGCCATTGCAAACGATTTTGAGCCATGTCGTTCAAGGTCTCTAACCATTGATGACTTTCGTCTCGCGGACCCCAACCAGGTAGTCTACATCTACCAACATGACTCAGTCCACTTGTCAGTGACTTCATGGATTTCTGCCATGTTTTGGTCTGGCCGCCCCTAGCTTTCTTCCAACCTACTCCTACACCACAAAACATAGCTCGTCGAGGCAGTCGGTGGTTAGGCATACGTAACACATGTCCCAACCACCTCAACTGATGAAGTTTCACCACTTCATCGATTGATCTGCCATCCTTACCTAGTATTCGTTACCTAACGACAGCATT
>OX103971.1:26334669-26369212 GCA_944470395.2 Schistosoma turkestanicum
GACTGACTTACAGGCAGATTGTGTGTCTAAGCAGAAGATTTTTTTTTCCTTAGATCAACTATTGAGTAATTATTTCAAAGTTTTTATTTTTATTTTTTCTAATTACAACGAACTCTAATGATGCTGATTTGACGTATAAATGTCATTTTATTTTTTATTACAAAAAAAAATCACAAACAGTCAGCTCTAATGAATACTCTGAATAATATTAGAAAAAATCTTCCATGGATTGAACGATTAGATGTAACTTGTAAAGCTGCACCAGCTCAAAAAGAATTAGATGTGAACGATTTACAACCAATCGATCCAGATGATGATTTTAAACGTGAAAATTTTTTGTAAGTTTTTATGTGTGGTGTACTTTGTTAAAAAAAACCCTGAATCATTTTTTTATGTAAGCTGATAAATTTCATCTTCACAATTCATCATCTTAGGTGTAAGTTACTTTATTAATACCGCCGATAAAGCGAAGACATTACATTGAAATTTGAGAATAAGTCTTGTGAATAGTGGTAATATATAACTGCCATGTTATTCATTGTCTATTGATTTGGTTAAATTCACAAAATGCAGTCTTCTGACCTCCCTAAGCAACAATGCAAGCATGTTTGGGATGCGGTTCTCACCATCGAAATGCAAAATATTGCTTCAAGATTGCCTTGCATGGGCACCTGAACAAGTGATTGGGAGTGAGGTAATTGAGTGTATTAACCGCTTCACTTATCATGAGAATCTCATCAGTGTTGATGGCCTGGTGTCTGACGAAATCTCAACGCGGATACAGAAAGCTCGATTTGCATTTGACAATTTACGTCGTTTATGGCGTAGGCGAGATATCCGTTCGCTGACCAAAGGACGGGTGTAGTGAGCAGTAGTTCGCTCCGTCCTACTATACGGATGCGAAACATGGCCGTTAAGAGTAGAGGACTTCCGTAGGTTACTAGTCTTCGATCATCGATGTCTCTGAAGCATTGCTCGTGTATCCTGGGACAACCGTATAAGCAAAGCTGTCGTTAGGAAACGAGTTCTAGGTACGGCAAATCAATAGATGAAGCACTGAAACTTCATCAGTTGAGGTAGTTGGGACATAAGTTACGTACGGCTAACCACCAATTGCCTCGACGAGCTATGTTTTGTGTTGTAGGAGTAGGTTGGAAGAAAGTTAGGGGCGGCCAAACCAAAACATGGCACAAATCCATGAAGTCACTGACAAGTGGACTGAGTCATGTTGGTAGATGTAGGCTATCTGGTTGGGGTGCGCGAGACGATAGTCACCAATGGTTAGAAACCTTGAATGACATGGCTCAAAATCGTTTGCAATGGCGCAGGTGCAACCAGTCTGTGTTCTCTCTGAAATTCTAATCTGCATTGCTCATAATCTCTATCTTTCTCCTTCTAAATTTATCTTACTGAATTATACTTTCGAATCATATCTTTGCTCCCTAATCTTATCCATTACTGCTAATACTTCTATTATTGCTATCACTGTTGGATTTGAACTGACAGTTGCGTCTCTGTGCTGATGGGGCATGGCAACCTGAACTGATGTACGAAGTTCTGCGTTGTATCTGTCTGTGTCTGTTTGTTTGGTCAAATTCACTAATATCAGTGCATATCGTCAAAGTTCCATTTGTTATGTTCTGTTTAAACATATACATACATATAAATCACTGGTAACCCTCGATTGTTTTATTCTCGTATGTTTTCATGCGTTTTCCATTCGTCTATTAACCAAAGGACGAGTCTACTGCGCAGCAGTTCTCACTGTCTTACTTTATGTATGTGAAACATCATAGGTTACTAGTATTCGATCATAGGTGTCTTCAAAGCACTCCTCATGTATCCTGCGACCAACAAGTAAGCAATGCTGCTGTTAGGAAACCAAAACTAGGTAAGGACTGTAGATCAATTGATGAAGTATTGGAACTTCTTCAGTTGAGGTGGTTGAGACCAACCATAGGCTGGAAAAAAGCTAATGGTGGCATAAGTCCATGGGGTCACTAACAACTTGACTGATTCATGTTGGTAGGTGTAGACTACCTGGTTGGGGTCCGCAACACAATCCTAACCGGTGGTTAGATACTTTGGATGATATGGCTCAAAATCGTTTGCAGTGGTGCAGGTGCATCCATTTTCTTGTGTTCTTGCTAATCCTAAACTAGTCATTAGTTTCAGATAGTCAAAATCATTTAAAGTGTACAATTTTTTTTCCTCATAGATTTCAATGTTTCATGTAACAAGTAAACTATGTTATCATGTTTAGTGTTTACTTATATTGTTTCTTTAATAAGACGAGGTATTTGGAATAGATAAAATCTTGTGGAGTAATATTTATATTTGTAATCAATCAAAAAATGAGTAGTATGTTATTATAACAAGTTATTTTGCATTCAGTCAGTCACTTACAACGTAGGACTTTGTACGTAAGTCTATCACTTCAGGTTGCCCCATATATCATTAGCACAGAGACGCCATTGTCAATTCATATCCTATAGTGTTAGAGATAGGGGAAATGTTAGCGATAATGGAGAAGATTAGTGTTCTAAAATATTATTCAAGAAGTTTAATTCAGCGAGATAACTTTAGAAAGAGAAAGACAGAGATGATGAGGAATTTACAAGGTTAGAATTTGAGAGAACACGGTGAACGATGAATGCATCTGCGCCATTTCAAATGATTTTGATCCATGTCGTTCAAGGTCTCTAACCGTCAATTATTATCGTCTCGTGGACCCCGAACAAGTAGTCTACATCTACTAATATGACTCAATTCACTTGTTATTGACTTCATGGATTTTTGCCATGTATTTTGCATTAGTGTAATGATACTAATTAGCGTCGCTGACTTAACAAGTACAGATTTATGCACTGATCGTTGAATCAAACTATTTTTAAAGACTAGTAATTTAATTATGTCAAACTTTTGATCGGAAAACCCATTTAAAAATGCTACATAAAAAAGAACAAATTTCATTCTGCGCCCGAAATCCGTAGTTCTGTTTCTTTCTTCATGTGAATCATAAGTAATTATATGTATAAAGAACTCTACCTGGATCCCTTCTTGGGGTTATTGCCGGTTCCAAGCCCGGATAAAGGAGGAGGGTCGGGCATGAGGGGTTAGCGACCTCCCCCTATCACATAGAAATCCAACTCGCCAAATAAGAAAAACGCTAATCAGAAAAATCACTCGCTGATTGGCGGTCTATGCTCTATTTGCGGTTACAGGCGTAAGTAATATGTATAAGGCTTTCAACGATTTACCTGTATGTCACCAATTCAAATGTTTAGTAGTTTCAAGAATATGTGACAATACTCTGATTCATTATGAAAAGAAATATGATCAAAACATTAAGATCCAAGTGAAATTATTTTGTTAGATAAAGTCAATTAAGACAACAGCACACAGATGAATTGACAGATCGACTTATCATTCTGTTAATGGGGATTCACAAATCTTTGAAACAAAGAAACCCCTTATAGATAAGTTTCATATTAATATCGCTTAGGGTCTGTGTATTTGTATTGTCTTACAAATAAACTGAATACTCTAGATCGATTTTCTCCAAAGACATAAGTTTGCATGCTAGCAGTTCAAGGACGTGCATTGGATGTACATATCAAGTACCATTTGACTTCGTCCTGGTACTGTCTAGTTTTCTCTTCTATCTTTTCAATTTTATTTTATATGGTGAACATAATGAATACTGTCAATCAGTCAGTCAGTCAGCCAGCTACAATGTAGAACTTGTTACATACGTACATCAGTTCAACTTGTCATACCATACCACACTAACGCAGAGAGATGGAATTGTCAATTCGAATACCATTGTGGTAATGGTAATAGAAGTATTATTAGTAGTCTTGGAGAAGACTAGGGACCGAAGAAATGATTTAAGGAGTATATCTCAGTAAAACAAAACTTAAAAAGCGAATAAGAAAGGTCATAAGGAATTTGTGAAAAGACTAAAAGTGGATGCATCTGTGCCATTGCAAACGATTTCGAACCATGTTATTCAAAGTCTATAACTTACTGATTATGATTGTCTTGTGAACCCCAAGCAAGTAGTCTATACCAACTATATTGAGGTTTAGCCGCCCCTAACTTTCTTCCACTCCAGCCGTACATTAAACAGCATCGCTCGTCGAGGTAGTCGGTTGTTAGGCGTACATAACACATGTCTTAACCATCTTAGTTGATAAAGATTCATTGCTTCACCATTCGATTTTGCTATCTTTACTTAGTATTCTGTTCCTAACTGTAACATTGCCTACTCGGTGATCACAGAATACACAAGCAATTCTTCGAAGACATCTACAATCGAATACTAGTAGCCTGCAAATATCCTCTATTCTTTAACATCCGTAATGTAGAACAGAGCAAACTGCTGTTCGGTAAACTCGTCCTACGATTAGCATACCGATATCTCACCTACTTCGGAAGTAACTCAAATTGGCAAAAGCCAATCGAACCTTCTGTATCCGTGCCGAGATTTCATCAGACACCAGCGCATCAGCACTGATGAGACACCTAGGATAAATGAAACGGTCAACACGCTCATCTACATCACTCTCTATCACAATTGAATACACTTAACTAGTGTTAATTTATTCAGTCGAATTCTTCTTTTATATTGTCTCTATTAGTGGTGTTCTCGTTATAATCATTTTATTTCTCTGTCTGTCTGTGTATTTTTTTTCAGTTATCGTATCGCTCAAGCTGCAGTGCTTATAGCTCTGCCTAAATTGCATGCTTTAGATGTACCAACAAAACGTCCATCAGATTATTTTGCTGAAATGGTCAAAACAGATGATCATATGATTAAGGTGAGTTGATTGTGTTGTTATTATCTCTGTTGCGTGATTGGTCAATGGTGATGATGTCACGGCGGTTATAGTCACACACAGATACACAATTGATTTACTGTGAACCATTGGTACAAAGGTTACTTATCTTGAGAGTCTCATCAGTGCCGATGACCTTGTGACTAACGAAATCTCAGCTCGGATACAGAAGGCTCGATTGGCTTTTGCCAACCTGCGTCACTTATGGCGAAGGCGAGATATCCGTTTGCTGACTGAAGGACGAGTGTACTGTGCAGTAGTTCGCTCCGTCTTACTTTATGGCTGTGAAACATGGTCAGTGAGAGTAGAAGATATTCGTAGGTTACTGGTTTTCGATCATAGGTGTATCCGAAGCATTGCTCGTATATCCTCGGACACCCGAGTGAGCAACGCTGTTATTAGGAATCGGGTGCTAGGTAAGAATGGCAGACCAATAGACGCAGTAGTGACACTTCATCAATTGAGGTGGTTGGGACACGTGTTGCGTATGCCCAACCACCGACTGCCTCGACGAGCTTTGTTTTGTAGTGTAGGAATAGGTTGGAAGAAAGTCAGGGGCGGCCAAACCAAAACATGGCACAAATCCATGAAGTCATTGACGAGTGGACTTAGCCATGTCGGTAATTGTCGACTACCTGGTTGGGGTCCGCGAGATGATAATAATCGATAGTTAGATAACCTGAATGACATGGCTCAAAATCGTTGGCAATTGCGCCGGTGCATTTATTCTTTGTGTTCTCTCGAATCCTAATCTTCTGGATTCTTCAACCCTTCTAGTTTTGACTTTCTAAACTTTTCCCACTGAATCATACTTCTTGAATAATACCTTCTAACCCTAACCTCTCCGATTATTTCTAATAACTTTACTACCTCTTCTACTATTGGATTTGAATTGACAATTACATCTCTGTGCTGATGTGGTATGGCGAAATGAACTGATGTACTTACGTACGAAGTTCTACGTTGCATCTGACTGACTTACTGACTGATTGGTACAAAGGAACACCTAGATATTTATATATATATTTATATATATATATATATATCCACACAAATCATTGAATTTGTATGTTGGTGTAAGATACTACTAGTTTGGTTGCTCAAATCAAAGAAGGTGGTCTTAGGGGGCCATACCCCTAGCCTTTGACCCAAGTCTGATCCACAAGGCAATGGAGAGGGTATGTGAGGTTATCCAGTCACATGGTAGCCGGTCATCAACGATAACTTCATACGCTATCCGTTCTGTCAAGAGCCTGGAGCCTATATGTACCGCCATTGGTTTGGAATGAGGAAACGCTCGCTATTAGTTATCAATTAATTAACAACTGAAAACCACAAAAATATTACGCGTGCACGTAAACACGTCATTTGATATGCTTGACCTATATTACGAGTTTACCTTAGTCGGAAAACGAGAGCGAAGATCGAGGATCCGTCAACACGACATGCTACTCTAATCCGAGTATCTCAAACCCCATCGAGTAAAAGAAGAAGACTTGATATGAAGTAGAACCTGCATTCTACCAACATCTAGAAAGTACGAGGTCCGAGAGTCCAGTAGAGAATCAGGAACCCGGACTAAGGATCCGGGTCCAGGTCGTAAAACGTTACAGACAATGCGTATTTATACAGTTGGGTTGAATAGAAAACAACCTTTGAAGTAGGTGACATTGATAGTTAGGCCGATCATATTATTGACCAGTAAGAATTGATCAATAGAATTAGACTTTCAAAAATAATTCCCTTAGGATATTTAATGAATCTCCTAATAAATAATATTTTTGATCTGATGAGTAATCAACCCGTTACATGTTGAATTATTCCTTGTAATGCAAGAAAAAGGTTAAGTTCACGCGCTAAAAGTCGAACTAGTGTTATAAGTTAGGTTTATCATACTACATACAGTTTTCGTCACTAAATGACACCCAGTTTTATTGATTCAAAAGCTTCGGGTTACATAATCAACATGAAACGGAAGTTCTAAGCTCAGTTTTTTTCAAATCAGAGTTTAGAGCTTTCATTACGAAATGACATCAGTTATGATGCAATGATTTGTCATTCTACGGTTTACTTACTAAATAGATGTATAGTTAAGATGTAGAGTGAGAGCTAGAAAAATATTATTGAAAACGTCATCAGTTGCGGTGGTTGGGACATGTGTTACATGTATGCCTAACCACCGACTACGACGGCGAGCGATGATGCCTGATGTAGGGATAGAGGCGGCCAAACCAATACATGGCAGAAATCCATGAAGTCACTGACAAGTGGACTGAGCCATACTGGTAGGTGTAGACTACTTGGTTGAGGTCCGCAAGACAGTGGTAACGGATGGTTGGAGACCTTGAATTATATGGCTCGAAATCGTTTGCAATAACGCAGATGCATTCATTCTTTGTATTCTCTCAAATTCTAATCTTCTGAATTCCTCATCACCTTTCTCCTTTTAAATCTATCTCACTGAATTATACTTCTCGAATAATTTCTTCGAATCCTAGTCTTCTCCATTACTGCTCATACTTCTACTACCTCTGCTACCACTATGGAATTTGAAGTAACAGTTGCATCTCTGTGATAATGGAGTATGGCAGCCTGAACTGATGTACGTTTGTACGTACATATGTACGAAGCTCTACTTTGTAACTGACTGAGAAAAGAAGAATATTATTATACTATTATTATCTCGCTTCACAAGATACTACTGATAACACATTGAATCCCAACAAGTAGTTTAATATACGATTTGCCTTGAGAGAGTAGTTATGCTTGGTAATTTTGCATAAGCCTCATCTTGAATTCACTTCTCAACTCCGTCATAGAAATTTCTACTGATTTCAAACATTTTAAGGACACTGTGTTGTCAATTTCTACTTCGTTATTTTATAACATACATGTTATCTATAGTGGGTGTTTACATTTCACACAAAATATATGAGGCGTTATCTTAATTCTGATTGGTGTTCACTCAGGGCTATCAGTATAAAGTATACTTTTACCGTAATGGTTTTTTTAAAAAGATACTCTTTATCCTCATGGTATTACTACGATAACATGATCTGGGTGACCGAATTTATATTAGTACACAGAGACTAGAGTAGATTACACAATTCACAACCGAAAAAAGAGAACCAGAATATAAGCAATGGACATTTTATTCCACACAGTCAGTCAGTCAGCTACAACGTAGAACTTCGTACGTATGTACATCAGTTCAAGTTGCCACACCACGTCGAATTGTCAATTCAAATCCCACAGTAGTACAGGTGGTATAAGTATTAGCGGTAGCGCACAAGATTAAGGTTCGAAGAAATTATTCAAGAAGTATAATCCAGTGAATGAATGCACCTGCACCATTGCAAACGATTTTGAGCAATGTCACTGTGTTAGTGGGACATAGATAGAATTAAAGCATGACTACGTTTCTGCGCGCTTATTGGCTAATTTCCTATCCAATCAGCGCCTGATCTATTCTTGGAGAACAGGGTAGAAGATTCTCGTACTGTTAGCTGCGTGCTGATTGGTTAAATCTAATCCAGCCGATCACGTGAATTTCTATCCAGAAGCATTCTCATGTAAATGCTATAAATAGACTAACGTTGTATCTATTTTTGCCTTCTTCGCCTTCGCCATCATCCTTGGCTTCTTATTCCATTTAACCTTACTATTTGGAATATAATCTTTCCCTGTTCAACCGTGTTTTGATTCTTGGGAACTTGTCCAGTGTATTGTGGTCAGAGAATACTAAGCAATAGGATTTAGCCGGGAATTATCTAAGCAAGCGTTACAACACACTGAAAGTCTCCAACCATCGGTTACCATTGTATCGCGGATCTCAACCTGGTAGTAGTCTACACCTACTGTTGTGACTCAGTCCACTCTTCAGTGAGGTCATGGATTTGTGCCATGTTTTGGTCTGGCCGACTCTAGCTTTCTTTCATCCTACTCCTACACCACAAAACATCGCTCGCCGAGTCAGTCGGTGATTAGGCATTCATAACAGATGTCCCAACCAACTCGATTCCATATATAATTGTAAACAGTCACTTACTCACTGATCTTGCAGCGGAAATCGACAGAACGTGCAAATGAAATCACATATATTTTTACATTCGATAACTGTTACGCCTGCACGTAAACACGTCAACTTGATATGCTTGAACTATTACGAGTTTACCTAGTCGGAAACGAGAGCAAGGATCAGGTGACACGACATGGTACTCAAATCCAATTATCCTAACCCCTATATTTAGTTAAAATAAGAAGACGTGATATGAAGTGGAACCTGTATTCTACAAGCATCCAGAAAGTACGAGGTCTCAGTGCAGAAGAGAATCAGGATCCTGGACTAGGGATCCGGGACCGGGTCTTGGTTATGGTCATAAAATGTAACAGATAATGCGTATTTATACATTTTGGTCGAATAGGAAACAGCATCGGAGTCTATGACATTGAAAGTTAAGACGACCAATAGGAAGTAACATTTGAACTGACATTGACAATCAGGACAACCAATAAGAAACAACATTAGATTGGAGCATGTGACATTGATATCTACTAGGACGACCATAAAATTGACCAGTAGAAATTAACCAATAGAAATTAAGCAGTAATTCTTTTAGGATATTGAATGAATATCCTAACCCTAACCAATCGCCTTTTTCATTTTACTTACTACCTAACACATACAACATGTTTTTTAAATGTTGTTTAGGTTAAAAAATATTTAATTGAAACAAAACAAAAATTAGCATTACGTGAACGTGCTAGACAAATTCGTGAACGACGTAAATTTGGCAAACAAATACAACAAACTATTAATCAAACACGTAAAGAAGAAAAACGTAAATTAACTGAAGCTGTAAAAAGTACATGGAAAAAGACGGGTAAATAATTTTTTGCTTACTCTTGTTTGTCTGTCTGTCTGTGTATGTGCGAGTGGGTGTGTGTGTGTTTGTGCTGAAGCAAAGGTTCATGTAAAATAAGTAAGTTATTGTTGTGTCCTAACAACACGTAGTGTCAGACAAGGTTGTTTACTCTCATCCTTTCTCATTCTCCTGGTGGTCGACTGGATGTTTATGAAGAGAGGTCAACATATGGAGGGAAGCAGGGAATACATTGAACAGCTCGGATGTAGCCGAACCATCTAGACATTGCAGATGATCTAGCTCTTCTGTTGCACACGCAACAACAAATGTGAAGAAGAAAAAGGTCAGTGTAGCAGAAGCCTCAGCAGCAGCAGCAGGTGTCTCCACATGTACAAAGGGAAAAGCAAGATTCTCTGATACGACATAACATACACCAACCAAATTATACTTGATAGGGAAGCATTGTAAGATATAGAAACCGTTACATACTTGAGCAGCATCATTGATGAACAAGGTGGATCTGATGCTGATGAAAAGGCATGAATTGGCAAAACAAGGGCAGCATTTCTGTAATTGAAGAACATCTAAAAGTCGAAACACCTATCAACGGACGACAAAGTCATTAATTTCAATACATACGTCAAGGTGGTTCTTTTGTATGAAGCAGAAACTTGAAGAACCATGTAAAGGACATCATCCGGAAGTATTTATTAACAGTTGTTTACGCAAGATACTGTGGTTCGGTTGGCCAAACAACTTTAGCAACAACCTACTGTTGGATAGAACAAATCAGATTCCAGCAGAGGGAGAAGTCAGGAATAAGCGCTGGAGGTGGATCTGATACATATTGCGTAAATCATAAGGCAAGCCCTTACTTGGGATCTTCAGGGCCAAAAAAGAGGAGGACCAAGTAACACATTACTCTAAGAATTGAAGATGGGCATCAAAAGAACGAACAGCGGTCGGGTAGAACCGGAAGGCAAGACCCAGGATATAGTTGACTGGAGAATGCTGGCCGGTGGCCTATGCTTCTTTTGAGGGTTACAGGCGTAAGTAAGTAAAGAAGTGAATGTCCTAACACCGACATTCTTTGAGCAACGAATACTCACTAATAACTGGGAGGCTGCTACTCTATGCTTGTTGATTAACCCAGTACTAACCTGGCTCCAAACTGTGAGGGAAAACACAAAACCGATGATTATCAGACATTCCTTTTATACATATACATAACCAAACCGTTGTTGAGTAGGAAAGATTGTGAAGTATTAAACTGTAAACCGAAAATGAGCAGAGTCAATCGTACAAGTGAAGTTTATGATGAAAGAAATATAATATAAACCTGACCATCTAGTTACGTAATAACTATACAGTAAGGCTGTGTGAACGCTAGTTGTTAGTGGGACATAGATGGAATTGAAGCATGACTACGTTGCTGTGCGTTGATTGGCTAATTTCCTACCCAATCAGCGCCTGATCGATTCTTAAAGAACAGGGTGGAAAATTCTCGTGTTGTTAGTTGCACTCTGATTGGCTAAATCTAATCCAGTCGATCAAGTGAATTACAATCCAGAAGATTCTCATGTAAATACTATAAAGAATCTAACGTTGTATCTATTTTGCCTTCGCCTTCGGCTTCCTATTTCCAGTTAATCTTGCTATTTTGGAATATAATCTTTTCCTGTTCAACCGTGTTTTTGATTCTTTGGAACTTGTCCAGTAGTGTATTGTGGTCAGAGAATACTAAGCAATAGGATTTAGCTGGGAATTATTTAAGCAAGCGTTACAACACTAGTAATCCATAAAAATCCGTTCTTTAAATTATTATTCTCATTAAAGGGTTGTGGAGATTGATGAGTTTCATTAGAATCTTCAGCTGATCAGTGTTAGACCATCATTGGAAATCTGGAAACACTAGTTGGTCGTTTCGTCGTAGTATTTAGCACCTTCGACCCTGCAAGTGGAAGTGGAACTTAGAGCTTTCGATTCTGTGTCGTTCGGTGTGGAGCAGAGCTTTATCCTTCACTCGGAAAGTGTAACTCACGACCGAATTTTCAAAAAGATAGTCTTTTACAATAGTTATTATTTCTATTTCGTTACTGCCCCCCATTTTCACATACATTCACACAATAAAACTGTGTGAACGCTAGTAATCTATAAAAATCCGTTCTTCAACTTATTATTCAAGGGTTGTGGAGATTGATGAGTTTCATTGAAATCATGAGCGGATCAGTGTTAGATCATCATTGGAAACCTGGAAACACTAGTTGGTCGTTTCGTTCCAGTGTGCACCTTCGACCCTGCAAGTGGAAGTGGAACTTAGAGCTTTCGATTGTGTTTCGTTCAGTGTGAAGGACAGGTATCTCTTTCACTCACAAAGTGTAACTCACGACCGAGTACGCACAGAATTTTCAAAAACATAGTCTTTTACAATAGTTATCATTTCTATTTCGTTACTCCCCTCCCTTATTTTCACATACATTCATAATGTTCTTATCTATTTATTAGGAATTAATCGTGAAGAGAAACTCGAACAAATATTAAATGAATTTAAAAAAGATTATGAACAACCAAAAAATGATAAATCCAACGAGAAAGTCTCCTCCTCGTCATCAACACCAGCGAAAACTTATCAAACAGCTAAAGATTATGCAAATCGACGAAAGTAAGCGGAAATATCGTCATGATAAATTATTGTTCTATCCTTAACTAACCATTGACCAAGAATATATCACGTGACAAGTACAAACATCAACCAATCAGAAATTATATTTCAGCTCTTAATTCTTTTTGGTTCACAGCTCGATCACTTCGTCCTGTCTGTATCCTACTTCTTAATTACAGAAGTCCAGTAGCTCTAGCCCCCACAAAATTCGTTATGTTTTTTAGGAGCAGACATAGTTTACATTTATGTGTAATAAGCAAACCAGACAACACTATATCATTGTATTTAGGAATACACGAGATTCAGTAACAACACGTTTAAGTTGCGAAATTCAGCACAGACAAGCATGAAAATAACCTGTATAATTCAATTAGACAGGCGGTAAACATTCTCATGGACCGATCAATGTTTGACCATTACTGAAAATATAGGAACAGTAGTGGACCGTTCCGTCCTAGTTTGGTGCTCCTCAGTAGTGCGCATTCACGCCCCATCCGCATGTGGGAATCAAACCCAGTGTAGTAAAAGAGAACACAGGTGAGGGCAACCGAATTGTATTTAACAAAAATTACAGTTACTCAGTAAAATAGTAAAAACCATATCGTAAACGGTTAGTTTGCAAATCTTCAATCCATTGTTTGACATTTCACTATTCATGCGTTTCATACAAATTCCATTGTGTTCCCACTCTTCCTTTCTTGATCTTCCCTCATCTTCTGCTGCCAGACATTACGTTTACATTCGCGTCATATACTACTTATAAGTAGCGCGCACCACACTAGGATCTCACGCCCGAAACTTTTAACTTCTAAACGAACGAGATGACATCCAATGGTATTAATGTCTAACTTCAATGCATCTTTGATCTTGTGTTAACCATCAAGAAAATACAAACGGTAGAGTTGTACCGTAAAAAACTAGTTATTCACAAGTAATACAATTCTTTATCGTCGTATTTTTCTTACGTTGGCAAATAACATGGCCACTAACAATAGAGTATATTCGTAGTTTACTGGTTTTCTACCATAGGTGTCTTTGAAAGATCGCTCGTATATCCTGGGACTATGGAGTAAACAATGCTGTTATTAGGAAACGGGTACTAGGTAGATATAGCAGATCAATAGATAGAGTACTGAAACTTCATCAGTTGAGGTGTTTTGGACATGTGTTACGAATGCCCAACCATCAACTACCTCCACGAGTTGTGTTTTGTGGTGTGAGGAATTTTAGGGGTGGCCAGAACAAAACATGGCACAAATCCATGAAGTCACTGACAAGTGGACTGAGCCATATAAATGAGTGTAGACCTACGTGGTTGGGTTCCGCAAGATGATATTAACCAATGGTTAGAGACGTTGAGTGGCAGTTCGAAATCGTTTGCAATGGCGCATGTGCATCCATTGTTTATCTTTCTTCATGATTTCTTAAATTTATTTCTACTGGATTATACTTGTTGAATAATATCTTCAAACCGTAATCTTTTCGACTACCACTAATACTGCTACTACTATGGGATTTGAACTGACAGTTGCTTCTCTATGCTAATGTGGTATGACAACTTGAACTGATGTACGTACCTGCGAAGTTCTACGTTGTAGCTATATGAACTAACAAGCGTTTCAGGTTTTCCACATTGTTAGAAAACATTTACACTTTTATTTTCCTATTTGTTTCAAGGATTAATCAAAAACGTGTCTACAAAAATAATAAATTCGGTCATGGTGGACAGAAAAAGCGTCAAAAACGCAATACATCTGAATCGGTCCATGTTGGAGCACGTCGTGATTTTAGTCAGTTGAAACATCAAGCTACTCCGAATAAAGCGAAACAAATCCGTTCAAGTTATCGGAAATTAAAGCAGAAACGTAAGAAAATGACAAAAAAACGTGGTTAATGCACGAGAGAAGAAATTTTAAACTTTGTATATTCTTCATTTGTAAAAATCACATATATTGAATGTGTTCTTTTGTCTCTTCAAATTCTTTTTGACGATGGCTTAATATTATGTTACACATTTTTGAAACCATGAATCGATCAATGTTAGACCACCATTAGAAACCTGCAAGTAGCACTGGACGGCCGTTTCGTCCTGGTATGGGACTCACAACTGGCAGTGCGCATCCACGACTCCTGCACCCCTCAGGATTCGAACCCAGGACCCTCGGTATTGTGCGCGAACGCCTAACCATCGGACCACTGGGCCGGTATCTAACAGTCTTAATGTCTAACTTGATCAAATTCACGGAGTTGCGCAACCTCATACAGAGTCTTCGGTAGACACCGCCTACACCCGAACAGGTTGAACTTCACTGGTCACGTCTTCCTACTAGAACTCGGAGAAGATTCGTCATGAAGCTAGTCACTAGTGAGCATTTATATTATGTGGCAGTTTATTTATGTAAGGCAGCTGAAAAACCTTCTTTATCAAGATTTCATACTGCATGTCAGCAAAACTGATAACAGTTGTAGGATTCGAGCTTAGCTCGCAAACTTGTCTATTCTGATCGCAAGCAAACTATGGAATTAAAATTCTACAGCGAACTGATCACTAGGCAATAACTAGTGACATGTTTGTCTGCCGATCGAATTCTTTTTGCCAAGTTATAGTATGCAAAATTATTGCAATACAACATTGCGTGAACTACGTTTTGGTGTAAGGTAGTTGAACATTGTTGATGGTAAAAACCATGTAGCGAAGTTTTGTGTTGGTTGATACTCATCGTAAATCTTGATTTTTAACGATTAAAAACGGCTCACTCGACTTCTATCTGGACAACTTGGTATCTTCAAGCCAATAAGTGGGAATGAGGAAACGTACGGGCTATTCTCCGAAAAATAAGCATTACGCTGTTGTCAATACTTAGTTATTGAAATGTCAACCTATAATATTCTAGTTGAAGGCTTTCATTTTACTTTTCCCACTCATAAATTACCATCTAGTTAGATTTGCCGCCAAATGCCTTGGTACAGACGATTCTCATATAGCTGGTTATGCGTGTATAGCCACTACCACGGAAGTCCTACCTTCTCTTAGTATAGGTCTTGTGTATGAATTCGAAAACACTTAAATGAAGTTACTGGATATGGATGGTCCCATCTAGGAGAGTTGGATCACCGTGATTCCGAACCAATGATGCCCATAGTCTCCATAATCCTTAAGGGGACGAGTGGCGTATGAACGTGACCGGTTACCATGTGACTGCATCACCTCCACATTGCCTTGTGGAGATTAGACTTTTGCGTCAAACACTCATAGAGTAACCCCCCTACCCTACCCTAACACACCTGCTTTGGTTTGGACATCTGAATAGTAGTATATATACGCATCAACTGCAAATATCATAATAAAAAAAAGGTTAACGGTATGGATCCTTTTTGGATAGAAATCAACTACATTACAAGAGAGCTGACAGTTGACAGCAGACAGAGAGAATCATACATAATCTGTAAGTACGCTATGAATCTCTACACACACCTCAAGCTCGACGTGACCAATTCCCACATATGTAAGGACACACCGAGAAAAACTATGCATCAATCAAACTATTGTATTTTCTTATTATATATATACAGAAAATACATTAGCGAATATAATATTGTTTCTTAAATTCCCAACTATACAACAGCAACAACAATAATAAACGAAAGATTTGTACATTGTAATTAATTACAAATTGTTAAGAGAGTTTTTTTTTAAATCAATAAGTAAGCTGAAAAATAGTATAACGCCGGGGATATAAGTATACAACAATAGGGGAAAATAATCTGGTCACGCAAAAAAAAATGATTCAAACTTGGGAATTGTTTCACAGTAGAGGAGAGGAGAGAGAGGTATATATTCATAAATCCTGCATAGATTTATATCTGAAAAAACGGGGAGATAGAAATTGCATTGCATTTCTGTGATAATTTAATTTTTAAGAAAATTTGGTTAAAATATTCCATTATGGTGGATACTACTCGTAACGTGGGTTATAAGTAATATACAGCGACGTATAGCCCAGAAGAGTGTCGGATCGGAATGCAGAAAACATGACGAACTGAAGACATGTGAAAGTAGACAGTCAGTAATATGCTTGTTTTGAAAACAAACAGTCTGAAGATTAGGTGTACGTGTTTTGTTTAAAAAACAAACTGTGTCTTCTCTTTAAATGCACCACTAATCCACCTGGTCTCAACGCATTCGTTCATTACGACACACCGTGAATACACATTGAAAACATCAACGAACCATTGTTAGACCACCACCATTAGATACGTGGAAGAATCACTGAAAGGCCGTTTCTTCCTGGTATGGGACTCATCAGCAGTGCGTACCCACGACTCCTGCACCTCGCAGGACTCGAACTCAGGACCTTAGACCTTGCGTGCAATCGGTTTACCTCTGGACTACTGGGTCGTCATCCAGGAAGTTGCGCGACCTCACCCATTTGTCTTCGGCGGTTACTGCCTACGTGCGACAGGGTTGAATCCCACTGGTCACCGTGAATAGATTAGGATTGAAAAATGATGCACTTGGAATATTCTAGTGATAATCTTATCAAAAAGCATCCAAGTTTTAGCGAATCAGCTCGTCTAGACAATCGTTACAAAGTAGCGTCTGACGGTTTATAAATCAGAAGGTGAACTCGAAGTGATGAATACGTTTATTTGGGACACACCACAAAGAGAAGCGGAGAAACAGCGAATAAAACGAAAGAAGCGACGTGAATAGGAGAAGGCTGTTGAGCCAACTCAAAGATATGGAGCGTGACTAAGAATATATAGTCAAACAAATATAAGACAGACATGCGACAAGCGAAATAGGCATACATGAATAAAAGCGACGAATGGTTGACAAGGTCAAATGACAAGTGGAACACGTCACGTGAGCCCATACAAACCAGACAATAATAAGAACGAATGGTACATATAAGTTGTTGCTGCGCGAATGGCTTGGTTAAATAAATTAATCGAAAGGGCTTAACCAAGTTAGATGTAAGCGAACTAGAATATTATATGTGAAGGCACTAAATTGCTTCTTTTGTCTGCACGTTTCGTCTAAACAAACAAACAGTGTTTCCACTTGAAACACACCACTAAACCACCTGGTACCGACGTGATGTGATATGATTCACGAAGTATAATCTAATTGAATAGATTTAAAAAGAGGTCTTGAGGTCATGCGAAAAGATTAAGAATGGATGCACCGGCGCCATCGCAAACGATTTTGAGCCATATCATTCAAGATCTTTAACCACTGGTTAGTATCATGTTGCGGACCCCAACCTGATATTCTACACCTACCAGCATAGCTCCGTCTACTTTTCAGTGACTTTATGGATTAGTGCAATGTTTTGGTCTGGCCGCCCTTAACTTTCATCCAGCTTACCCCAATACTACAAAACACCACTCGTCAAGGCAGTAGATAGTAGGGCATTGCACTAATCCTTCGAGTCACTGGCAACTAGACTGAGCCATAATGTTGGTAAGAGTAGACTACCTGGGGTTGAGGTCCGCAAGGTGATAGTAATCGGTGGTTAGAAACTCTGAGTGACGTGGCTCAAAACCGTTTGCAACAGCGCCGGTGCATCCATTCATTGTTTTCTCCAAAATTCTAATCTTCAGAATTCCTCATCACCTTATCTTTCCCTTTTTTTAAATTTATTTCAATGAATTATACTTCTTGAATAAAATCTTCGAACCCTTATCTCTCCAATTACTGCTCATAATTCTACTACCTGCACCACTATGGGATTTGAACCGGCGATCGCATTTTCCTCTATACGCATTTACCCGATTGTACAAGTATCAGATATTCGCTTTCGGTCGTCTCAATAATTTGTAACACAACATCCACTGTACTTAGAGGGAATAAATAGAACTCGTTCGGCAAAGTGGCTCAATACACATGGTGGTCACTGTTCATTCTCTTAATTGTATCAGGTCATTCAGAGGACTTCTCTAGAAAATGAATCAATCAATCACTTTAAAATAGACGCAGTTGAGTCAACAACTCAAACTTACCATAGATGATGGGTTAATCTCAGTGATAATACTACTACTAACAACATTATCAGTAGTACTAGTAGTAGTAGTAGTAGCAGCAACAGAATCAGTCGTCATTGAATTCGTTGTGATTATATCCAAATTAGTACTATTGTTGATGAATTGACTTGTATCAAAGGTATTATGTGTATTCACTGAATGAACACCATTTGTATGGAATGAAGCAGTAAGTGTATTAAGAAGTGCCAAGGCATTTGTTAATGTAACATTATTATTCATGAAAGATAATTGATCAGTAGTAGTAGGAGTAGTAGTTGCGGTGGTGTTCACATTTGGAGTAGTTGAACAAGGTGTGTCTATCGATGGAGATGTTGTGAGTGTAGAACTGTTCAATAGACAATTTGAAAGTGATCTGTTTAAATTGGACAGAGCAGTCGATATCGATGACTGTGGGACACCAAGTAAAGGTGTTGAAGGAATGCGGAAAGATTGTTCCGTAGGCGCTAAGAATAAACGAACAAAGAAAATTTGAAAATAAGTAGAAATACAAGATTGGAATCATGAGTGAATTATTGTTAGACAACCCATAAGAAACCTGGACGCGCTGGACGGCCGTTTCGTCCTGGCATGGGGACTCATTAGTGGCAGTGCACATCCACGAATTCTGCTACTTGTGTGGTGCGCGCTACTTATAAATAGTATATGACGCGAGTGAAAACGTAATGTCTGGCAGCAGAAGATGAGGGAAGATCAAGAAAGGAAGATTGGGAACACAATGGAATTTGTATGGAACGCATGAATAGTGAAATGTCAAACAATGGATTGATGATGGATTGAAGATTTGCAAATTAACCGTTAACGATATGGTTTTCCTATTTTACTGAGTAACTCTGTAATTTTCGCTAAATACAATTCGGTTGCCCTCACCTGTGTTCTCCTTCACTACACTTGCAGTAATCGAACCCAGATAAAATGGTTTTGCGCAGGAATTTTAGTCTCTGGGCCTCCTGAGCCAGCATCCAATCGTGTAAGTGTGTAATTCTGAACAACCTAAGGTAGCGCGCAATCTCACCCATTTGTCTATGGTAGATACTGCCGATATTCGACAAGGTATAACTTCACTTGTCGCGTCTTCTGATTCAAACTCCGAAAACCTCACGAAGCTTGTCACTAATGAGCGACTGTCCAATTTTTCGCATTACAGGATTACGGAGATCGTTGTTTTACATTGGATGAGTCATTGTTAAATGCTAGGTCAGTGGCGCAGAGATTAAACGTCCTGGGTTCGAGTCCCGCGAGCAGCTGGAGTCGTGGATGCGCACTAGCGCTGATGAGTCGCATACCAGGACGAAATGATGTCTTAACAATGATTCATTCATGATTTCTATGTAAAACACCCATCTCCATAATTCTATGATGCTAAAATACAAAATTGTCAATAAGAAAGTCAGAGTTTTTCTTACTTTATTCAAACACATTAACATTCAGTCAGTCAGTCAGACGCAACATAGAACTTCGTACGTAAGTACATCAATTTATGTTGCCATACCACATTACAACACAGAGATGTAATTGTCAATTCAAATCCAATAGTAGAACAGGTAGTAAAGGTATTAGAAGTAATCGGAAAGGTTAGAATTAGAAGATATTATTCACGAAGTATGATTCAATGAGATAAGTTTATAAAGTCAAAACTAGAGGTGTTGAAGAATCCAGAAGATTAGAATTTGAGAGAACACAAAGAATAAATGCACTGGCGCCATTGCAAACGGTTTTGAGCCATGTGTCATTCAGGGTACCTAATCATCGATTATTATGATCTCGCGGACCCCAACCAGGTAGTCGACAACTACCGGAGATGACTCAGTCCACATTGATACAAATGGGCACTAAAATATTTACACACATCATACAAACTATTGAGTTTGTAAGTGGAGTGGCATACTGCCCAAACACCCAAAACAAAACAGGTGAGATATCCTTGGGATGCCGTTTCCTTAAGCTTTCAGCTCCAAAAGTCGAATCGAAAAGTTAGTGGAGTAATGTAAAATAATGTAGTTGTCTAATGGTAGCCGGTGACCAGCAGCAATAAGTCTATATGCCATTTGTTCAATCATGATCCTAGAGTTCACGTACACTACTGGTTCATCAGAATCAGGGTTTGTCAACTTCCCTCAGTGGATCATCCGTACCCGGCCCAAGCGTTAGTCATTTGCTTTTCATCCTCATAATTTTGTCAACAATGCATTACACAAGTGCTTAAACCGAAACAGTCGATCTTCTTAGGAGGCCATACTTCGAACTTATGACCCAAAAATTTAATCCAAAATGCAGTGGAGTAACGTGAGCAGATGCAATCACATGGTAGTCAGTCGGTGACCAACAATTTGTTTATACTCCATTTGTTCCTTGAGGATCATGGAGTACATATTCACTGCCAGCTGTTTGGAATAAGTTTTCTAACTGACGTAGGTGGATCCTCTGTACATAACATCAGCTTGGTTTAAGTGTTTGGATGTTCACTTTACGTCTTCGCAATTTCATGAACAGCATCCCTCTGGAACAAGAAGGCACTGAGTAGAATTCCCACGGTAGTGACCAAACACGCGTCGTCATATGAGAGTGTTAGCGGGACATAGATTGGATTAAAGCATGTTCCATACACGGCTGCGTTGGCGTACGCTGATTGGCTCTTTCGTATCTAATCAGCGCTAGTCAATACTGGAGGAACATTCTAGGAATTTTCTCACGTAAAAACTATGAATATACTAACGTCTTTTCCTTTTAAAACTTCTGCCTTCCTTCTAACCTCGTGGTTGGAACATAATCTCTTTACCTGTTCAACCACGTTCTGATATGGGAGAACGTCTCGAATGAAGGTGTCCGAGAATACTTTGCATTAGGAATAGCTGAGTTGTAATAAAGAGAGAATTATAACAGGGCGAAAGGAAGCAGGTTCTCTCTACTCTTGATTGTACCAGAGCATTTATGAGTTTTTCTGTTACCCTCTTAGTTGTTCACATTAAAAATAAACGTTAATATTGGGTAGAGTGGATTTAGTAAGTCGGCAAACTGTTTCACGTAAATATGAAGAGATTGACTGAATTATTTACAATGAAAATGTATTCTTTCTATAACTAACAGGGTTTGCAAAGAATTCTAATCGAAATTGTAAGAATTTTCTAATTAGATATACCGAAAGACAGTTACATTTTGATGTACAGATTTTAAATTTATCAAAAATTAACTGCTGATATTATCATTCGAAACTAAGTCTACAATTGTTTGTTTATGTAGTGGATACTACTCGCAACGTGGTTGATAAGTAGTATGTAGTGGAGTGTCGTTCATACGTTACAATCAGAAAGAATGTATGTATGGCGCGATCAGTATTTTGAAAACCAGAAGATATGTGATAGAAGATAGCCAATTATCTGTTTGGTTGCAAATGGAGGTTTGAAGATAAGGTGTGTAGATTTTGATAGCAAAACAGCATCTTTCTCTTATCTCAATACACCATTATTCCACTCGGTCTTGACATCTTTGCTCATTACACTTGTGATCATGACTACAAATAGAAACCTGAAAGCATTGGACGACCGTTTCCTCCTGGTATAGGACCTATCAGTGCGAATCCAGGATCCCGTCAGCGGGAATCAAACCCAAGACCTTCGATCTCGTGAGCAGACGCTTAAACATTCCAGTGGCTGTCTAACATTGATCAGTTCATGATTCCCATAAAATTCAATAATCTCCACGACTCTACACTAACAGATTCTTGGAATAAGCTTTTTTGTTACAGCTTTATTACTATTACTATTCAACTATCCGATCCGACGTAGGCTATGCAAGAACTATGAGGTATTCGTTTATAAAATGCAGAAGAAAATATGTGAATTCCTATTTGGAATTCTAGGTTCCTGTAATTTATCAGTAACCTTTTCGACTGCCGGTTAATACTACGCAATTACCTTGTCTACTATATACTATGGGACTCGCGCTTGATAATTTCATTGTTTTTATGCTAAAAATTAGGGTATAACTCCGCCGGGAAGCCCTTCTAGCGTTATTGCTGGTCCCAAGCCCGTGTATAAAGGAGGGGAGTTAGGCATGGGCTTAGCGACACCGTCGCGTAGAAATCCAACTCGCCAATTAGGAAACGGTAACCAGAAAAATAATTCACTGATCGGTGGACCATTTAGGGTAACAGGCGTAAGTTAGTAAGTAATTAGGGTATACGAAGTTGAATTGATTGATATGCATGTTACGTCTGCACATAAACACGTCAGCTTGATATGCCTGAACTATTACGAGTTTACCTAGTCGGAATACGAGATCGAAGATCGAGGATCCGGCATGCTACTCAAATCCGACTATCCCAACCCCCATATTGAGTGAAAATAAATAAAATACACAGCAGCCAATGACAGCCATGGATTTTCCTGGTGGGAATTGAAATCTCAAAGTCAACTGATCAGCCAAAGCTGGCAAAACGTGAAAACCAAAATACGGCATTATCAAGCGAATTTTTGGGATCTAACATCCCCAACACTCCTCCCCTTTTTAATAGCGTGTTCTCCTGGGGTCGACTTGCATCTTGACTATTGTTCGCCGCTGTCTGAGGGGATACCTTCGGGAACGAAGAACAGCTTGCTGCTGCGTTTCTTCTCGTGGCGGGGCTCTCGGTAGGTTCAAGGTATCAAGCAAGATGTCAAGGGGAAGGCTTACTGCTCTTGATGGGCGATCTGGGGCTAGCCGTCTGCGTATCTGATTCCGATGACGTGACCATTTATCACCTTCTACCTCTACTTCGTACATAACTCGACCAACCCTTCTGACCACTCTCGCTTCTACCCAAGGACCATGGTTCGTTCTGTAGTCGCGGGCAAACACAGGGCATCCCACTACGTAAGCGGATTGTCTTTGCTGCTTTGTCTCTACTGATGAGGGTGCATTAATCGGATGCATCAGGCTGTGGATCGTTTTCAATCTTCTTCCCATCAGGATTTCAGCTGGGGACTTTTGCTCCGGTAACAATTCATTTGGTGTTGTCCGATAGACGTACAAGAAATTTTGTAACGCTTCGGCTGGCGTCCCCTCCCCTTTTGACTTAAGCAGTGCTCTTTTAAACGTATCCACAAACCTTTCCGCCTGTCCATTCGATTGAGGGTGGTATGGTGGCGAGCGTAAGTGTTTAATGGCTAGCCGTTGACAGAAATTCTGGAATTGGGAAGAGGTGAATTGAGAGCCATTGTCGGATACGATCACATCTGGTATGCCATTTCGTGAGAAAATTTCAGTTAGGAGCTGTATAGTCTTAGTTGTAGTGGGCGGCATAACGGGGCTGATTTCCGGCCATTTAGAAAAGGCGTCGACGACAATTAAATACATAGTTCCATTTATTGGGCCAGCGAAGTCGACATGTATCCTGGACCAACGATGCTCAGGTTTGGGCCATGAAACCGGCGGAATTTTGGCATTCATCTTTGCCGCCTGCTGACACCGCATGCATTTTTCAACCAACGCTGTGACATGTTGATCCATGTGAGGCCAGTATGCATAACTTCTGGCATTGACAGTTAAGACGACCAATAGGAAGCAACATTTGTAGTGACATTGACAGTCAGGACAACCAATAAGAAACAACATTGCAGCACGTGACATTGATATCTACTAGGACGACCATAAAATTGACCAGTAAGGAATTAACCAATAGGAACTGACCAATCATTCTCTTAGGATATTGGATGAATTATCCTAACAATACATGTGTATCAAAGTTGGACACAGAATGAAATCGAAACCAAACTCACCACAATTAGACGTTGTTGTATTGATAACATTGTCGTCATTAGATTTCAATGAATTCGGCGTCAGTGCACCAGTGGCGGCAGGCACTGCTACTGAAGTCAAGCTAGAAACTAAAGCGGATAAGATTGCAATTGCTGTAAAACATGAATTATTTGATGATGATGACGATGATAATGAATTCAATGTTGGAATATCAGATATAGGTGTAGGGAGATTTGATGTTGTGGTTGATTGCTGATTGGCAGTGGTTGTGACTATTATGGTTGTGTTGTTGGAAGAATGAAGTGTTGTAGTTACTTCGTTTGGTGTAGATGATGCCAGGCTGTCATCAGTTTTTATGCTGGTGGGTTTTTCTGGAAAGAAAGGAAGTAAAGAAGGAGAAGATATTCATAATTTGTATTCTTGGGAAAATAGAATCTCAAATATATATAAATATAAGCCTCGGCGTTCACGTGCAACAGCGAAGGTCTTGGGTTTGAACCATGCGAGTTGCAGGAGTCGTGGATGGGCCCTGCCACTGATGGGGGCGGCAAGACCAAAACATGGCACAAATCCATGAGGTCATTGACAAGTGGACTGAGTCATGTCGATAGGTGTGGACTACCTGGTTAGGGTCCACGAGATGTTAGTAATTGATAGTTAGAGACCATGAATGAAATGGCTCAAAACTGTTTGCAATGGCGCCGGTGCATTCATTCTTTGCGTTCTCGCAAACCCTAGACTTTGAATTCTTCATCACTCTATCTTTATCTCTTTAGGTCTTTTCCACAAGATTCTACTTCTTGAATAATATTTTCTAATCCTAACCTCTCCGACTACTGCTAATACCTTTACTACCTCTGCTACTACTATGGGATTTGAATTGACAATTGCATCTCTGTGTGCTAATGTGGTATGGCAACATGAACAGACGCACGTACGTACGAGGTTATACGTTGCTACTAATTGATTGACTGCCACTGATGAGTAGTCATATACCAAGATGAAACGGCTGTGCAGTGCTTCCAGGTCTAACATTGATCGACTCATGATTTCAGTAGTATATAAGAAAATACAAAATTATCTGGTTTTTCATAGGCCCCATGAAGTCACTGACAAGTGGACTGAATCAAGTTAGTAAGTGTAGACTACGTGGTTGGGATCCGTGAGATGACAGTAACCGATAGTTAGAAACTTTGAATGACATGGCTCTAAATCGTTTGCAATGGAGCAGGTGCATCCACTCTTTGTGTGCTTTTTAATTCAAACCTTCTGAATTCTTCATTATCTCTATCTTTCTCTCTCTAAAGTTATCTCACCGAATTATACTTCTCAAATCATATCTTCGAACACTAATCTTCTACATTACTGCTAACTTTTACTACCTCTACTACTATGGGATTTGAATTGATAATTCTGTGCTGATGTGATATGGCAAATCGGACTGACGTATGTACATAGGAAGTTCTACGTTGTAACTTTTATGGATGTTAGATCCCCAGAACTAGCTTGATAAATGCCTTATTTTGGATTTCACGTTTGCCAGCATGGGCTGATCGGTTGACCTTGAGATTTCATTTCCGACCAGGAAAATGCATGACTGTGATTGGCTGCTGTGTAATTTAGTGTGCTATTTTTGTGACTGTCCAAAGAACATTTCTATGATGTATAAATAAACGAGAGTTGTGTGCTTGATTGTACTGTGATTGCTGGATGTTATAGAATATACTTTCTACGCTTACCAAGACTTGTGTTTTACCGTTTGGGATTCAAGGTAGACTACCTGGACGCTGGTAATTGTCTCGTTCGCGTTCTATCGACTAAGGTGAACTCGTAATAGCTTCAAGTGTACCTAGTGACGAACATAACAGTAACCGACTGACTTTCATAGTCTCCTAATGAGTCTATCCCATCGTTATGCGTCAATTATTGCCATACGTTTAGAACAAAATACTAAACTTTCAGTCAACTTTAATCCATTCCTCTTTACCATGCCTTTCAAGGCCTAAAATCCGTAACCAGCCTTCAAAAATATGAATAACATACGTAGTCTAAATAGAAATTTCGATCGAGTGCATTGTACCATATAAATAAAAGAATTAACAACTAAACATTGTCTTCTCGTTGCAGTAGCGCTGTTTACGAAATTAACAAGACGAAGAAGAGGAATGTCGAGAACTTGAACCAAGTTGATGGTGAGCATGGAGGAAAGTTAGAAAACTCTGATTCCAAATCAATGCTGTGTACATGGGTTCCAAAAAAGGTGTATGAACCTACTACTGCTCATTGGGTACCATGAAACAACAGTTCCACTGTCTTGTGGATTAGATCTGTGAAAGAAAAAATGCTTAATGAGCGATTTCCTAACAAAATGACATGTTTCAGTTTGGGCATCTGGAAAATATTCTATCTTATAAACAAATTCAATGATTTGTATGGCCTTTTTTATCACTAGTGATTAACTTTAACAAGTATCATAGATTTCTCAATGAGAAACTATTACCGACAAAGTTTATCTTGAATGAATATAGTTCGGAAGTGTTTTATAACGTGAAGTTAAACTATCCAATGACTGATTGTTGAGTTATAGTTCTCAAACTTATCTATCTGTCTATCTATCTATCACATTTTACATAGCTAGAAGTAAGCATTGAGATGGTGGAGGAAATCAGTAACTCAGATAAATGAGATTATGGTGGAGTTTCGTTCTCTGAGCTTGACGTTCTAGTTGTAGGGCATTCATTGTTCTTTTAGAATAAGATTGTCATTGTCAGCATAATCAATACATGCGGACAACGGTGAATACATATTCGATTGGGAAAAATGTTAAAATACTGGATAGGGGAAGTGCCTCAAGTACCTCAAAATAAAATCACAATACTTATTACTGTGATTTTATTCTTTGAAAAATTAGCTACTATTACAAAGAAGATTTTCTTTTTAACATGATTTACTGGATACTACTAACAACATAGGTTTCAAGTAGTATGCAGCGAACAGTCACTTATAAATCAATACTGAAGAGAGAAAACTGTCAACGAAATCGAATTGTATCACTTACTTTCTATACAACAATGATATTTGAAACTATTGAGACGAAGAAAATGTTGTCCGCATTGTGCACAATCGTAAGTTCGAATCCCTACACACACACACACACACACACACACAAAACAAGAAGACATAATTATTACAAATGACAACATTATTAAACTTTCAGAAATAAACTTTATGTATATATATATATTATCGATATAACAATAAAATGGTTAACTTAACTTTATGTCAGCAACAGAAACTATCAATGATGAGAAGACCATGGATAACGTTACTGAGAAAAGTGTAATGAAAGCATGAAACAGTCTACTTCCCAAGTGGTGTGCGCTACTTATAAGTAGTATATGACGCGAGTGTAAACGTAATGTCTGGCAGCAGAAGATGGGGGAAGATCAAGAAACGAAGAGTGGGGGGAACACAATGGAATTTGTATGAAACGCATGAATAGTGAGTGAAATGTCAAACAATGGATTGATGAGGGATTGAAGATTTGCAAATTAACCGTTAACGATATGGTTTTCCTATTTTACTGAGTAACTCTGTAATTTACGACAAATACAATTCGGTTGCCCTCACTTTTGTTCTCCTTCACTACACCCACAACTCTGTCAGCTGCACGCTGAAAATTGATACACACATGAGTTCAGTTCACGTTGCCATACCATATTAGCACACAAAGAGATGGAATCGTGAATTTAAATGTGACAGTAGTAGAGGCGGTATAAGTATAAGCAGTAATAGAGAAAATTACCGGTTTGGAGATGTGATTTAGCAAGTATATAACCCAGTGATTTAAGAAAAGATAAAGTTCGGGAGGAACTGAGAAGATCGGAGTTTGAAAGAAGACAATGAATGGATGCACCTGTATCGTTGCAAACAATTTAGAACCATATCATTTAAAGTCTGTAACCACCGGTTACGACTGTCTCACCGGTCCAAACAACTAAGCCGACACCTAATAACATGAATCAATCCACATATCAAAGGCTGCATGGATTTGTGCCATGTTTCAAGCTTCTTTCAAACTGCGCCTAGAGCTCTTCTAGGGTTACTGCTTGTCCCAGGCCAAGAGAGAGTTTGGGTGGGGGGGGGGGTTGGATATTGGGTTAGCGACCCCGTTCCAAAGAAATCTAACGCGTCAAATAAGAAACGCTAACAAGAAAAATGATTTCCTGGGCGGCGGCCTATCCTCCAGTAGATGTAGCAAGCGTAAGTAAGTAAGCTTTGTTCTAGCCTACTTTCTACATCACACAACATCACTTGTCGAGGAAGTCGGTGGCACATGTCTCAAACAATTCAGTTGATAAAGATTCACTATTTCGTTAACTGCTTTGCCAGCCTTAACTACTACCCTTTTTTAAAAACTGTATTGCACACTCATTGGTCCAAATATAAACAGATTATTTGTTTTGGAGACACTTATGATCGAATACTAGTTAAACCAACGAATCTCCTCTACTCATTCACATCCGTATAGTAGGAGAGGGCGAACTGACGAGCAATACACTCGGGTTCTTTGCTTAGCTAATAGATATATCTCACCTAGGATGCCTTAAGTGATATGGTTGTGACCAATTCGGTCTCGTGTGCTTTTATGGGTATGAGGGCGGTTGTCACTTCCCGGCTGCCTACACCGTGGAAGGTTGTTTCTTGAGGCACCTGTAAAAGAAGATAGATTGGTGTTGTCTGGTTGCGTGACCGCAGAGCCCAAGGGACAGTTGCTTGAGGCCGGTCACGCATGGCCTTTCTGTTAAAGGTTTTTTGAGTATTAGCTCCGCTCTTAAAAGCCTTAAGTGGGCACCCTTAACGCTGGAGACGGAAATCCGTGAGATAGGGTGAGGTATGACATTTTTAGGGTCAACGTTTTCTAACCCTTCCTTCCTTGTGAGAAGGCAACATCACGGCAGATGCTGGTTGTCCGAGGGAAACACCTTACTGTTATCACACCCCTCTAGAGTCAGGATCACGACTTCGCCCTTAGACCTTGAGTAGAAGCTTTTGGTCTCATCGTTCTCCAATCGACCTGCCTGGCATGGTAGAACGTTCAGGAACATATATTCCAACCAATATAGCTCAGTTGGGCCATGATGATAGGCAAGCCCGACCACCACATCAGCTACGGTCGGGAAGGATGCAGGGTATGCATGTGTAAAAACATCGTGTAACTTAATAAAGACTTCAATATGTAACCAAAAAAGGCCGAAAAAAGAATTTCTTGTTTCACTAACAACTTACTCTGATGTGCAGTACGTTTATGATAACGTAAATGTGTAACAGTTGTAAATCGTTCGTCACACTGCTCACAAATATGTTCCAATGTATCTAGAAATAAAAAAGTCAAACAAATCAAGTCTGATCATCAATTTAACCCAGTATAATTATCAAATCTAACCAGTTGCCTTTTTATGTAGCATTTAGAGAATGACCAACTTACAGAATTGGTTTATGCTAGATAATTGAAGGAAAAAACATTGAAATGAATCAGGTAACAACTCTTAAAACTGATTTATAGATTGTTATTATTATTATCATTGTGTAATGTAGTCGTCAGTGTGACATGTTTTCTGTATGTGAACTATATGTCTGCTTCAAAAAATATAAGGAATTTTCGTGGAGACTGGAGATATCGGACTTGTGTATAAAGAAAGCGGTAGGATTAAAAAAAAACCAGGACGTAGCTGTCAATAAGGATTCACAGCTGACTCAAACATCCATGAAGTCACTGACAAGTAGACTGAGTCATGTTGGTAGATGTAGACTACCTGGTTGGGGTCCGCGAGACAAAAGTCATCAATGGTTAGAGACCTTGAACGACATGGCTCAAAATCGTTTGCAATGGCACAAGTGCATCCATTCTTTGTGTTCTCTCAAATCCTAATCTTCTGGAATTGTCAGCACCTCTTCCTTTGTCTTTCTAACGTTATCTCACTGAATTATATTTCTTGAATAATATCTTCAAACCCTAGTCTTCTTCATTACCATTAATACCTTTACTATCTTTATCACTATGGGATTCGATTTGACATTTGCGTCTTTGTGCTAATGTGGTATGGCAACCTGAACTAATGTACATACGTACGAAGTTCTACGTTGCAACTGATTGATTGACTGATATATATGCATGCCTTTCCCTTAGAAACTAGATTCATCTACTGACCAATGATATGCATTCGTCCTTTAGTACATTTCTGATTGGCTTATTACATCAATCATATTTTATATATTATTATCAATCATTTTTTCTGCATGGAAATAAAACACATTTCCTCTATTTAGTGATCGAAGATTATTTGAAGACTTGCGTCAAACAATTTCAATTTCATAATCAGCCACTTACTTTTCTCACTTCAACAGTTGAAACAGCACAGACCCACACAGAAGCACACATAATCATAAATAGACTAACACATTGTGATAAACTATGAAAACATTAACTGTTCGGTAATACAGATTACAATACAAACATCAAGAGAGTTTTTAGAACTACAAAAGATACGTGTATTTTGTAAACGTTTATCTATGCAGGTTATTCCGGATCAGTTGGTCAGATATTATCATCCACAGTAACCTACTGTGATAGAGAACTAACCAGCTTCTATAGCTAAAGGAAAAAATTAGGAAAACATACTAGAGCTGGATAGAACACACACAACTGCGTCACGAGGCTCCCTATCATAAATGTAAGAAGCTCTCAGTGACATTGTTCAAAAGCAATCAGAATGATACTTATAATGTGTGCAATTTTATGTGGAGCCTATATGGCTTGTCCAAAGCCGTAGCTGATACCTTGACACGTGGTGGTCGGGCTTGCCTATCGTAATGACCCAACGGAGCTATATTGGCTGGAATATATGTTCCTGAAGGTTCTAGCATGCCAGTCAGGTCGATTGGAGAATGATGAGACTAAAAGTAGCTCTCAAGGTCTGAGGGCGAAGTCGTACAAACATCAAAAGAGTTCTATGGGAGAGAGCTGAGATATTTTTTAGAACTACAAAAGATACGTGTATTTATAAACGTTTGTCTATGCAGGTTACTCTGGATCAGTTGTAACCTACTGTAGTAGAGAACTAACCAGCTTCTATAGCTAAAGGAAGAAATTAAGAAAACATACTAGAGCTGGATAGAACATACCCAACTGCGTCACGAGGCCCCTCATCATTAATGTAAGAGACTCTCAATGACACTGTTCAAAAGCAATCAGAGTGATACTATAATGTATGCAATTTTATATGTCGAGCTTACATGGCTTGTCCAAAGCCTTTAGATTATTTAGTCAATCTATTCTACTGAAGTTATTACAATCACAGCGTTCAACATTATCTATTATTTTGGTAGTTTTTATTCGAGTTACTGGGTTACTTGGCTTATCGCATATCTAGCCTATTTTCTTCATCGCAAACAATTAGCTCGTTCGCCTTCTCCACTTCACCTTTCTCTGCTCGTATACTTTTCATTCTTATATCCATCTTCATGAACGATGACTTGAAGAAAAACTCATTCAATCTCGAATCCGTATTTGGCTTTTCGTATTGTAGCTGTCGCACAAACGCATTCGCCTAAGCATATGGATACATAGAAAAATGGAAGGATAGATTTATTTCATAGCATATAGCAGTTGGATTGCCGGCTATTAAACTAGTGAGCCCTACTTCAGTCAGTGAGTCAGTCAGTTGCAACGTAGAACTTCGTACGTATGTACATTAGTTCAGGTTGCCATACCACATTAACACAGAGACGCAAATGTCAAATCAAATCCCATAGTGATAAAGATAGTAAAGGTATTATTGGTAATGAAGAAGACTAGGCTTTGAAGATATTATTCAAAAAGTATAATTCATTGAGATAACGTTAGAAAGACAAAGGTAGAAGTGTAGACGATTCCAGAAGATTAGGATTTGAGAGAGCTCAAAGAATGGAGCACTTGCGCCATTGCAAACGAGCTATGCCGTTCAAGGTCTCTAACCATTGGTGACTTTCGTCTGGCGGACCCCAACCAGGTAGTCTACATCTACCAACATGACTCAGTACACTTATCAGTGACTTCATGGATTTTTGCCATGTTTTGGTTTGGCCGCCCATAACTTTCTTCCAACCTATTCCTACACCACAAAACATAGCTCATCGAGGCAGTCGGTGGTTAGGCATCCACAACACATGTCCTAACAACCTCAATTGATGGAGTTTCACCACTCCATCTATTGATCTGCCATCGTTACCTAGTGCTCCTTCCTAACGACAGCATTGCTTACTCGGTTTAGCCCTACTTCAGATTTAGACCAGCCACTAAAATACACTTGTTATCTGATCTCCTTTTTTCCTCTGTATAATAAATGTTAACAACTTGACACCATTCTATGTTAAAAATAAGTTTTGCTTACAAATTAAACCAAAAACAATGAAAAAAAACAACAACATGAATATAGGATAGTGAATTACAAATGAATTCTTTTGCTTACCACCATCACTATTATTATTATTATTATTATTACAGCATAATGTAGAATGTGATTTCCATTCTTTGAGTGTAGAAAATGTAATTCCACATGTAACACATTGTATGGATTTTTCATCTTAATAAATAACAACAAAATGAGATTTTTGTAAGTACCTCTTGTTTTATAATTTTTTTTAAAAAATAAGAAATTTGTAGGTAAGATTGTGAATTTTGCATCAACTGACTTCCAAACCCAACCATTGTGCAGTTTTAAGATGTTATATTATAGCAGAAGGTGAAGAGCAACCATCTAAGACATGGTATCATTGCGTAGGCTTCTTATCAGCTTGCGCCTAATTTAAACTCCGCTCTTCATCATACTCAGAGCCCGATAGGATGAGTTTTCGAGCATCCATAGTTAGGGTCCGCGAGACAAAAGTTACCAATGGTTAGAGACCTTGAACGACATGGCTCAAAATCGTTTGCAATGGCGTAAGTGCATCCATTCACTGTGATCTCTCAAATCCTAATCTTTTGGATTCGTCAGCACCTCTACCTTTGTCTTTCTAACCTTATCTCAATGAATTATACTTCTTGAATAATATCTTCAAACCCTAGTCTTCTTCATTACCATTAATACCTGTACTATCTTTATCACTATGGGATTTGATTTGACATTTGCGTCTCTGTGTTAATAATGTGGTCTGGCGACCTGAACTAATGTACATGCGTACGAAGTTCCACGTTGCAACTGACTAACTGACTGACATCAGTTCAGTATATGCTATTTAAATCCATCGCTTCTCCCTAACCTTATGGTTTACCTTGCTAGCAGATATAACTGCTGTTTTCACAGCGTTTCGGATATCATTCCAAGCTGCATCGAAGTGAGAATCACCTACATAACCGCATAAATGATTTTCTATTTGCTCCTGGTTTTGCTACTATCAAGCTGATCCCTAAAAGGTTTCATTGTGATGTCTTTCCTATGTCCAGTGAGAAGCAAACAAATACGCGCTTGCACTACAGCATAGTCTGAGTCTGAACATGTACCCTAGAATGGGCAACAGTCTTCTATCGAATCCCTCCATCGGTGGCTGATAGCGATGTGACTGAGTTGTAGTGATCTGTATAGTATACCAACTAGTTATATGCTCTGCATGGTTTCGAATTTCGAGGAAGAGAATCGCATCCCGAACATGCTTGTATTATTGTTTAAGGTCGTCAAAAGACTGCATTTTGTCAGCGTCGTCACCAAAGAGAACTATAAGATCAGCATATTCTGAGTGAATAAGTGAATTTCCCGGTAAAAGTTCAAAACTCCGGAAAAGTCAGATGATAAATCTGTCGTACACAAAAGCAAGTTAATGACAAAGTTAAACAAGAATGGAAAGAGTGGATAGGCCTGACAAACAATACTTGAGGCAATCAATTCTGATAACAGTTTGACATAAGCTCCGACTCAACCAGTAATGTTCGAGTAGAGAGCCTATAAAAAGTCAATATACTTCATTAGTACTCATTTCAATGACAAACACTGCAACAGAACCTCATGATCAACAGAGTCCAATGCCACCTTAAAGTCGAGGAGTACAACTATTGTCGAACGCCGAAATGTGTATCTGTGTTTCAGGACCTGACGCTTCTTCATCTTATCTATTTCATTTAAATTACTAAGTCAGCTCCTTCTTTAGCTTATTTGAAGTCTCTCATCAAATGTGACCTCACTGCTGTTCATACAAACTTATGACAACTGACAACTTATTTTTTTAAAACTCTAACGTCAATTACTTCGCATTATATCATAGCTCATTGTTGTTACACTTAATTATAAATAAGTTTGTTAAGGAACTGATGAAATTCGATGTGTGAAATTCTCGCTTTATGACTATACTACTTATTAGTA